>JAKZJZ010000110.1:0-85253 GCA_022702705.1 Papilionanthe hookeriana x Papilionanthe teres | reverse complement strand
TCCACAAACTCGACTATGGACCCCTAATCACCTGTGAGGGTCGAAATCAAATGCGGAAGTTTAAAGGATGAGTTCCTATGTGACTCTTCGGCCTGTAGATCGCCCCCGGGCGGCCTCGGTCCGGTGAAGGGGCCGACTTACACTACACTTACACACTACATTTCCACACACTTCCTAAAACCACACCCATACCCAACTTAACCTCCTCGACTCATGTAGGTGATTCACATGGATGGTCCTTAACCCCTAAGCCCTCGCGCTAGAGGTTGTGAACAACATAGCTGAATGCCTCAAATGAGTCCTTTCATGGCTCATATGGGTTTGAAATGGCTTCATGGCTCAACCAAAATGATTTCACCCCACTCAAATTCACCCAATCTTCAATTTCCCAAATTTTCAATTTTCGACCCCCGAGACCCTACACCTACTAAACCTACCCAAAACCCTCAAATTACCCAAATTTTCGCAAAATTTCCAAATTACCTAAAATTTTCCAAAATCAATCCCAAACACCTCCACATCACTCAAATTGATCATCCATACCCAAAAATACCAAAAATTCCAAGAAAACCTCCCAATACCCTCCAAATAACCCAAAATACCCTTCTGCCTAAAAATCCAAAAATTCAAAAAATTCCCAGAAAATTCCAGAAAATCCCAAATATTCCCAATTTCATTTTGTCCAACTACACCATGGGCCAATTTTGTCAATTTACCCTACTTTTGTCAAAACCCCCAATTCGACCCATTTTAATCCAAAGTGAACCCAATGTCAAACCAAACCTATCCAATTGACCCCAATTTTGGTCCAATTCAATTCTAAACTTCAATTCAACATTCCTAATACCAATTTAGACCAAATCCAAGTCCAATTTGATTGACATTTGGATCCAATTCCACTTTTGACCTTAAGGCCCATTTTTCGACCTAAGCCCAAACCTAACCCAAATGAACCCAAACCCCAAAATCAAAGCCCAACCAAAGTCAAAACCTCTTTGAAACACTCCCATAAACACTTCTCAACAATAATTCTACATAAATTTCAACCCTAGCCCAACATTGGCCCAACTTAGCCCATTTGGACCTATATTGGCCCATTCACCAAAAGAATCCAAATCCAACCCAATTCAAGCCCAAACTACCCCAAATTTGCTTCAAGTTACTCATGACACATCCATGAGCTAAAACCAACAATTATTTGGCCCAACCTTTTACAAAAATTTTCATCCATGAACACATTCATAAACTTAAAAGCCCACTTCCCTTAAACCTTTCTAAAAGCCCATTTCCTTCAAAATTCAAAAGCCCAAATCTACCCTAAAGCCCACATGACATCTCCATTTGTCATCCATTTAATTAAATCCATTACCTAAGTCCTAAAATCACCATCAAATTATTCCAAATCAAGTTTCATACAAATTTCCATCAAAACATCCAAAATTCTTAAAACCCATTTTCATGAAATCGACCCAAGCTTTTCCCAAGCCAAATGGAGCCAAGGACGAGCCATTCACAAGCCATATGAAGCCATGAGAGCTTTGGCATGTGACCATGCCATTAATGGCAAAAGGAGGAGGTCCTTTAACCATCTCCTAAAAGTCATTAACCTTAAGCATGTCTCCACTAAACCAAGATTTAATCCAAATCATTCTTGGATAAGGACATCACCACTCCTCGACTAAGCCGAGCCTAACTGATCTCCTCACCCAAGACCGAGCCATGGGGAGGTGCACCCAAGCCCAAACCAATGGGTCGACCCAATTTCAAGCCAAAATGACCTCCTCCCCATTCCATTTTAATTCAAACACTTTACACATGTCCAAACCCAATCGACTTCACCATTGCCAAGCCCCGACCTCCCCGGTCAAGATGGTGACCCATGCCTGCACGGCCAGCCGCCCGGATCGCCGGAAAACACCACACCCGAGAGCTCACATGTGAGCCAACTTCGGAATTCTCACCTTGCCGAGCCGCCCCATGCCCAATGGCCACCATGGCCGTTCTTCTCCTCACCGCAGCAACTCGATCCCAAGCCCTAACTCCCCCGGGAGGCCTTCCACCATCTCCTATTTAAACTCCACCCCTCTCGGCCATGAGAGGAGCCAAGCACAAACCTTGCCAAAACTCGCCAAAATTGTTCCGCACCCTTCTCCACTCTTAGAGCACTCGATCCCCAAGGAGATTCCCCCGCCATTTCTCCTCTCGTAAGCTCAATTTCGTAGCCGAAATTCCACCCAAAACCAGGACACTTCTCCACAAGCGAGCCAATTCCCAAATTGATCGGCTCTACACCTTCACTCGTACCAAGGGAAGGTGTCCACCATCAAAAGCCCCATCTCCAGTGCCACCCAGCTGTCTCCAACTTCTCCAAGCTTTGTGATCTGGCTTGGTCGAAATCATATCCGTACAATTCACTGCACCGAGAGACTTCATCCGGAGCTCGCTAGGACCCAATCGAAGGTGCAACAACTCTCGATCAAGCCACACTTCTCCGAGCCAAGGTATGAGCTAACTCTTCATCCCGAGCTTCCGAAGATTCTCTATTTCAAATGCCTTAGTTCCAATGCATGTTAACCGTATAGATGTGTTCGTCTCTTCGAGACGAATCCATAGAGTATAAGAACGTAAAAATCCATCGAGAATCGAGCGAGATCTTGTGGATTTAGTGTGGACTGGCTCTCGGCGAGAACACTCGGGACGATGAACGGATGCCGTCCATTCGATACACGCGCGCACGGACGGCCAGTGATCGCGGCCGACCAGAGAGACGGTACGAGAACCGCGGGGCCCGGCCGCCGACTCGAGTGGCGGCGGCCGAACGGGAGCGCGACGCGCGTGCGTTCGGAGCCGCCGAGGCCGACGCGGCGCCGCGTGGATAAATAGATAAATAGTGGTATTTTCTTATTTATTTAATTCCCTAAACTTCAAAAATCCATATCTTCGTGTAGAAAAATCACAAAAATAAAATAAAAATACCCTCTCGCTCAAAGGAATCGAGGAGAATAATGTGAAAAAGAAATCACTTAATTTCATCAAATATTTTATTTTTTATGATTTATTTACTCTCTCGCATCGTTTTAATTCTCCATGCATGCATACAATTCACCATGGCATGAGACCATAGTGGCTTAAGCCTCTGAATTCGGGAACATTCCCCGAATTTTCCAAAGTCGAGGCCATCCCTATGAAGAGTTCTTGATTTTTCAAGTTCATGTCACCGTTTTGAGTATTTTAATTCCAAGAAATAAGCATGTTGTGAAATAAATTCTAGGAAAATTTGGTGATGTTCCTTATGACCAGAGAACCCTAGGAAAAATAGGTTTTGACTTAGTTCATTTAAAACAACCCTAATCGGCTTAAACACCCAAAATAGGTCTTTAATTAATTAGAGTTAACCAGGCATCAAATTGACTTGAAATCAATTCTCCACTGACCTTTAGGATCAGAGGAATCCACCATAAAAATTTGAGGTCAATTGGACTCGGTTAGCCCCACTAATCGAGTCGATTAAGCTCACTTAGCCATTTTAAACTTTAAAAATTCATAACTTTTAAAATACTTTTCAAAAATTCACCAAATTGGTTTTGGAGCCTCTCTGATATCAGGGAAACCTAAGAAAATTAAAATTTCAATTTTCTAAAAAGTTGATTTTTAATAATATTTTAATATTTTTAATAATTAAAAAATAATAAAAATCACAAAAATAATAAAATTCACCAAAATGTCACATTTTGAATTTTAATCACTTAGGAACAAATCCCACATTTTTCCTAGGTCTATTTAGTGAGATATTGAATTTTAAAGCCCTAAGGTAATTTTAAAATTAAAAAAATGTATTTTCTAGCATTTTCACTAAAATAATTATTATAAATCATAGAAAAATCAGAAAATTGCAAAATTTGATTCTCTGGTTTCCTTGATATCAGAGAGATTTTTGAAAAATATAAAATTCATTTTTCAACATTTATTTTATTTTTAAATTAATTAACACTCCAAAACTCAAAATAATTATAATAAAAATAATATAATTCAAAAAATCACCAAAATTGGTCCAAGTGCTTCTCTGGTCATTAGGAATGTCCCCTAATTTTCTTAAGGACAGAAACTTTCCTTTGGTCATGTTATCAAATTTTCCTTGAAAATCTCTATTTTCCACCAAAAATAATTATATAAATAAATTAAATACAGTAAAAATCACATTTTCTCCTCTCATGTCTTTATTGACATATGAGTGAAGTCACATAAAAATTTCAAATTCATTTAAGTTCAATTTAGTGAGTTATGAAATTATTAAGCTTAAAGGGTAAAATGGTAATTAAAATCTTTAACCCTTAATTAAAACTTTAGGTTTAATAAAAAATCAACAAGTAAAATATTTGATCCTAATCTGATTTGGATGATTGAAATTTAAATAATTAAAGGGTAGAAACCCATTAAATAATTTTAAAATGATTAAACTTTAATTAAATAATGGATTAAATTTGAAGAATAATAAAATTGGAATTATTAAAATAAGGGATATTTATTAGAAGAGATTTATTCTTTAATTTAAAAATCCCTAAATTAATTATCTCATTAATATTCAACTCTTAATTAAAATGATAATTCAAATTTAAAATATTAAAAGACTTAATCAAATTATTAAACTCTTTAAAATTTCAATTAAAATTAAAAATAAAGTAAATTAAAGATAAATTAAATTAAATTAAATTAACAATTAAATTAAATTAAATTAAATTAAATTAAATTAAATTAAATTAAATTAAATAATTAAATTAAAATTAAATTAAATTAAATTAAACAATTAAATTAAATTAAATTAAACAATTAAATTAAATTAATTAAATTAAATTAAATTAAATTAAATTAAATTAAATTAAATTAAATTAAATTAAATTAAATTAAATCAAATCAAATTAATTAAACACCAAATCAAATTAAATTAAACTAAATTAAGTTAAACTAAATTAAAACTCAATTAAAATTAAATTAAATCAATTAAATATAACATCACCTAAGATATAAAAGAAATATAAATATAAAAACAACTCGAACACTATTCCAAATTTAAACTCTTTAACTTAAACCAAATCATTCGAATACTAACTTACCCTCGAAAGCTTTAGTTATTATAACTCCTAAATAAAACATTAAATGAAGTGTCACTTCACTCATGTGATATTCAAACGTCCTAATTCACCGAGCAAGTTAACAAAACTCGAAATTCTTGACGATTAATTCATTTGTATAATTAAATTCATTCTAACTTAAAACAATCCTGCAAATATTGAAAAGATGTTTAAGATCCTTCTTAAGCACTTTCTCAATATGATAGACATTTATAAGAACAATCGAATTTGATTATTCTTCGATGAAGAAAATCGTCCTTAAACCAAAACACAAAGAACCTAGACGTCATAGGAAATGACTAGCTATAGGATTAGGAATTTGGTAGAAAACCATAACCTTTCCCTTACCTTTACCTAGAACTCGCTTAAATATGCTAATCGTGTTTTAAGTGCAAATGGACGACGGAAGACCCTCCTGTGTACGCTTTTATTTTATCGCAATTTACTTTCCGCAATTTATTTTCCAATTTACATTATCGCAATTTACTTTATTGCAACTGCATTTATTTTTCTTGCATGATAAAACAACCGTTGCATGAAAACCCACACCTTTAGGATAGACCCTAAAACCGAAACCAAAATTAAGTTAAAAGTCATCGCAAGATAAAATTCACCGCCACAACATTTCAAAATATAAAACAACTCAAAATTTAATCACAAACAGTAACACAAAACTACAATTACAACTAAATTAAAACGTCCCGTTTGATGATCGGAATACCTCTGATGATGTAACCTACGTGTTGCTAACGGGATTTCCCACGGTCTAAATGAAAGTGTGGAACTCATTCAACTGAGTTTAGCAAATTCATCCGGACTAAGTGAATCCGATAAAAATAATGATGCCTAAGGATGGAACCGCGGATCTTAACCTGTGTCGTTATAATCAACTTTAAGATTTGTTTTAAATAAAACATAAAAAACACCTGGAAATTAAGATTTTCTCTAAACCAAAACACTTTTCTCAACTCCCGATTTATGATTTCTAAAACTAAACCTCTCGCAACAACAAGGAGCTCTGGAGCATGATGGGCAAGACGACCATCGTCATCACAGAAACCTCGAGTCTACTTCAAGAAACTTTCCTAGAATTAAAACAACCAAGCCATATGACTTCGAGGTAGCTTCGCCTAAGTGCAACATAAATCCTCAACTCTTCGTTGTGCATTCTGTATTGCAAATTAAGCCCTAACCGGTCTTAGGATTCCGAGGTAGTCGTCCGATACGACAATAAACCCTCACATCTTCTATGCTATTTGTTTGATTTTATCATACAAATATAAGCCCTAATTAATTGAAATCGGCAAGATCGAAATATCAAATAAACATTAGGACTTTCCTAAATTCAAGCCAAACAATATGATAGCTGGAAATTATCGAAGTTCACTTCGAATCGTTGATTTCTCCTACCTCTCTTCCTTTGGATTCACAAAACAAAATGTTCCAAAATTCGATCCATTCCCTATCGAAATTCCAAAATTCAATCTTCGAAAACCTTAAACTTCAAATTTTCGAGCAGTAATCATCGATTATTATCGAGAGTTTTCAGGTGATTCCCGTCACTTAAGATGTAATTAACTATAGTGGCTCACTCTTATAAGGAATTTTAAAGAACCTGTGTAATATAAACCCCGTTTAATGTTTTCATATTAAGCTAGTGGAAACTTGTCTGGCTTATAAAATTGGTTCGCATACCAAACGGATGTCACTAATCTTCTAGTTTATTTAATCAAGCCCCACCATCAAGCAATGGTGTCTATCCTTAGTGATGATATACGGCTCATGGTGCGTGCTCGTTTATATAAACTATTCTGGGATGCGAGGTCGGTTTAATCTCATATCTTAAAACTTTCAAATTTAAAAATTATTTTCAAAATCAAATACTACTTTCTCAAATTATTTATTTTAATTAAATTAAAAAAATTCGCCGACAACTTCGTTACAGCGACCCCTCTTCAAAATAAAACACAGACCTAAAAATAATGCCGACAGATTTCGGCTACTCCACTGTGGAATATTCCTCTCTCCATTATAATCAAATAATTTCGTTTTCAAAAATCGGTAGTGTATCCATGTCCCTAATGGATCAAACTACCCTTCTTTCCGTTGGAATACTATGTTCATTTCTATCTCGAACAAGTATAGCCAACATTCTCTCTGATTTAGGAGCCACCGTTGCAACACCCCTAAACCGCAGAGGTTCCGAGATCCTTTTACCTCATTTCCGAGGGCGGTGGACCCCCAATAAGTGTTAGCTTAGGAGTGATCCTTCGAGCTCGGAAGTCTTGCTTAAGACTTTCTTTTCCTTTCCGAATCGGATTCCTTACCTTCTCTACACCTTCAACATTCCGTTCTAAATAAACAAACCCTCTAATAAGTGATTCTTTTAACAAATGATTCCTTTTTATAAATACATGAACAAAGAATGAGTTCGACTCTTTTCAATTCCTTTCTTTCGTCCTAAAGAAAAGAAGCATAACTCGGACCGACAACTCGAATCTACCTCGCGAAATGGAAGCCCCGAAACCGATTTTCTCCTTCACCAACGGACCGGACTTCGCCGTCTATAAGGATGAACCGCCCGACAATGGGGTCATCCGATTCGGACAGTGGATTCGAAAACACGAACGTCAAGGTCACCGACGTCTCCCTCTTCGCACCGACGAACAAGGTATCCGAAGCCGAGGAACCACCGCTCGAGTTCAACCTCAGTCGACCCAAGAGTTTCCTCCCCCGCAAAGGGTCCCGACTCAGAGGAGTACCGCCGTCCGCAGAGGACCGGCTCTCACTACCCCCACCGGTCTAGTTGCTTCGCACCTACCCCGACTTCGCCAAATCAAAGGGGAAAGGAATCCGTAACTATGATAAACCTCGTTACCGCGGAGGGTACTGGATCTTCCCGTAAGACCTTCTCGTCTTCGAAATCGGGTCCAGCTCGAAGATTCCTTCGCCGACAAAGACCCAAAGAAGAAATAGAAATAGAAGGATCGCCAGGAAGCCGTAGCCGCCGAGATCGCCTTCCCGAGGAAATTCCGCAGTTACCGTAATATACACCGCTACCGTAATATACACCACCGCCCGACTACATACCACTTTCGGGAGGAAGCAAGTTCCATCCCCTCTCCGCCGCAGAGGACGAGGAGAATGTTCGCAAGATTGCCGCCACATTACCTCGGCCCGCATACTACAACGATAGCCGCAAGAAAAGAACTAGAACTACGCCGTTTCGCTCGACCGCAAACTTTGGTAGAAAAGCTAGCGAAGAAGGAAAACCGCCCCGTGTCGGAAATTCTACGAAGGATGTGGCGGTGCCGCCAAATCCCGTCTCGGGCCCCGAGTAGAACCCGCCGTCATGATAGAAAAGCCAAGCAAGAGAATGAAGGCTAGCCCGCCCGTCGTAGTATCGTGTTGCATGATCAGGGAGGATACCACCTTCCAAGCATTCGGCCGATGTACCATCCGGTCATGCGACCTTCCGCCGCGAAGGATGGTGCGGCGTCCCACTACGGGGCATCGAGACCGAAACAGCAGCACTCGAGAAAGAAAGTCTCGCCAGAGGCCGGAATCCGAAGAAAGTGCTACCGCGATGAAGGGGACTCGTGAAAAAGGACCCGCAACCATCGCATGACAACCACAAAGATACACGTAAAGCTCCGCTAGAAGATGCCATGGAAAGCCGAGAACCGACATCCGACGGCTGGCAAAAGAAAGAGAAGAAAAGTTCGGAGATGAGATCGACTCATCGGAATTCATGGACAACGAATATGCGAAATCAACATGGTTGAGACACGAGCTTCATCATCTTCTCAAGGTGCTCCCGCAACTCGCAGAAAGAGAGGAGCCGAACCGATGAAGAGACAACTCAGAAAAGGACGACACGATCGCTCAAATGGCGAAGAGGATGGAAGAGATGGCCGTAGCTCTAGCCACTCTCCAAAGTCAAGTACAACCACATAGCAGAGACACCCCTGTAAGTCATTCACATCGTAGACGGAGGAAAGGAGATTACATCCGTCAACTGGGATGACTCACTCGAAAAAGGATACAACACAAAGTATGATCCCCGAAAAGGATATCAAGAACTTGGTAGAACAAAGAGTGCGAGAAGCCCTAGCACAATCGAAGAACGGGACATCTATTCGGACGGTAGTACCTTACCCGAAGAATTCGACGCCGTCCAATACCCAAAGGGCTTCGTACCACCTCTCGTTTAAGACCTTCGACGGAACCGGAACCCCGACAAGCATGTCGCACACTTTCGTGCCGCTTGTTGCAATGCCGGCGGGAGCGATGCGCTACTCTTCCGACAGCTCGCTAGCGCCTGTCGTGAATCGCCTTCGACCGGTATGCGTAACTACCCAACTGATCCGTAGAAGACATTCTCGTAGCTAGAGAGCCTCTTCATTAAGCGATTTGTCGGAGCTCAGCACCACATCACTATAGGTGATTTAGCGGTAGAGAAACAAAGGCCGAATGAAACTCTAGTGGATTACATACTTCGATGGAGAAATTTAAGTATGAAGTGTGAACCACAACCGCAAGAACAACATGCAATGCCAGATCTCGTTTAAAAGCATTCACGGCCCGATAAAGACTTCTCCTCAAGGGATTCACTATTAAGACTTTCGAGAAGTTGTTAAGCAAGGCCGAAGCTTGCAAGAAGAGGCGAAGCAATTAAGTTTCGCCGACAAGACGGACAAGGCAAGCCAGTGAAGACTTTCGAAAAGAAATCTCGTGGTCGTTGCAAGCAAGCTGACAAAGGCAAACAACCGATGCAAATACCACCGTAACGGCCGCAAGAACCACAACAAAATTACCAAGAACCCCGGTCCAACTGATCGCCGTCTCCGCAAGATGAACAACCGTCTCGTCCGCAACGTACATCGAGGGAGCTTCGAGCAGAGAATATCCGTTCAAAATGAAGCAAGCACCAAAGATGTTCCGTAGCTTAATGAAAACTCCAGATTTCCAAACTCGCCGTAGCCCAAAAGACCGCAGGAAGTCAACAAGAAAGGTGATCCCAACTTTGCCCCTACCATCGGATGCTTGGGCACAAGATGAAGACCGCATTACCTTCAAAAGTCGGCTCAACGACAACCTTCTGAAAGGAAATATAACAATCCCGAAGGAGTACATGAAGGAACCCCGTAAAGGAGGTTCCGTCAATGTTATCTCAACCGATCCCGTCATCCCGATAGATCCCTATGCAACCGACGATGGATGGACTACCGCCTCGGACGAGATCTTCGAAGAAGATTTTAGACAACATCCGAACCGCTTCGTGCGAGCTTCAATTCGTAGTTCGAGACCCGTTAAGCCTGTACTCATCACTCGCGATGGAAGAACCACCTCGACAGAGACAATCGAAGAGAAGAAGAAAATCGACGAAGAAGAGGGGACCGAGATTCCTAAGGCTGGACTAGGGGTCGCTTATCCTAGATAGTTGCTTCCGATTCGGGAGAAATCCCTCGAACCTCCGATTTTGTATGATTATCTCGCTCACTTCGTGGGATCATATAATGATAAGGGTGATGGCGTTGGCTACGTTTTGATCGTTTCTAACGATTACGTAACTAGCGACAATCCGGCGTCGATTTCGATACCAACAACAATTCTCAAATCATACAAGATCTCGACGATCAAAATGACGAAGAAGGCATCCATCAAGGAGGCTACGAGAGTTCAACAAGCAACGGATCTATCCGCGAGTTTCGAGGAGCTCCAAGCTACGATAGCAGTTAGAGCCTTCGCATTTGGAAGATAATCCGTAAGAGCCGCCTATTCCGATTCAGGAGGAGACACCGACAAACTCAATACTAGATTCGAAGAAATTACGTAAGTCAACCTAAGAAGTGGAAAAGTTCTACCTCCAAGAACGGGTCCAAAAGACAAAGGAAAGGTGTGGTTGTTCAAGAAGAACCAACCCCAGCAGAAGACATACCCATTCGAGAAGAAGCCGAGACACAGGAGAACAAAGTGACTACAACGTGCTAGCCCATCTTAGGAAACTACCGGCCAAACCGAGCATTTACGATGCTCTCATCTTATCAAAGGAGATGAGAGAAGCTCGATCAAGGCCTTACTTCGATCCGGAAATTCCGCTTAGCTCAAATGGCCGGAGATTCCTTGGATGAGGTTTGCTCGTTAAAGGAACAGCCGAGGTGTTACCTTCACGTACAATGACCTACTACTGGGGACAGCCAGCATCACAACCGACCGTTGTACATTTCAGCTACAATCGGGAAGTTTACGCTCTCCGCAGTATTGGTGGATCCAGGAGCATCAATCAATATAATGAGTCTTCGAACACTAGCATACTTGGAAATTGATGCTCGCGAGCTCGAGGCCGACAAAATGTTATTAAGAGGATTCAACCGTAAAGGAGAAAGAGCCCCTGGTCAATAACGCTACCGATGAAGACCGGTGATTTAGCAAAGACAACCGCAAAATTTCATATAATCGATTCGAAACGTCGTTCAACGCTCTACCGGGCCGACCATGGATACATGAAAACAGGATGGTACCATCATCTCCGCATCGTTGCATCAAATATTACGATGAGGGGAACAACGGCATCAAAGGAGACTTACAACCATTCTCCGTACATGAAATCGGAATCCATGAAGATGCAACTTATTATGCACCGCCAAAGAAAACAATCTTCTCCGTAGATACCATAACAAATGAAGCAAAGAAAGTTCGTGACAACGAAGAACCCGAAGTTCTAGTCCAACAGCCACTCACCACTCCCTTCCGCGAGATGGTGAAGGTTTCTCCACAACTCGCATCCGAGGTCGAGGCCGGGACGAGGCCGCGGTAGAGACACTAGACAATCGGACTGAAGAAACCAACCATCAATGTTGATCGGGATGATAGCTCAAGAAGAAAAAGAAATCAAGCAAGAAGCAGCAACAATAAGTCGAAAGAAGCCGCAATACAAGATCTCCCTCGAAGATGAAAAGAACGAAGAATACAAATCAATGTACGAGAAGATTAACCACTACGTACATACTATGACCCTAACTCCGATCCATTCTAATAAGATCGAGGGTATGGAGGTCAAAGAGGTACGTAGTGACGCGTGCAAAGCCGATCAAATTCTACCGTGGTGCTTCTTCCTCCAAAACCGAAAATAATGTACAATTCGAAGATGTCACTTCATCGAATTAATGGAATTACCTTTCGAGCGGTACTTTCCCCGTGTTCAAAATTTAATTCAACGTGGTTTCTTACCTCGACAATGGACAAAAGGCCAATCACAACATTTTGAAAAGTTATGGAATAACTCCGCCGTCCTCCCAATTCAAAGTATGGACTCGGATTCGGCACAAGCAGGTCGCTCGACGATACCGAATTTTGCTTGGTTGTCACTCGCAAATCCAATGAAAACTCGCATGGAAACTACGTACGAACTCGAAGATTTACAAATCGGAGACGCTCCACCGAATTCGAAGAAGAAATCAAATCTACAATAGATGAGTTAACTGAAGTTAACTTAGGTACTAACTAAGAGCTTCGCACCTACCTTTGTTAGCTCCTTACTCAACAAAGAAGACTCCGAAGAAATAATCAAGTTATTAATGGAATTTAAAGACCGTTTTGCTTCGGAGCTACGATGAAATGCCGTGATTAGCCCAGCAGGTCATGCACCATAAGCTAGAGTGGATCCTACTTCGTCCCGCACGTACAAGGTCCCGTAAGAATGCGTCTGGAAATCGAACAACAAGTCATACCAAGTTAAAAAGCTAATGGACGCTAAATTTGTCCGCGAAGAACAATACCCGACTCAGCTAGCCAATGTGGTGCCGCCGTAAAGAAGAATGGTCGTATCGAATTTGTGCGGACTTCGCAGATTTAAACAAGGCATGTCCAAAAGATGAATTCCCTCTACCGATTCCGTAACCGATGATCGATATCGCTTCGACACATGAAATATTCTCATTCATGGATGGATCTTCGTGATACAACCGTATAAAAATGGCTCCGTAAGATGAAAAGCTTACAAGCATTCGTAACGCCGATCGGAGTATTTTGCTACACAATGATGCCATTCGGATCGAAGAACGCAGGAGCAACTTACCAAAGAGCAATGACAAGAATTTTTGATGATCTCATCCACAATCAAGTCGAGTGCTACGTGGACGATGTCGTCATCAAAAGCAAAGTAAAGGAAAACCAACTCGTATGATTCGAGAATTGTTTTCGAACGATTAAGACAATTTAACCTTAAGATGAATCCCTTAAATGCGCCTTCGGCGTCACCTCCGGAAATTCTTAGGATTCGTCGTCCGACATCGTGGAATCGAAATCGACCCGGAGAAGATTAAAGCCATCTTAGAAATGCCGCCTCCCAAAACCTTAAAACAACTACGATCTTTTCAAGGAAGCCGGCATATCTTCGACGCTTTATCTCAAACCCGTCAGTAGGTGTCACCTTCTCGCACTAGTTAAAAAGGACGCCAAATTTATTTGGGAAGAGAAATGCCGAAGGCCTTCGAAGACATTAAACAATATTTAATGACACCTCCCGTCTTAGCAGCCCCGGCCTCGTGTAGACCGCCGATACTTTACACCGCGGCTCTAGACGACTCTCTCGAGCCTCGTTAGCCTGTGTCAATGATGAGGGTAAAGAAAATGCTCTTTACTACTTAAGCCGTCGTTTACTTCCGACGGAAGTAAGGTATCCCGCAATCGAAAAGCATTGTTTGGCCCCGATCTTCGCCGCTCAAAAGCTCGTGCACTACATGCTTTCTCATAAGGTCAACTCGATTTCGAAGTTTAATCCATCGCAATACTCGATGACTCGTCCAACACTTTCCGCGTACTCGCCGATGGTCAATGATATTATCGCAATTCGATATAACTTTCGTGCCTCTCGCGTGCCGTAAAGGGACAAGTCTTAGCAGACTTCCTCGCAAAGACACCCTTCGCCGCCGAATCTCCTCTCAACGACGATCTCGCCGATGAACAAATAATGAGCCTAGAAGACCCCGATGATCGACGTCGGGAATTGTATTTCGACGGAGCATCTTCAAGACACAAAGACGAAGAATCGCAAGTGATAAGTGCTCCGTAAGGCAGAATCGGGCTAATCTTTATAACACCGAGCGGGGGATGTTAAGATACTCCTACCACTCGACGTAACCGTGTACAAACAACGAAGCGAATACGAAGCCCTCATAACGGGATCTGGAATTAACCATTCAAATGTGGATAACGTACATCAACATCTACGGGGATTCAC
Organism: Papilionanthe hookeriana x Papilionanthe teres; assembly: GCA_022702705.1. Lineage (NCBI taxonomy): Eukaryota > Viridiplantae > Streptophyta > Magnoliopsida > Asparagales > Orchidaceae > Papilionanthe > Papilionanthe hookeriana x Papilionanthe teres. The sequence goes on along the minus strand of JAKZJZ010000110.1, from coordinate 70,880 downwards.
AGCTAATCATTCAACGATCGCTGGACAATACAGAATTTTTAAACCAAGACTCGAACAATACTTCCAAGATGCCATACAAATTGTTGAATGCATTCCAAATGTGACAATCTACAAAATTCCTAGAAAAGAGAATGCTTTAAGCAGATGCTTTAGCTCCGTCTCGCAAAAGAATTTGCCTCGTTTGCAAGATGAATCGCTGGAAGTGTCAGCTCACGGACGTCGGTCCTATCACAAATCGACATGTACACGATACACAAATCGAAAAAGAAAAAGAATCAGCTGCAAGAAGGATGTAAAAACACAGAAGATCAGGCGACAACCTATCGATGTACTACCCGCAAACAGAAAGCTACCGTGACGATAGGTCGCTAGCCCATCGTATCAAGAAAAGAACTCGTCCTACGCATTAATAAACAACACATTATACGAAGGTCTTTCGATCAAATGCGGCTAAGGTGCCTAAGCGGGTCCGAGGCCCGTGAAATTGTTAAAGAGGTGCATTCGAGACTCCGTGGCGCTCACTCACCGGGTCCAAAGATGAAAATGAAAATTAAAAGACTAGGGGTACCACCGGCCCTCGATGATGACCGACCGCATGAAAATCGCCAAGAGCCGTCACCAATGCCAAGTGCACGGAGTGGTTCTACACCAACCTCCAAATGTGCTACACCCGACAATCGCGTCGCGGCCATTCGAATGTCGGGGCACGTATATAGTGGGTCCGATAGAACCACCATCTTCAAAAGGACATCGTTTCATTCTTGCAGCCTACAGATTACTTTTCCAAGCGAGCGTATGGCCCACTCTAGAGAAGTGAAAGCACACCACGTGCTGCGCTTTTCAAGAACCAAGTTGTCTACCGTTTCTGAGTGCCGCGGCAGATCATCTCGTATAATCGGCCGCATTCGAAGCACACAAATCAACAATTTTGTCGGAGACACGAATCGACCGGCGATACTCGACAATTTACTACCCAAGAGCAAACGGCCTCGCCGAGGCTTTTAATAAAACTCTCGTTCAAATCTTAAAGAAAACCCCGGACGATAATAAGAGAAATTGGCACGAGAAATTGTTAGAAGCCTTATGGGCCTACCGGACAACCTTCGTAACTCCTACTCAAGCTACACCTTACGCTCCGGTGTATGGGTCCGAGGCAAGTGTTACCTTTAGAGGTTCAGCTTCCTTCACTCGAATCGCTAACTGCAAACAAGATCACGACGAAGAAAACGCCGTACTACGACTCGAAGAATTAGAAAGCTTCGAAGGGAAAAGACTCGCAACGACAACAGAATTTAGAACTATACCAAGCTAAGATGGTTCAAGCCCATGACAAACCGGTCCGCCCAAGAACCTTCAAAGTCGGTGATTTAGTTCTCGTTCTCAAGAGACCTATTCTCGCACACCGCAAGATAGGAGGAAAATTTGAACCCACTCGGGAAGGACCGTTTCGTGGTCAAGCAAGATACCTCGTGAGGTTCCTACCAGCCTAGTGAATCGCCAGTGAGAACGACATATGCTTCCAATCAACTGACGATACTTGAAAAATATTACGCTACCCGATGTTTCGAAGGAATGAATTCTTCATCCCTAAGAAACACGGCGAAGTAATTACTTGTGGTCGGGTCCGAACCCAAAAATAATAAAATGTGCTAAGATAAATAAAATCATGATAATTAAGTTTTCCTTGTTTTCTTTTTCAAATCAAAATCTCTTCCCTCATCTTATCCTACTTCATTCCCGTTAAATTTCAAAATATAAGAATAATAAAAAATGTATCTTTAATAAACATTTTCTTAATGTTCTTGTTCTTAGTACAGCCCCCCGATCCTTTTCCTTGTCTTTTCGCAGGAAATGTCGAATCGGCAGGTTGGTCTCGAACTTTAAGAATGGCGTAAGCCTCGCACTCGATGAAAAGAGGGTGAAAGATGGAGCGATAATCGAGATTGACTCGCATTTCGCACCAACAGCCTACAAGACGAGGAAAGTGACCGGGTCCCGCTAACCGAGAAGAACTACCCTGGCAGTACAATGATGAAAGTGGGTGGCCCAAGCCACCAATCCAACAACAAGAAAAGAAAAGCAAACACCGAAGAAGACAAGAAAATGAAGTCCGTAGTCACTACAAGCGGAGGGCAGTGCTTGTCGCCGCCGCGCCCGCAGAGATTCAAGAAGTTCGGAGAGCTACTCTCACAGCCCACGCAACGAAGAAATAAGAATCGCCGCATCCGTAAGATGTTAACAAAACTAGCCGCGACCGACCGCGACGAGACAATTGCTAATGCCAAGCACATACATTTCAAGGACACCGGCTCACCAGAACTCGAAGAAAGGAGGCCAGCTCCTATAATAACAGAAGAACTGTGGAAATCTCCGAAGATCGAAGAAAGAAGGCTACCACGCCACCGGATAGAACCACCGAGCAGTTGCACGACCTTGTCGCAGAGCAACCCCGGGGATGTCCCGACGAGCATCATCCCCGAGGAGCCGAGGTATGCAGTGGGAACGCGAAGGGATTGAACCATATATCCCACAATATGTCACAAGGCCTCGCCATCTCGCATCATTCCGAATACGAGCCGGAGAGGATGCGTAATGTCGAAAAGAAAACTTTCGAATACTTCGAGAGAATTAAAGGAAGAAGAATCAACATACTAGAAGGCCTCGAGCTACACACCGACGTATTCTCGCAGTATGAACAACAAGAAATCGTGGATCGTATCCGGATCCGAAAAGAATGGGCCGAGCAGCCGCCCGAGGGAAAACACATACTCGAACCCCGAGATGGATGCCGTGGAAAGGAAGAATCACAATACAATGCGGATGTCGCTACAACTTTGCCGAAGACGAAAAGGAAACCCACCGGAATACTTCGTCATGGGCAAGTAGATCCGATGCCATTAGTTATCAAGAGAATGGTAAAAAGATCGATAACATGGAGGGTACCGCCAGCAGATTGCATACCCAATAACCGCATTATCAACATCTACAAACAAGGTGACCGCATACCCCCACATATCGATCACCACGACTTCGTCGACCTTTCGCACGGTCTCTTTCGAATGAGTGCAACATCATGTTCGGATCCGACCTCCGGATACAGAGCCCGGTGAGTTCCGAGGGCCGCAGAAAGATACCTTTACCGGTGGGTTCCGTCATGATATCGCAAGGTAACGGAGCAGTATATCGCAAAGCATCGCATACCAGTGAGTGCCAGTGGAGCGAATCTCGCTACTTTCAGGAGGATGGACGACAAGAAAATACCTTACCATTTCCAACCGCATCCGTAGCCAGAGAACCTCCGCCTTACGAGCCGCGAGTTACATAGGAAATATCACACCTCCAACGTACATCCAACCGGCATCCTCGCCAAGGATGGCTTCGGAAGGTGATGTTATCGACCATGTACCTCACTATTCGTACATGGATTTTCGACTGATGATTCTTTTGATGGATCAACAAAGATCATACACAAATCCGTTTCGAGTCTACATGGATTGTATGAAATATATTCCGCATCGAGTCGTACGACGTATTTTCAACATGATTGGAATGAAAGTGACCATGTCACGTTTTCGGCCTTCACCTCTTTCAGTGCAAATTGATTGGGAAACGCCATTAAAGTTAAATGAACTTCGAACAAAGAACGTAAAAGAAATAAAAAAAGAGAATAAAAGAAAACTTTCTAAAAAAAAATCTGAAAAATGACAAACACCAAGTTCACATGAACATTAAATAAACAATAAAATAAAATTTGAACCATTAAAAGATAAACGAAATCAACACAAATCTCAAATTCAATCTTTCCAAATTCCGAATCAAATTTCAATCTTTTCAAACTTCAAAATCAAATTCCATCCTTCCAAACTTCAAAATCAAATTCTCAATCAAATTCCAAATCCACTCTCGATCAAATTTCAAATTCGATCTTCCCAAATCTCAAATCAAATTCTCAATCAAAATCCAAATCCAATCTCGATCAAGTTTCAAACTTGATCTTTCAAATTTCAAATCAAATCTTAAATCAAGTTTCAATCGAGTTCAAACTCATCCTTCCAAATTTCCAAATTTCCAAATTCAATCTTTCCAGTGCTTCAAGTCTCAATCAAATTCAAATTCAATCTCTATCAAATCTCAAATCCGATCTTCTAGATCTCACATCAAAATTCAAAACTTTTGGGTCGAGGATTTTACATCCAAGACCGCACCGCTTTAGGATTCTCTTCCTATCGCACCGAAATACATCAAAATTCAAAACTTTTGGGTCGAGGATTTTACATCCAAGACCGCACCGCTTTAGGATTCTCTTCCTATCGCACCGAAATACATCAAAATTCAAACTTTTGGGTCGAGGATTTTACATCCAAGACCGCACCGCTTTAGGATTCTCTTCCTATCAGCACCGAAATACATCAAAATTCAAAACTTTTGGGTCGAGGATTTTACATCCAAGACCGCACCGCTTTAGGATTCTCTTCCTATCGCACCGAAATACATCAAAATTCAAAACTTTTGGGTCGAGGATTTTACATCCAAGATCGCACCGCTTTAGGATTCTCTTCCTATCGTACCGAAATACATCAAAATTCAAAACTTTTGGGTCGAGGATTTTACATCCAAGACCGCACCGCTTTAGGATTCTCTTCCTATCGCACCGAAATACATCAAAATTCAAAACTTTTGGGTCGAGGATTTTACATCCAAGACTGCACCGCTTTAGGATTCTCTTCCTATCAGCACCGAAATACACCAAAATTCAAAACTTTTGGGTCGAGGATTTTACATCCAAGACCGCACCGCTTTAGGATTCTTTTCCTATCGCACCGAAATACATCAAAATTCAAAACTTTTGGGTCGAGGATTTTACATCCAAGACCGCACCGCTTTAGGATTCTCTTCCTATCGCACCGAAATACATCAAAATTCAAAACTTTTGGGTCGAGGATTTTACATCCAAGACCGCACCGCTTTAGGATTCTCTTCCTATCAGCACCGAAATACATCAAAATTCAAACTTTCGGGTCGAGGATTTTACATCCAAGACCGCACTCGCTTTAGGATTCTTTTCCTATCGCACCGAAATACATCAAATTCAAACTTTTGGGTCGAGGATTTTACATCCAAGACCGCACCGCTTTAGGATTCTCTTCCTATCGCACCGAAATACATCAAAATTCAAACTTTCGGGGTCGAGGATTTTACATCCAAGACCGCACTCGCTTTAGGATTCTTTCCCTATCGCACCGAAATACATCAAATCCAAACCTTTCGGGTCGAGGATTTTACATCCGAGACCGCATCGCTTTAGATCATTTCCCTATCGCAATGAAATACATCAAAATCAAACTTCGAGGTTAAGGATTTTACATCCAACACCACTTTGCTTCCGAGATATCTTCTCATCGCAACGATTCAATCTAATCAATTCAATTTTCTTTCGAGGTCGGAGATGTTACATCTAAAACCTCGAAATTCCAATTTTCATTTCAAATCAAATCCTTCAAATTAATTTCGACAAAACTTCAATCTAAATTGAAACTCCAAACTAAAATTTAAACTCACACATCAAAACATAAATTGAAACAAAATAAAATCTAAATCGAAATTCCCCGCATCATGTGATTTCGGGATTTACCTCCTTTTCCTTTCCCCAGCCGAGAGTTCAAGAATCTCCTGCTCCGTAGATATACTCGACACTCCCCACAGAAACTCTTCTACTTCGTCCTAAGTTCGTCACTGACATCCGTGTTGGTTTTGTTGATCGCTCGGCCAACACCAATACGCGCGTGTGCTCCGTCACTCACCACACCTATCAGGGGTCCATTTGTCGACCTCATTTTCGATGAGGTCTTCCTTTCTTCTTTTAGTGCTTAGGATCTAGCCTCAGGCTTTTCCTTCGACTATCTTAGAGGACTAGAATCGGGACCCGCCTTTTAGAAATTCAAACCACTTCTAAACTCCCCGCAAACTCCACAAACTCGACTATAGACCCCTAATCACCTGTGAGGGTCGAAATCAAATGCGGAAGTTTAAAGGATGAGTTCCTATAGACTCTTCGCCTTAGGATCGCCCCGGCGGCCTCGGTCTCGTGAAGGGGCCGACTTACACTACACTTACACACTACATTTCCACACACTTCCTAAAACCACACCCATACCCAACTTAACCTCCTGACTCATGTAGGTGATTCACATGGATGGTCCTTAACCCCTAAGCCCTCGGCTACAGGTTAGAACAACATAGCCGAATGCCTCAAATGAGTCCTTTCATGGCTCATATGGGCTTGAAATGGCTTCATGGCTCAACCAAAATGATTTCACCCCACTCAAATTCACCCAATCTTCAATTTCCCAAATTTTCAATTTTCGACCCCCAGACCCTACACCTACTAAACCTACCCAAAACCCTCAAATTACCCAAATTTTTGCAAAATTTCCAAATTACCTAAAATTTTCCAAAATCAATCCCAAACACCTCCACATCACTCAAATTGATCATCCATACCCAAAAATACCAAAAATTCCAAGAAAACCTCCCAATACCCTCCAAATAACCCAAAATACCCTTTCGCCTAAAAATCCAAAAATTCAAAAAATTCCCAGAAAATTCCAGAAAATCCCAAATATTCCCAATTTCATTTTGTCCAACTACACCATGGGCCAATTTTGTCAATTTACCCTACTTTTGTCAAAACCCCCAATTCGACCCATTTTAATCCAAAGTGAACCCAATGTCAAACCAAACCTATCCAATCGACCCCAATTTTGGTCCAATTCAATTCTAAACTTCAATTCAACATTCCCAATACCAATTTAGACCAAATCCAAGTCCAATTTGATTGACATTTGGATCCAATTCCACTTTTGACCTTAAGGCCCATTTTTCGACCTAAGCCCAAACCTAACCCAAATGAACCCAAACCCCAAAAATCAAAGCCCAACCAAAGTCAAAACCTCTTTGAAACACTCCCATAAACACTTCTCAACAATAATTCTACATAAATTTCAACCCTAGCCCAACATTGGCCCAACTCGGCCCATTTGGACCTATATCGGCCCATTCACCAAAAGAATCCAAATCCAACCCAATTCAAGCCCAAACTACCCCAAATTTGCTTCAAGTTACTCATGACACATCCATGAGCTAAACCAACAATTATTTGGCCCAACCTTTTACAAAAATTTTCATCCATGAACACATTCATAAACTTAAAAGCCCACTTCCCTTAAACCTTTCTAAAAGCCCATTTCCTTCAAAATTCAAAAGCCCAAATCTACCCTAAAGCCCACATGACATCTCCATTTGTCATCCATTTAATTAAATCCATTACCTAAGTCCTAAAATCACCATCAAATTATTCCAAATCAAGTTTCATACAAATTTCCATCAAAACATCCAAAATTCTTAAAACCCATTTTCATGAAATCGACTCAAGCTTTTCCCAAGCCAAATGGAGCCAAGGACGAGCCATTCACAAGCCATATGAAGCCATGAAAGCTTTGACATGTGACCATGCCATTAATGGCAAAAGGAGGAGGTCCTTTCTAACCATCTCCTAAAAGTCATTAACCTTAAGCATGTCTCCACTAAACCAAGATTTAATCCAAATATTCTTGGATGAGGACATCACCACCTCCGACTAGCTGAGCCTAATCGATCTTCCTCACCAAGATCCAGCCATGGGGAGGTGAACCTAAGCCCAAACCAATGGGTCGACCAATTCCAAGCCAAAATGACCCTTCTCCCATTCCATTTTAATTCAAACACTTTACACATGTCCAAACCCAATCGACTTCACCATTGCCAAGCCCCGACCTCCCCGGTCAAGATGGTGACCCATGCCCGCCGGCCAGCCGCCCGGATCGCCGGAAAACACCACACCCGAGAGCTCACATGTGAGCCAACTTCGAATTCCACCTCGCTGAGCCGCCCCATGCCCAATGGCCACCATGGCCGTTCTTCTCCTCACCAGTAGCAACTCGATCCCAAGCCCTAACTCCCCCGAGAGGCCTTCCACCCTCTCTATTTAAACTCCACCCCTCTCGGCCATAAGAGGAGCCAAGCACAAACCTTGCCAAAACTCGCCAAAATTGTTCCGCACCCTTCTCCACTCTTAGAGCACTTGATCCCCAACGGAGATTCCCCCGCCATTTCTCCTCCGTAAGCTCAATTTCGCAGTCGAAATTCCACCCAAAACCATGACACTTCTCCACAAGCGAGCCAATTCCCAAATCGATCGGCTCTACACCTTCACTGCACCAAGTGGAAGGTGTCCACCATCAAAAGCCCCATCTCCAGTGCCACCCAGGCCTGCTCCAACCTCCAAGCTTTGTGATCTGAGCTTGGTCGAAATCATATCCAGTACAATTCACTGCACTCAGAGACTTCATCCGGAGCTTGCCGAGACCCAATCGAAGGTGCAACAACTCTCGATCAAGCCACACTTCTCCGAGCCAAGGTATGAGCTAACTCTTCATCCCGAGCTTCGAAGATTCTCTATTTCAAATGCCTTAGTTCCAATGCATGTTAGCCGTATAGATGTGTTCGTCTCTTCGAGACGAATCCATGTAGTATAAGAACGTAAAAATCCATCGAGAATCGAGCGAGATCTTAGGGATTTAAGTGTGGACGGCCTCAGGCGAGAACACTGGGGACGATGAACGGATGCCGTCCATTCGATACACGCGCGCACGGACGGCCGTGGATCGCGTCGGACCGAGAGACGGTACGAGAACCGCGGGGCCCGGCCGCCGACTCGGTGGCGGCGTCGAACGGGAGCGCGACGCGCGTGCGTTCGGAGCCGCCGAGGCCGACGCGGCGCCGCGTGGATAAATAGATAAATAGGGTATTTTCTTATTTATTTAATTCCCTAAACTTCAAAAATCCATATCTTTGTGTAGAAAAATCACAAAAATAAAATAAAAATACCCTCTCGCTCAAGTGAATGTAGGAGAATAATGTGAAAAAGAAATCACTTAATTTCATCAAATATTTTATTTTTTATGATTTATTTACTCTCCGCATTGTTTTAATTCTCCATGCATGCATACAATTCACCATGGCATGAGACCATGGGCTTTTAAGCCTCCGAACTTGGGAACATTCCCCGAATTTTCCAAAGTCGAGGCCATCCCTATGAAGAGTTCTTCGATTTTTCAAGTTCATGTCACCGTTTTCGAGTATTTTAATTCCAATAAATAGCATGTTGTGAAATAAATTCTAGAAAATTTGGTGATGTTCCTTATGACCGTAGAACCCTAGGAAAAATAGGTTTCGACTTAGTTCATTCGAAACAACTCTAATCGGCTTAAACACCCAAAATAGGTCTTTAATTAATTAGAGTTAACCAGGCATCAAATTGACTTGAAATCAATTCTCCACTCGACCTTTAGGATCAGAGGAATCCACCATAAAAATTTGAGGTCAATTGGACTTGGTTAGCCCCACTAATCGGGTTGATTAAGTCACTTAGCCATTTTAAACTTTAAAAATTCATAACTTTTAAAATACTTTTCAAAAATTCACCAAATTGGTTTTGGAGCCTCTCTGATATCAGGGAAACCTAAGAAAATTAAAATTTCAATTTTCTAAAAAGTTAATTTTTAATAATATTTTAATATTTTTAATAATTAAAAAATAATAAAAATCACAAAAATAATAAAATTCACCAAAATGTCACATTTTGAATTTTAATCACTTAGGAACAAATCCCACATTTTTCCTAGGTCTATTTAGTGAGATATTGAATTTTAAAGCCCTAGGGTAATTTTAAAATTAAAAAAATGTATTTTCTAGCATTTTCACTAAAATAATTATTATAAATCATAGAAAAATCAGAAAATTGCAAAATTTGATTCTCTGGTTTCCTTGATATCGAGAGATTTTTGAAAAATATAAAATTCATTTTTCAACATTTATTTTATTTTTAAATTAATTAACACTCCAAAACTCAAAATAATTATAATAAAAATAATATAATTCAAAAAATCACCAAAATTGGTCCAAGTGCTTCTCTGGTCATTAGGAATGTCCCCTAATTTTCTTAAGGACAGAAACTTTCCTTGGTCATGTTATCAAATTTTCCTCGAAAATCTCTATTTTCCACCAAAAATAATTATATAAATAAATTAAATACAGAAAAATCACATTTTCTCCTCTCATGTCTTTATCGACATATGAGTGAAGTCACATAAAAATTTCAAATTCATTTAAGTTCAATTTAATGAGTTATGAAATTATTAAGCTTAAAGGGTAAAATGGTAATTAAACTCTTTAACCCTTAATTAAAACTTTAGGTTTAATAAAAATTAACAAGTAAAATATTTGATCCTAATCTGATTTGGATGATTGAAATTTAAATAATTAAAGGGTAGAAACCCATTAAATAATTTTAAAATGATTAAACTTTAATTAAATAATAGATTAAATTTGGAAGAATAATAAAATTGGAATTATTAAAATAAGGGATATTTATTAGGAAGAGATTTATTCTTTAATTTAAAAATCCCTAAATTAATTATCTCATTAATATTCAATTCTTAATTAAAATGATAATTCAAATTTAAAATATTAAAAGACTTAATCATTAAACTAAAGTCAAATTATTAAACTCTTTCAAAATTTCAATTAAAATTAAAAATAAAGTAAATTAAAGATAAATTAAATTAAAATTAAATTAAATTTAATAATTAAATTAAATTAAAATAAATTAAATTAAATTAAATTAAATTAAAATTAAATTAAATTAAATTAAATCAAATTAAATTAAATTAAATAATTAAATTAAATTAAATTAAACAATTAAATTAAATTAAATTAAATAATTAAAATTAAATTAAATTAAATTAAACAATTAAATTAAATTAAATTAAATTAAATAATTAAATTAAATTAAATCAAATCAAATTAATTAAACACCAAATCAAATTAAATTCAACTATGTTAAACTAAATTAAAACTCAATTAAATTAAATTAAATTAAATATAACATCACCTAAGACATAAAAGTAAATTAAATATAAAACAACTTCAACACTATTCCAAATTTAAACTCTTTAACTTAAACCAAATCATTTGAATACTAACTTACCCTCGAAAGCTTTAGTTATTATAACTCCTAAATAAAACATTAAATGAAGTGTCACTTCACTCATAGGATATTCAAATGTCCTAGTTCACTCGAGCAAGTTAACAAAACTCGAAATTCTCTGACGATTAATTCATTTATATAATTAAATTCATTCGAACTTAAAACAATCCTGCAAATATCGAAAAGATGTTTAAGATCCTTCTTAAGCACTTTCTCAATATGATATGACATTTATAAGAACAATCGAATTTGATTATTCTTCGATGAAGAAAATCGTCCTTAAACCAAAACACAAAGAACCTAGACGTCATAGAAATGACTAGCTATAGGATTGTGAATTTGGTAGAAAACCATAACCTTTCCCTTAGCTTTACCTAGAACTCGCTTAAATATGCTAATCGTGTTTTAAGTGCAAATTCAGATGACTGGAAGACCCTCCGTGTACGCTTTTATTTTATTGCAATTTACTTTCTCGCAATTTACATTTCATTGCAATTTACTTTATTGCAAATGCATTTTATTTTTCTCGCATGATAAAACAACCGTTGCATGAAAACCCACACCTTTAGGATAGCCCCTAAAACCGAAACCAAAATTAAGTTAAAAGTCATTGCAAGATAAAATTCACCGCCACAACATTTCAAAATATAAAACAACTCAAAATTTAATCACAAACATGTAACACAAAACTACAATTACAACTAAATTAAAACGTCCCGTTGGATGATCGGAATACCTCTGATGATGTAACCTACGTGTTGCTAACCGGATTTCCCACTGGCCTAAATGAAAGTGTGGAACTCATTCAACTGAGTTTAGCAAATTCATCCGGACTAAGTGAATCCGATAAAAATAATGATGCCTAAGGATGGAACCGCGGGATCTTAACCTGTGTCGTTATAATCAACTTTAAGATTTGTTTTAAATAAAACATAAAAAACACCTGGAAATTAAGATTTTCTCTAAACCAAAACACTTTTCTCAACTCCCGATTTATGATTTCTAAAACTAAACCTCTCGCAACAACAAGGAGCTCTGAGCATGGTGGCAAAGACGACCATCGTCATCAAGCAAAACCCGAGTCTACTTCAAGCAAAACTTTCCTAGAATTAAACAACCAAGCCATAGGACTTCGAGGTAGCTTCGCCTAGTGCAACATAAATCCTCAACTCTTCGTTAGTGCATTTGCATTGCAAATTAAGCCCTAACCTGGTCTTAGGATTCCGAGGTAGTCGTCCGATACGACAATAAACCCTCACATCTTCTGTGCTATTTGTTTGATTTTATCATACAAATATAAGCCCTAATTAATTGAAATCGGCAAGATCGAAATATCAAATAAACATTAGACTTTCCTAAATTCAAGACAAACAATAGGATAGTCGGAAATTATCGAAGTTCACTTCGAATCGTTGATTTCTCCTACCTCTCTTCCTTTGATTCACAAAACAAAATGTTCCAAAATTCGATCCATTCCCTATCGAAATTCCAAAATTCAATCTTCGAAAACCTTAAACTTCGAAATTCTCGAGAGCGTAATCATTGATTATTATCGAGAGTTTTCTTAGGTGATTCCCGTCACTTAAGATGTAATTAACTATAGTGGCTTGCCCTTATAGTGGAATTTTAAAGAACCTGTGTAATATAAACCCCCGTTTAATGTTTTCATATTAAGCTGTGGAAACTTGTTTCGCTTATAAAATTGGTTCGCAGACCAAACGGATGTCACTAATCTTCTAGTTTATTTAATCAAGCCCCACCATCAAGCAATGGTGTCTATCCTTAGGGATGATACACTAGCTCATGGTGCGGTGCTCGTTTATATAAACTATTCTGGGATGCGAGATCGGCTTAATCTCATATCTTAAAACTTTCAAATTTAAAAATTATTTTCAAAATCAAATACTACTTTTCAAATTATTTATTTTAATTAAATTAAAAATTCGCCGACGATTTCTGTTAGGCGACCCCTCTTCAAAATAAAACACGACCTAAAAAATATGCCGACAGATTTCGGCGACTCCGCTGGGAATATTCCTCTCTCCATTATAATCAAATAATTCGTTTTCAAAAATCTGGTAGTGTATCCATGTCCCTAATGGATCAAACTACCCTTCTTTCCGTTGGAATACTATGTTCATTTCTATCTCGAACAAGTATAGCCAACATTCTCTCGGATTTAGGAGCCACCGTTGGACACCCCTAAACAGAGAGGTTCCGAGATCCTTTTACCTCATTTCGAGGCGGGGTGGACCCCCAATAGGTGTTAGTTTAGGAGTGATCCTTCGAGTCGGGAAGTCTTGCTTAAGACTTTCTTTTCCTTTCCGAATCGGATTCCTTACCTTCTCTACACCTTTCGAACATTCCGTTCTAAATAAACAAACCCTCTAATAAGTGATTCTTTTAACAAATGATTCTTTTTTATAAATACATGAACAAAGAATGAGTTCGGACTCTTTTCAATTCCTTTCTTTCGTCCTAAAGAAAAGAAGCATAACTCGGGATCGACAACCGAATCTACCTCGCGTAAATGGAAGCCCCGAAACCGATTTTCTCCTTCACCAACGGACCGGACTTCGCCGTCTATAAGGATGAACCGCCCGACAATGGGGTCATCCGATTTGGACAGTGGATTTGAAAACACGAACGTCAAGGTCACCGACGTCTCCCTCTTCGCACCGACGAACAAGGTATCCGAAGCCGAGGAACCACCGCTCGAGTTCAACCTCAGGTCGACCCAAGAGTTTCCTCCCCGCAAAGGGTCCCGACTCAGAGGAGTACCGCCGTCCGCAGAGGACCGTTCTCACTACCCCCACCGGTCTAGTCGTTTCGCACCTACCCCGACTTCCGCCAAATCAAAGGGGAAAGGAATCCGTAACTATGATAAACCCGTTACCGTGGAGGGTACGGATCTTCCCGTAAGACCTTCCGTCTTCGAAATCGGGTCCAGCCTCGAAGATTCCTTCGCCGACAAAGACCCAAAGAAGAAATAGAAATAGAAGGATCGCTGCGGAAGCCGTAGCCGCCGAGATCGCCTTCCCGGAGGAAATTCCGCAGTTGCCGAATATACACCGCTACCGTAATATACACCACCGCCCGACTACATACCACTTTTGGGAGGAAGCGAGTTCCATCCCCTCTCCGCCGCAGAGGATGAGGAGAATGTTCGCAAGATTGCCGCCACATTACCTCGGCCCGCATACTACAACGATAGCCGCAAGAAAAGAACTCAGAACTACGCCGTTTCGCTCGACCGCAAACTTTGGTGAAAAGCTAGCAAAGAAGGAAAACCGCCCCGTGTCGGAAATTCTACGAAGGATGTGGCGGTGCCGGCCAAATCCCGTCTCGGGCCCCGAGTAGAACCCGCCGTCATGATAGAAAAGCCAAGCAAGAGAATGAAGGCTAGCCCGCCCGTCGTAGTATCGTGTTGACGGACAGGAGGATACCACCTTCCAAAGATTCGGTCGATGCGACCATCCGGTCCTGCGACCTTCCGCCGCTGAAGGATGGTGTGGCGTCCCACTACTGGGCAACTGAGACCGAAACAAGCAACCTCGAGAAAGAAAGTCTCGCCAGAGGCCGGAATCCGAAGAAAGTGCTACCGCGATGAAGGGGACTCGTGAAAAAGGACCCGCAACCATCGCATGACAACCACAAAGATACACGTAAAGCTCCGCTAGAAGATGCCATGGAAAAGCCGAGAACCGACATCCGACGGCTGGCAAAAGAAAGAGAAGAAAGTTCGGAGATGAGATCGACTCATCGGAATTCATGGACAACGAATATGCAAATCAACATGGTCGAGACACGAGCTTCATCATCTTCTCAAGGTGCTCCCGCAACTCGCAGAAGAGAGGAGCCGAACCGATGAAGAGACAGCCTTCAGGAAAAGGACGACACGATCGCTCAAATGGCGAAGAGGATGGAAGAGATGGCCGTAGCTCTAGCCACTCTCCAAAGTCAAGTACAACCACATGCAGAGACACCCCTGTAAGTCATTCACATCGTAGACGGAGGAAAGGAGATTACATCCGTCAACTGGGGATGACCAACTCGAAAAGGATACAACACAAAGTATGATCCCCGAAAAGGATATCAAGAACTTGGTAGAACAAAGAAAGCGAGAAGCCCTAAGCACAATCGAAGAACGGACATCTATTCGGACGGCAGACCTTACCCGAAGAATTCGACGCTGTCCAATACCCAAAGGGCTTCGTACCACCTCTCGTTTAAGACCTTCGACGGAACCGGAACCCCCGACAAGCATGTTGCACACTTTCGTGCCGCCTGTTGCAATGCCGGCGGAGCGATGCGCTACTCTTCCGACAGCTCGTTAGCCAGTCTCGTCGTGAATCGCCTTCGACCGGTATGCGAATTACCCAACGGATCCGTAAAGACATTCTCGCAGCTAGAGAGCCTCTTCATTAAGCGATTTGTCGGAGCTCAAGCACCACATCACTATAGTGATTTAGTGGTAGAGAAACAAAGGCCGAATGAAACTCTAGTGGATTACATACTTCGATGGAGAAATTTAAGTATGAAGTGTGAACCACAACCGCAAGAACAACATGCGCCGGCATCTTGCTTAAAAGCATTCACGGCCCGATAAGCACTTCTCCTCAAGGGATTCACTATTAAGACTTTTGAGAAGTTGTTAAGCAAGGCCGAAGCTTGCAAGAAGAGGCGAAGCAATTAAGTTTCGCCGACAAGACTGACAAGCGTAAGCCGGTGAAGACTTTCGAAAAGAAATCTGGGTCGTTGCAGCACTGACAAAGGCAAACAACCGATGCAAATACCACCGTAACGGCCGCAAAGAACCACAACAAAATTACCAAGAACCCCGGTCCAATCTATCAGCGTCTCCGCAAGATGAACAACCGTCTCGTCCGCAACGTACATCGAGGGAGCTTCGAGCGCAGAATATCCGTTCAAAAATGAAGCAAGCATCAAAGATGTTCCGTAGCTTAATAAAAACTCCGCATTTCCAACCGCCAGTAGCCCAAAAGACCGGAGGAAGTCAACAAGAAAGGTGATCCCAACTTTCGCCCCTACCATCGGATGCTCGGGCACAAGATGAAGACCGCATTACCTTCAAAAGTCGGCTCAACGACAACCTTCGGAAAGGAAATATAACAATCCCGAAGGAGTACATGAAGGAACCCCGTAAAGGAGGTTCCGTCAATGTTATCTCAACCGATCCCGTCATCCCGATAGATCCCTATGCAACCGACGATGGATGGACTACCGCCTCGACGAGATCTTCGAAGAAGATTTTAGACAACATCCGAACCGCTTCGGTGCGAGCTTCAATTCGTAGTTCGAGACCCGTTAAGCCGTACTATCACTTGCGATGGAAGAACCACCTCGACAGAGACAATCGAAGAGAAGAAGAAAATCGACGAAGAAGAGGGGACCGAGATTCCTAAGGCTGTACTAGGGGCCGCTTATCCTAGGATAGTTGTTTCCGATTCGGGGAGAAATCCCTCGAACCTCTCGATTTTGTATGATTATCCGCTCACTTCGGTGGGATCATATAATGATAAGGGTGATGGCGTTGGCTACGTTTTGATCGTTTCTAACGATTACGTAACTAGCGACAATCCGGCGTCGATTTCGATACCAACAACAATTCTCAAATCATACAAGATCTCGACGATCAAAATGACGAAGAAGGCATCCATCAAGGAGGCTACGAGAGTTCAACAAGCAACGGATCTATCTCGTGAGTTTCGAGGAGCTCCAGCATACGATGAGTTAGAGCCTTCGTATTTGGAAGATAATCCGTAAGAGCCACTCATTCCGATTCGTGAGGAGACACCGACAAACTCAATACTAGATTCGAAGAAATTACGAAGTCAACCTAAGAAGTGGAAAAGTTCTACCTCCAAGAATGGGTCCAAAAGACAAAGGAAAGCGTGTGGTTGTTCAAGAAGAACCAACCCCAACAGAAGACATACCCATTCGAGAAGAAGCCGAGACACAGGAGAACAAAGTGGACTACAACGTGCTAGCCCATCTTAGGAAACTACCGGCCAAACTGAGCATTTACGATGCTCTCATCTTATCAAAGGAGATGAGGGAAGCTCGATCAAGGCCTTACTTCGATCCGGAAATTCGCTAGCTCAAATGGCCGGGAGATTCCTTGGATGAGGCTCGCTTCGTTAAAGGAACAAGCCGAGGTGTTACCTTCACGTACAATGACCTACTACTGGGATGTGCAGATCACAACCGACCGTTGTACATTTCGAGCTACAATCGGGAAGTTTACGCTCTCCGCAGTATTGGTGGATCCAGGAGCATCAATCAATATAATGAGTCTTCGAACACTAAGATACTTGGAAATCGATGCTCGCGAGCTCGAGGCCGACAAAATGTTATTAAGAGGATTCAACCGTAAAGGAGAAAGAGCCCTCGGTCAATAACGCTACCGATGAAGACCGGTGATTTAGCAAAGACAACCGCAAAATTTCATATAATCGATTCGAAACGTCGTTCAACGCTCTACCAGGCCGACCATGGATACATGAAAACAGTGATGGTACCATCATCTCCGCATCGCTGCATCAAATATTACGATGGAGGGGAACAAATGCATCAAAGGAGACTTACAACCATTCTCCGTACATGAAATTGGAATCCATGAAGATGCAACTTATTATGCACCGCCAAAGAAAACAATCTTCTCCGCAGATACCATAACAAATGAAGCAAAGAAAGTTCGTGACAACGAAGAACCCGAAGTTCTAGTCCAACAGCCACTCACCACTCCCTTCCGGCGAGATGGTGAAGGTTTCTCCACAACTCGCATCCGAGGTCGAGGCCGGGGACGAGGCCGTGGTAGAGACACTAGGACAATCGACTGAAGAAACCAACCATCAATGTCGATCGGGATGATAGCTCGAAGAAGAAAAAGAAATCAAGCAAGAAGCAAGCAACAATAAGTCGAAAGAAGCCGCAATACAAGATCTCCCTCGAAGATGAAAAGAACGAAGAATACAAATCAATGTACGAGAAGATTAACCACTACGTACATACTATGACCCTAACTCCGATCCATTCTAATAAGATCGAGGGTATGGAGGTCAAAGAGGTACGTAGTGACGGTGCAAAGCCGATCAAATTCTACCGTGGTGCTTCTTCCTCCAAAACCGAAAATAATGTACAATTCGAAGATGTCACTTCATCGAATTAATGGAATTACCTTTCGAGTGGTACTCTCCCCGTGTTCAAAATTTAATTCAACGTGGTTTCTTACCTCGACAATGGACAAAAGGCCAATCACAACATTTTGAAAAGTTATGGAATAACTCCGCCGTCCTCCCAATTCAAAGTATGGACTCTGATTCGGCACGCAGGGTCAGGCTGACGATACCGAATTTTGCTTGGTTGTCACTTGCAAATCCAATGAAAACCGCATGGAAACTACGTACGAACTCGAAGATTTACAAATCGAGACGCTCCACCGAATTCGAAGAAGAAATCAAATCTACAATGATGAGTTAACTGGAAGTTAACTTAGGTACTAGCGAAGAGCCTCGTACCTACCTTTGTTAGCTCCTTACTCAACAAAGAAGACTCCGAAGAAATAATCAAGTTATTAATGGAATTTAAAGACCGTTTTGCTTGGAGCTACGATGAAATGCCAGGATTAGCTCCAGCAGGTCGCGAATCCATAAGCTAGGAGTAGATCCTACTTCGTCCCAGCCGTACAAGGTCCCGTAAGAATGCGTCTAGAAATCGAACAACAAGTCATACCGAAGTTAAAAAGCTAATAGACGCTAAATTTGTCCGTGAAGAACAATACCCGACTCGGCTAGCCAATGTAGTGCCACTGTAAAGAAGAATGGTCGTATCGAATTTGTGTGGACTTCGGAGATTTAAACAAGGCATGTCCAAAAGATGAATTCCCTCTACCGATTCCGGAACCGATGATCGATATTGCTTCGACACATGAAATATTCTCATTCATGGATGGATCTTCGTGATACAACCGCATAAAAATGGCTCCGTAAGATGAAAAGCTTACAAGCATTCGTAACGCCGATCGGAGTATTTTGCTACACAAAGGATGCCATTCGGATCGAAGAACGCAGGAGCAACTTACCAAAGAGCAATGACAAGAATTTTTGATGATCTCATCCACAATCAAGTCGAGTGCTACGTGGACGATGTCGTCATCAAAAGCAAAGTAAAGGAAAACCACCCGTATGATTTGAGAATTGTTTTCGAACGATTAAGACAATTTAACCTTAAGATGAATCCCTTAAAATGCGCCTTCGCGTCACCTCCGGAAATTCTTAGGATTCGTTGTCCGACATCGTGGAATCGAAATCGACCCGAGAAGATTAAAGCCATCTTAGAAATGCCGCCTCCCAAAACCTTAAAACAACTACGATCTTTTCAAGGGAAGTCGGCATATCTTCGACGCTTTATCTCAAACCCGTCAGTAGGTGTCAGCCTTTCTCGGCACTAGCTAAAAAGGACGCCAAATTTATTTGGGAAGAGAAATGCCGTAAGGCCTTCGAAGACATTAAACAATATTTAATGACACCTCCCGTCTTAGCAGCCTCCGGCCTCGTGTAGACCGCCGATACTTTACACCGCGGCTTTAGACGACTCTCTCTGAGCCCCGTTAGCCTGTGTCAATGATGAGGGTAAAGAAAATGCTCTTTACTACTTAAGCCGTCGTTTACTTCCGACGGAAGTAAGGTATCCCGCAATCGAAAAGCATTGTTCGGCCCCGATCTTCGCCGCTCAAAAGCTCGTGCACTACATGCTTTCTCATAAGGTCAACTCGATTTCGAAGTTTAATCCATCGCAATACTCGATGACTCGTCCAACACTTTCCCGCAGTACTTGCCGTATGGTCAATGATATTATCGCAATTCGATATAACTTTCGTGCCTCTCGCGTGCCGTAAAGGGACAAGTCTTAGCGTACTTCCTCGCAAAGACACCCTTTGCCGCCGAATCTCCTCTCAACGACGATCCGCCGCATGAACAAATAATGAGCCTAGAAGACCCCGATGATCGACGTTGGGAATTGTATTTCGACGGAGCATCTTCAAGACACAAAGACGAAGAATCACAAGTGATAGTGCCCTGTAAGGCAGAATCGGCTAATCTTTATAACACCGGAGCGGGGGATGTTAAGATACTCCTACCACTCGACGAACCGTGTACAAACAACGAAGCGTAATCACGAAGCCCTCATAACGGATCGGAATTAACCATTCAAATTGGGATACCGTACATCAACATCTACGGGATTCACAGCTAATCATTCAACAGTATCGCGGACAATACAGAATTTTTAAACCAAGACTCGAACAATACTTCCAAGATGCCATACAAATTGCTTGAACGCATTCCAAATGTGACAATCTACAAAATTCCTAGAAAAGAGAATGCTTTAAGCAGATGCTTTAGCCCGTCTCGCAAAAGAATTTGCCTCGTTTGCAAGATGAATCAATGGAAGTGTCAGCTCACGGACGTCAGTCCTATCACAGCTCGACATGTACACAATACACAAATCGAAAAAGAAAAAGAATCAACAGAAGAAAGGACGTAAAACACGTAAGATCAGGCGACAACCATCGATGTACTACCCGCAAACAGAAAGCTACCGGACGATAGGTCGCTAGCCCATCGATCAAGAAAAGAACTCGTCCTACGCATTAATAAACAACACATTGTACGAAGGTCTTTTGATCAAATGCGGCTAAGGTGCTTAAGCGGGTCCGAGGCCCGTGAAATCGTTAAAGAGGTGCATTCGGACTCGTGGCGCTCACTCACCGGGTCCAAAAATGAAGATGAAAATTAAAAGACTAGGGTACTACCGGCCCTCGATGATGACCGACCGCATGAAAATCGCCAAGAGCCGTCATCAATGCCAAGTGCACGGAGTGGTTCTACACCAACCTCCAAATGTGCTACACCCGACAATCGCGTCGCGGCCATTCGAATGTCAGGGCACGTATATACGGGTCCGATAGAACCACCATCTTCAAAAGGACATCGTTTCATTCTCGTAGCCTACAGCATTACTTTTCCAAGTGCGAAGCAGCCCACTTAGAGAAGTGAAAGCACACCACGTGCTGCGCTTTTCAAGAACCAAGTTGTCTACCGTTTCGAGTGCCGCGCAGATCATCTCGTATAACGGGTCGCATTCGAAGCACACAAATCAACAATTTTGTCGTGAGACACGGAATCGACCGGCGATACTCGACAATTTACTACCCAAGAGCAAACGGCCTCGCCGAGGCTTTTAATAAAACTCTCGTTCAAATCTTAAAGAAAACCCCGGACGATAATAAGAGAAATTGGCACGAGAAATTGTTAGAAGCCTTATGGGCCTACTCTGGACAACCTTCGTAACTCCTACTCAAGCTACACCTTACGCTCCGGTGTATGGGTCCGAGGCAAGTGTTACCTTTAGAGGTTCAACTTCCTTCACTCGTAATTGCAGCTTGCAAACAAGATCACGACGAAGAAAACGCCGTACTACGACTCGAAGAATTAGAAAGCTTGAAGGGAAAAGACTTGCAACGACAACGTAATTTAGAACTATACCAAGCTAAGATGGTTCAAGCCCATGACAAACCGGTCCGCCCAAGAACCTTCAAAGTCGGTGATTTAGTTCTCGTTCTCAAGAGACCTATTCTCGCACACCGCAAGATAGGAGGAAAATTCGAACCCACTGGGAAGGACCGTTCGTGGTCGAAGCAAGATACTCGTGAGGTTCCTACCGCCTAGTGAATCGCTGTGGAGAACGACATATGCTTCCAATCAACGGACGATACTTCAAAAAATATTACGCTACCCGATGTTTCGAAGGAATGAATTCTTCATCCCTAAGAAACACGGTGAAGTAATTACTTGTGGTCGGGTCCGAACCCAAAAATAATAAAATGTGCTAAGATAAATAAAATCATGATAATTAAGTTTTCCTTGTTTTCTTTTTCAAATCAAGATCTCTTCCCTCATCTTATCCTACTTCATTCCCGTTAAATTTCAAAATATAAGAGATAATAAAAAATGTATCTTTAATAAACATTTTCTTAATGTTCTTGTTCTTAGTATAACCCCCGATCCTTTTCCTTGTCTTTTCGCAGGAAATGTCGAACGGCGGTTGGTTTTGAACTTTAAGAATGGCGTAAGCCTCGCACTCGATGAAAAGAGGGTGAAAGATGGAGCGATAATCGAGATCGACTCGCATTTCGCACCAGCAGGCCTACAAGACGAGGAAAGTGACTGGGTCCCAGTTAACCGAGAAGAACTACCCAGGCAGACAGTGATGAAAGTGGGTGGCCCAAGCCACCAATCCAACAACAAGAAAAGAAAGGCAAACACCGAAGAAGATAAGAAAATGAAGTCCGTAGTCGCTACAAGTGAGGGCAGCTTGTCGCCGCCGCGCCCGCGAGATTCAAGAAGTGCGGAGAGCTACTCTCACAGCCCACGCAACGAAGAAATAAGAATCGCCGTATCCGTAAGATGTTAACAAAACTAGCCGCGGACCGCGACGAGACAATTGCTAATGCCAAGACATACACTTCAAGGACACCGGCTCACCAGAACTCGAAGAAAGGAGGCCACTCCTATAATACCGTAAAGAACTGTGAGAAATCTCCGTAAGATCGAAGAAAGAAGGCTACCACGCCACCGGATAGAACCACCAGCAAGTGCATGACCTTGTTGCAGAAGCAACCCCGGGGATGTCCCGACTGTGCATCATCCCCGAGGAGCCGAGGTATGCGGGAACGTGAAGGGATTGAACCATATATCCCACAATATGTCACAAGGCCTCGCCATCTCGCGATCATTCCGAATACGAGCCGGAGAGGATGCATAATGTTGAAAAGAAAACTTTCGAATACTTCGAGAGAATTAAAGGAAGAAGAATCAACATACTAGAAGGCCTCGAGCTACACACCGACGTATTCTCGCAGTATGAACAACAAGAAATCGTGGATCGTATCCGGATCCGAAAAGAATGGGCCGAGCAAAGCCGCCCGAGGGAAAACACATACTCGAACCCCGAGATGGATGCCGTGGAAAGGAAGAATCACAATACAATGCGGATGTCGCTACAACTTTGCCGAAGACAAAAGGAAACCCACCGGGAATACTTCGTCATGGGCAAGTAGATCCGATGCCATTAGTTATCAAGAGAATGGTAAAAAGATCGATAACATGGAGGGTACCGCCAGCAGTATCGCATACCCAATAGCCGCATTATCAACATCTACAAACAGGGTGACCGCATACCCCCACATATCGATCACCACGACTTCGTCGACCTTTCCGCACGGTCTCTTTCGAATGAGTGCAACATCATGTTCGGATCCGACCTCCGGATAGCAGCCCGGTGAGTTCCGAGGGCCGCAAAGATACCTTTACCGGTGGGTTCCGTCATGATACCGCAAGGTAACGGAGCGTATATCGCAAAGCATCGCATACCGAGAGTGCCAAAGGAGCGAATCTCGCTACTTTCGTGAGGATGGACGACAAAGAAAATACCTTACCATTTCCAACCGCACCCGTAGCTGTGAGAACCTCCGCCTTACGAGCCGTGAGTTACATGGGAAATATCACACCTCCAACGTACATCCAAACTGCATCCTTGCCAAGGATGGCTTGGAAGGTGATGTTATCGACCATGTACCTCACTATTCGTACATGGATTTTCGACGGATGATTCTTTCGATGGATCAACAAAGATCATACACAAATCCGTTTCGAGTCTACATGGATTGTATGAAATATATTCCGTATCGAGTCGTATGACGTATTTTCAACATGATTGGAATGAAAGTGACCATGTCACGTTTTCGGCCTTCACCTCTTTTGTGCAAATTGATTAGGAAACGCCATTAAAGTTAAATGAACTTCGAACAAAGAACGTAAAAGAAATAAAACAAAAAAAAGAGAATAAAAGAAAACTTTCTAAAAAAAATCTGAAAAATGACAAACACCAAGTTCACATGAACATTAAATAAACAATAAAATAAAATTTGAACCATTAAAAGATAAACGAAATCAACTTCAAAATCAAATTCCATCCTTCCAAACTTCAAAATCAAATTTCCATCCTTTCAAATTCAGAATCGAATTTCAATCTTTTCAAATCTCAAATCAAATTCTCAATCAAATTCCAAATCCACTCTCGATCAAACTTCAAATTTGATCTTCCCAAATCTCAAATCAAATTCTCAATCAAAATCCAAATCCAATCTCGATCAAGTTTCAAACTTGATCTTTCAAATTTCAAATCAAATCTTAAATCAAGTTTCAATCGAGTTCAAACTCATCCTTCCAAATTTCCAAATTTCCAAATTCAATCTTTCCAGTGCTTCAAGTCTCAATCAAATTCAAATTCAATCTCTATCAAATCTCAAATCCGATCTTCTAGATCTCACATCAAAATTCGAAACTTTTGGGTCGAGGATTTTACATCCAAGACCGCACCGCTTTAGGATTCTCTTCCTATCGCACCGAAATACATCAAAATTCAAAACTTTGGGTCGAGGATTTTACATCCAAGACCGCACCGCTTTAGGATTCTCTTCCTATCGCACCGAAATACATCAAAATTCAAAACTTTTGGGTCGAGGATTTTACATCCAAGACCGCACCGCTTTAGGATTCTCTTCCTATCGCACCGAAATACATCAAAATTCAAAACTTTTGGGTCGAGGATTTTACATCCAAGACCGCACCGCTTTAGGATTCTCTTCCTATCGCACCGAAATACATCAAAATTCAAAACTTTTGGGTCGAGGATTTTACATCCAAGACCGCACCGCTTTAGGATTCTCTTCCTATCGCACCGAAATACATCAAAATTCAAAACTTTTGGGTCGAGGATTTTACATCCAAGACCGCACCGCTTTAGGATTCTCTTCCTATCAGCACCGAAATACATCAAAATTCAAAACTTTTGGGTCGAGGATTTTACATCCAAGACTGCACTCGCTTTAGGATTCTCTTCCTATCGCACCGAAATACACCAAAATTCAAACTTTTGGGTCGAGGATTTTACATCCAAGACTGCACCGCTTTAGGATTCTTTTCCTATCGCACCGAAATACATCAAAATTCAAAACTTTTGGG
The DNA here is from genome assembly GCA_022702705.1 of Papilionanthe hookeriana x Papilionanthe teres. Classification (NCBI taxonomy): domain Eukaryota; kingdom Viridiplantae; phylum Streptophyta; class Magnoliopsida; order Asparagales; family Orchidaceae; genus Papilionanthe; species Papilionanthe hookeriana x Papilionanthe teres. Next base: position 45,683 of record JAKZJZ010000110.1, on the reverse strand, counting down.
TCGAGGATTTTACATCCAAGACCGCACCGCTTTAGGATTCTCTTCCTATCGCACCGAAATACACCAAAATTCAAAACTTTTGGGTCGAGGATTTTACATCCAAGACCGCACCGCTTTAGGATTCTCTTCCTATCGCACCGAAATACATCAAAATTCAAACTTTTGGGTCGAGGATTTTACATCCAAGACCGCACTCGCTTTAGGATTCTCTTCCTATCGCACCGAAATACATCAAAATTCAAACTTTTGGGTCGAGGATTTTACATCCAAGACTCGCACCGCTTTAGGATTCTCTTCCTATCGCACCGAAATACATCAAAATTCAAACTTTTGGGTCGAGGATTTTACATCCAAGACCGCACCGCTTTAGGATTCTTTCCCTATCGCACCGAAATACATCAAATCCAAACCTTTCGGGTCGAGGATTTTACATCCAAGACCGCATTGCTTTAGGATCATTTCCCTATCGCAATGAAATACATCAAAATCAAACTCTCGAGGTTAAGGATTTTACATCCAACACCACTTTGCTCCGAGATTTCTTCTCATTGCAACGATTCAATCTAATCAATTCAATTTTCTTTCGAGGTCGAGATGTTACATCTAAAACCTCGAATTCCAATTTTCATTTCAAATCAAATCCTTCAAATTAATTTTCGACAAACTTCAATCTAAATCGAAACTCCAAACTAAAATTTAAACTCACACATCAAAACATAAATTGAAACAAAATAAAATCTAAGTCGAAATTCCCCGCATCATGTGATTTGGGATTTACCTCCTTTTCCTTTCCCCGCCGAGAGTTCAAGAATCTCCGGCTCCGGAGATATACTCGACACTCCCCAGCCAGAAACTCTTCTACTTCGTCCTAAGTTCGTCACTCGGACATCCGTGTTGGTTTTGTTGATCGCTTCGGCCAACACCAATACGCGCGTGTGCTCCGTCACCACCACACCTATCGGGGGTCCATTTGTCGACCTCATTTTCGATGAGGTCTTCCTTTCTTCTTTTAGTGCTTAGGATCTAGCCTTAGGTTTTTCCTTCGACTATCTTAGAGGACTAGAATCGGGACCCGCCTTTTAGAAATTCAAACCACTTCTAAACTCCCCGCAAACTCCACAAACTCGACTATAGACCCCTAATCACCTGTGAGGGTCGAAATCAAATGCGGAAGTTTAAAGGATGAGTTCCTATGTGACTCTTCGGCCTTAGATCGCCCCGGTGGCCTCGGTCTCGGTGAAGGGGCCGACTTACACTACGCTTACACACTACACTTCCACACACCTCCTAAAACCACACCCATACCCAACTTAACCTCCTAACTCATGTAGGTGATTCACATGGATGGTCCTTAACCCCTAAGCCCTCGCAAGAGGGTTAGGAACAACATAAATGAATGCCTCAAATGAGTCCTTTCATGGCTCATATGGGCTTGAAATGGCTTCATGGCTCAACCAAAATGATTTCACCCCACTCAAATTCACCCAATCTTCAATTTCCCAAATTTTCAATTTTCGACCCCCGGACCCTACACCTACTAAACCTACCCAAAACCCTCGAAATTACCCAAATTTTTGCAAAATTTCCAAATTACCTAAAATTTTCCAAAATCAATCCCAAACACCTCCACATCACTCAAATTGATCATCCATACCCAAAAATACCAAAAATTCCAAGAAAACCTCCCAATACCCTCCAAATAACCCAAAATACCCTTCTTGCCTAAAAATCCAAAAATTCAAAAAATTCCCAGAAAATTCCAGAAAATCCCAAATATTCCCAATTTCATTTTGTCCAACTACACCATGGGCCAATTTTGTCAATTTACCCTACTTTTGTCAAAACCCCCAATTCGACCCATTTTAATCCAAAGTGAACCCAATGTCAAACCAAACCTATCCAATTGACCCCAATTTTGGTCCAATTCAATTCTAAACTTCAATTCAACATTCCTAATACTAATTTAGACCAAATCCAAGTCCAATTTGATTGACATTTGGATCCAATTCCACTTTTGACCTTAAGGCCCATTTTTCGACCTAAGCCCAAACCTAACCCAAATGAACCCAAACCTCAAAAATCAAAGCCCAACCAAAGTCAAAACCTCTTTGAAACACTCCCATAAACACTTCTCAACAATAATTCTACATAAATTTCAACCCTAGCCCAACATTGGCCCAACTCGGCCCATTTGGACCTATATCGGCCCATTCACCAAAAGAATCCAAATCCAACCCAATTCAAGCCCAAACTACCCCAAATTTGCTTCAAGTTACTCATGACACATCCATGAGCTAAACCAACAATTATTTGGCCCAACCTTTTACAAAAATTTTCATCCATGAACACATTCATAAACTTAAAAGCCCACTTCCCTTAAACCTTTCTAAAAGCCCATTTCCTTCAAAATTCAAAAGCCCAAATCTACCCTAAAGCCCACATGACATCTCCATTTGTCATCCATTTAATTAAATCCATTACCTAAGTCCTAAAATCACCATCAAATTATTCCAAATCAAGTTTCATACAAATTTCCATCAAAACATCCAAAATTCTTAAAACCCATTTTCATGAAATCGACCCAAGCTTTTCCCAAGCCAAATGGAGCCAAGGATGAGCCATTCACAAGCCATATGAAGCCATGAAAGTTTGGCATGTGACCATGCCATTAATGGCAAAAGGAGGAGGTCCTTTAACCATCTCCTAAAAGTCATTAACCTTAAGCATGTCTCCCCTTAACCAAGATTTAATCCAAATATTCTTGGATAAGGACATCACCACCTTCGACTCAGCCAGCCTAGCCGATCTTCTCAGCCCAAGACCAGCCATGGGGAGGTGAACCCAACCCAAACCAATGGGTTGACCAATTTCAAGCCAAAATGACCCCTCCCCATTCCATTTTAATTCAAACACTTTACACATGTCCAAACCCAATCGACTTCACCATTGCCAAGCCCCGACCCTCCCCGGTCAAGATGGTGACCCATGCTCGCCGGCCGCCCGCCCGGATCGCCGGAAAACACCACACCCGAGAGCTCACATGTGAGCCAACTTTGGAATTCCACCTCGCCGAGCCGCCCCATGCCCAATGGCCACCATGGCCGTTCTTCTCCTCACCGCAGCAAGCTCGATCCCAAGCCCTAACTCCCCTCGGAGGCCTCCCACCCGCCTCTATTTAAACTCCACCCCTCTCGGCCATAAGAGGAGCCAAAGCAAAAACCTTGCCAAAACTCTGCCAAAATTGTTCCAGACCCTTCTCCACTCTTAGAGCACTTGATCCCCAGTGAGATTCCCCTGCCATTTCTCCTCTGTAAGCTCAATTTCAGAGTTGAAATTCCACCCAAAACCAGGACACTTCTCCACAATGAGCCAATTCCCAAATCGATTGGCTCTACACCTTCACCGCACCAAGGAAGGTGTCCACCATCAAAAGCCCCATCTCCGAAGCCACCCAGCTTGCTCCAGCCTCCAAGCTTTGTGATCGGGCTTGGTCGAAATCATATCCAGTACAATTCACTGCACCGTGAGACTTCATCCGGAGCTTGCTGGACCCAATCGAAGGTGCAACAACTCTCGCATTGAAGCCACACTTCTCCGAGCCAAGGTATGAGCTAACTCTTCATCCCGAGCTTCGAAGATTCTCTATTTCAAATGCCTTAGTTCCAATGCATGTTAACCGTATAGATGTGTTCGACTCTTCGAGACGAATCCATAGAGTATAAGAACGTAAAAATCCATCGAGAATCGAGCGAGATCTTAGTGGATTTAGTGTGGACGCGCTCTCGGCGAGAACACTCGGGGACGATGAACGGATGCCGTCCATTCGATACACGCGCGCACGGACGGCCGGGATTGCGTCGGACCGAGAGACGGTACGAGAACCGCGGGGCCCGGGCCGCCGACTCGGTGGCGGCGTCGAATGGGAGCGCGACGCGTGTGCGTTCGGAGCCGCCGAGGCCGACGCGGCGCCGCGTGGATAAATAGATAAATAGGGTATTTTCTTATTTATTTAATTCCCTAAACTTCAAAAATCCATATCTTTGTGTAGAAAAATCACAAAAATAAAATAAAAATACCCTCTCGCTCAGCTGAACGTAGGAGAATAATGTGAAAAAGAAATCACTTAATTTCATCAAATATTTTATTTTTTATGATTTATTTACTCTCTCGCATTGTTTTAATTCTCCATGCATGCATACAATTCACCATGGCATGAGACCATAGTGGCTTTCAAGCCTCCGAATTCGGGAACATTCCCTGAATTTTCCAAAGTCGAGGCCATCCCTATGAAGAGTTCTTGATTTTTCAAGTTCAGTGTCACCGTTTTGAGTATTTTAATTCCAAGTAAATAGCATGTTGTGAAATAAATTCTAGGAAAATTTGGTGATGTTCCTTATGACCAGAGAACCCTAGGAAAAATAGGTTTTGACTTAGTTCATTCAGAACAACTCTAATTGGCTTAAACACCCAAAATAGGTCTTTAATTAATTAGAGTTAACCAAGCATCAAATTGACTTGAAATCAATTCTCCATTGACCTTTAGGATCAGAGGAATCCACCATAAAAATTTGAGGTCAATTGGACTTGGTTAGCCCTACTAATTGGGTTAATTAAGCCACTTAGCCATTTTAAACTTTAAAAATTCATAACTTTTAAAATACTTTTCAAAAATTCACCAAATTGGTTTTGGAGCCTCTCTGATATCAGGGAAACCTAAGAAAATTAAAATTTCAATTTTCTAAAAAAGTTAATTTTTAATAATATTTTAATATTTTTAATAATTAAAAAATAATAAAAATCACAAAAATAATAAAATTCACCAAAATGTCACATTTTGAATTTTAATCACTTAGGAACAAATCCCACATTTTTCCTAGGTCTATTTAGTGAGATATTGAATTTTAAAGCCCTAGGGTAATTTTAAAATTAAAAAAAATGTATTTTCTAGCATTTTCACTAAAATAATTATTATAAATCATAGAAAAATCAGAAAATTGCAAAATTTGATTCTCTGGTTTCCTTGATATCAGAGAGATTTTTGAAAAATATAAAATTCATTTTTCAACATTTATTTTATTTTTAAATTAATTAACACTCCAAAACTCAAAATAATTATAATAAAAATAATATAATTCAAAAAATCACCAAAATTGGTCCAAGTGCTTCTCTGGTCATTAGAAATGTCCCCTAATTTTCTTAAGGACAGTAAAATTTCTTTTGGTCATGTTATCAAATTTTCCTTGAAAATCTCTATTTTCTACCAAAAATAATTATATAAATAAATTAAATACAGTAAAAATCACATTTTCTCCTCTCATGTCTTTATCGACATATGAGTGAAGTTACATAAAAATTTCAAATTCATTTAAGTTTAATTTAGTGAGTTATGAAATTATTAAGCTTAAAGGGTAAAATGGTAATTAAACTTTCAACCCTTAATTAAAACTTTAGGTTTAATAAAAATTAACAAGCAAAATATTTGATCCTAATCTGATTTGGATGATTGAAATTTAAATAAATAAAGGGTAGAAACCCATTAAACAATTTCAAAATGATTAAACTTTAATTAAATAATGGATTAAATTTGGAAGAATAATAAAATTGGAATCATTAAAATAAGGGATATTTATTAGGAAGAGATTTATTCTTTAATTTAAAAATCCCTAAATTAATCATCTCATTAATATTCAACTCTTAATTAAAATGATAATTCAAATTCAAAATATTAAAAGACTTAATCATTAAACTAAAGTCAAATTATTAAACTCTTTCAAAAATTTCAATTAAAATTAAAAATAAAGTAAATTAAAGATAAATTAAATTAAAATTAAATTAAATTTAATAATTAAATTAAATTAAGACAAATTAAATTAAATTAAATTAAATTAAAATTAAATTAAATTAAATTAAACAATTAAATTAAATTAAATTAAATTAAATTAAAATTAAATTAAATTAAATTAAACAATTAAATTAAATTAAATTAAATAATTAAAATTAAATTAAATTAAATTAAACAATTAAATTAAATTAAATTAAATTAAATAATTAAATTAAATTAAATCAAATCAAATTAATTAAACACCAAATCAAATTAAATTGAACTATGTTAAACTAAATTAAAACTCAATTAAATTAAATTGAATTAAATATAACATCACCTAAGACATAAAAGAAATTAAATATAAAACAACTCAACACTATTCCAAATTTAAACTCTTTAACTTAAACCAAATCATTCGAATACTAACTTACCCTCGAAAGCTTTAGTTATTATAACTCCTAATTAAAACATTAAATGAAGTGTCACTTCACTCATAGGATATTCAAATGTCCTAGTTCACCGAGCAAGTTAACAAAACTTGAAATTCTTCGACGATTAATTCATTTGTATAATTAAATTCATTCGAACTTAAAACAATCCTGCAAATATCGAAAAGATGTTTAAGATCCTCCTTAAGCACTTTCTCAATATGATAGGACATTTATAAGAACAATCGAATTTGATTATTCTTCGATGAAGAAAATCGTCCTTAAACCAAAACACAAAGAACCTAGACGTCATAGGAGACGACTAGCCATAGGATTAGGAATTTGGTAGAAAACCATAACCTTTCCCTTAGCTTTACCTAGGAACTTGCTTAAATATTCTAATCGTGTTTTAAGTGCAGCTGGGATGACGGGAAGACCCTCCAGGTACGCTTTTATTTTATCGCAATTTACTTTCTCGCAATTTACTTTCTCGCAATTTACTTTATTGCAAATGCATTTTACTTTTCTCGCATGATAAAACAACCGTTGCATGAAAACCCACACCTTTAGGATAAGCCCCTAAAACCGAAACCAAAATTAAGTTAAAAGTCATTGCAAGATAAAATTCACCGCCACAACATTTCAAAATATAAAACAACTCAAAATTTAATCACAAACGTAACACAAAACTACAATTACAACTAAATTAAAACGTCCCGTTGGATGATCGGGAATACCTCTGATGATGTAACCTACGTGTTGCTAACGGGATTTCCCACGGTCTAAATGAAAGTGTGGAACTCATTCAATCGAGTTTAGCAAATTCATCCGGACTAAGTGAATCCGATAAAAATAATGATGCCTAAGGATGGAACCGCGGGATCTTAACCGATGTCGTTATAATCAACTTTAAGATTTGTTTTAATTAAAACACAAGAAACACTCGGAAATTAAGATCTTCTCTAAACCAAAACACTTTTCTCAACTCCCGATTTATGATTTCTAAAACTAAACCTCCGCAACAACAAGGAGCTCGGAGCATGGTGGGCAAAGACGACCATCGTCATCAAGCAAAACCCGAGTCTACTTCAAGAAAACTTTCCTAGAATTAAACAACCAAGCCATAGGACTTCGAGGTAGCTTGCCTAATGCAACATAAATCCTCAACTCTTCGTTAGGCATTTGCATTGCAAATTAAGCCCTAACCGGTCTTAGATTCCGAGGTAGTCGTCCGATACGACAATAAACCCTCACATCTTCTGTGCTATTTGTTTGATTTTATCATACAAATATAAGCCCTAATTAATTGAAATCGGCAAGATCGAAATATCAAATAAACATTAGGACTTTCCTAAATTCAAGACAAACAATAGGATAGTCGGGAAATTATCGAAGTTCACTTCGAATCGTTGATTTCTCCTACCTCTCTTCCTTTGGATTCACAAAACAAAATGTTCCAAAAATTTGATCCATTCCCTATCGAAACTCCAAAATTCAATCTTTGAAAACCTTAAACTTTGAAATTCTTGAGAACAGAATCATTGATTATTATCGAGAGTTTTCTTAGGTGATTCCCGTCACTTAAGATGTAATTAACTATAGTGGGCTTGCTCTTATAGGAATTTTAAAGAACCTGTGTAATATAAACCCCGTTTAATGTTTTCATATTAAGCAGGGGAAACTTGTCGGCTTATAAAATTGGTTCGCGAACCAAACGGATGTCACTAATCTTCTAGTTTATTTAATCAAGCCCCACCATCAAGCAGATGTGTCTATCCTTAGTGGATAGATACACGGCTTGTGGTGCGGTGCTCGTTTATATAAACTATTCGGGATGCGAGGTCGGTTTAATCTCATATCTTAAAACTTTCAAATTTAAAAATTATTTTCAAAATCAAATACTACTTTTCAAATTATTTATTTTAATTAAATTAAAAATTCGCCGACAGATTTCTGTTAGGCGACCCCTCTTCAAAATAAAACACGACCTAAAAATATGCCGACACCAAGCAGACTCCTTGAAGTTCCTTTGACTTTTCCTTCCAGTACAACACACTTCTAAACTCACTAATTACACTCTAAAAACTCTTAAAATAAACACCAAGTAGACACTAATACTCTCTAAATAAACACACACATAAATAGACACCAAAAAGAGACACCACTAGACACACAAATTCGTCCTCTATTTATAGAGGTAGACAAAGGTCCAAGGGGTACTTAAGCACCTCTTCAAAAAAGCGTCCATGTTTAACGTATCTGACATTTTGAACAATCTTGCCATCGGCGGGGCTTCTAGAAGGTCTCCAAACCGCGCGATCTCGCTGTCGGCGGGCTCGAGCTCGCTGTCGGTGAGGTAGTTATAAATCCTTCAGAAATTTTCTTAATAATCTCGCCGTCTGCGGGCTCGATCTCGCCGTCAGCGACATAGTTCATTTTTCATGAATTTATTCCTTTTTGATCCAAATTTGCTCCATTTCATGCTTTTTGCTTTTATCACTTATGAATCTTAATTCCTGAAATAAAATAAAGAAAATACCTTTCTTTAAAGTGCAATTTCATAAAAAATAGGTATGAATTTCTTAACATATTTTGCTGTGATCAAATTGTTTAACTCAATTGGCCGATAATTCCTTCGACGAGGTTTGCTCGTTAAGAGAACAGCGAGGTGTTACTTTCACGGACAATGATCTATTACTGGGAACAGCTGATCACAACCGACCCTGTATTTTTAGTATTCATTTCGTACTCGGCACTGTACGTATTTTTAAAGATATTACCGTATAAAGAAAATAATTTTGCATATTTTTTTTCAAGTATAAAAATATGATTTTAGAGAAAATGAAGCAAAAAATATGTGATTTTGAGCAGAAATGAGCAAAAAGGAACTTTTGACTTAGCACATATCGTATGTCTTTCTATGCTTACTATCTTTCATATTCTCACATGTTTTTGGATGAAATTATACTTTTGAGAAAGGTTGTTTTTATGTTTATCTTGTAGGTAAAGATGTTAGGAACGTAACGCAAGCGAAATGGGGACGAAACGAGTTGAAACGAGCTAAACGGGACGAAAATGGTGGAGAGCTGCGCACGGGGAGGGGCCTAGGCGCCAAACCCGGCGCTTAGCGCCGATGACGATGAAAAACGGCGCCTAGGCGCCGAAATCATCGAAATGGTTATGTGATAGATTTTTGAATACTTTGGGAGTTATTTTGAAGGTGTTAAGTAGTTTTAGGCCTTCGGCTTTGGAAGTTATTCTTTAATATATAGGAAATGTGATACGATGTGTCTGAACACATTGGAACAGTTTTAATCACGAAGAAGCTGCGACCCAAAGTGAAGGGTGCGAAGACTTGGTCAACGGAGTCGGCGCTGGCGCCGAGACACCTTCTAGAAGATTCATTGAATTTGGACACATTTTGAAGAGGTGCCTCGAGCGGCCCTTGGAGCCCTATAAATGAGGTCACTCCTTCAGAGAAAATTGCACCTATAGTCTCTCATCTTTCCCCTTAGTCATTTTAGTCATTTTAGAGTCGTAAAGATGTAGATTTTTACATCTTATGGAGAGATTGGTGAGGGATTTCGAGATATTTATGTAAAGGATGTACGAGCGTCGCATGGATCGGTGGAAAACTTTGGTGGAGAGAATTTAACTGGCACTGAGAGGAAAAAGCTAAGTATTGTGTTCTTCATTTCTTTGTATTTGTTGTAAACATTTTCTAGTGGATTTTCTTTGTTTTAAACTAAGTTTTACGTAAGTGAATTATATGTTACGTAAGTGATTTCCTTTACTCTTTCTTTTAATATGAAGTAGTGGCATGCGTAGGAAAATCGTTTTTATGATAGAATTATCTATTAAGATGCTTCTATGTGACGAGATAGTTGCATAAATATAATAGAATACTAATGAAATAAGTTCCTTGTTGGCACTTAGATTATTACATTGTTCAGTAATTCTTTTACTTCTTATGCCATTATTTTCATTTTACTTTTTATTTTGTAATAAAATAGATGCATGTTTAGGAGTAAGATTTGTAGATATTCTCTTATTAAATTATGGTGATGATATTCATACCGGATCTTCATTTACTTTTTCACAAATTGATCACTTGTATTGTTAAAACATGTTGAAGAATTACGAGACACAGAAGGAGATGAATTCTTAACTAGTAGATATCACATGAATCCTTGGGTAGTCGAAGGCCTTGTGCGGGTTATTCAAGGTGAAGTACGGAAATAAATAGGGAGATATTATTTATTGGGCGCAGAATTGATTAGTTTTAGAAGTGACGGACTAAATTCACAATAATTTGATCTATAGAAAGGGAATGGGTGTTGGTAGGGCCGACCATAGCCGCCCCTTGGACATACAGTAGTGTGAGCACAGATTAACCCATTCTCTTAATAAAACATCGTGAACCGATCTATAGATTAGCCAATGTTCTTTATGCCTGGACCAAAGGGTAAATAATAGGAATGCTTATATTTGACATTCTTGCATTAATTAAGCATATCTTTCTTACACATTAGCTCATGTAATTGCGAAAGGTAGTTTTTAACATCTCGAAAATTCTCGAAACCAATTTATCCATAAGTTATCTTTTTATTTAAGAACTTTATTTAGGATTAGTTATTAGAAAACCTTTTTATCAATATTCCAAATTTAGGCCTTATAGAAATAGACTCGAATTAGCCTAAATTTCAGCACCTCGCTTCTCTGTGGGATGGAAATCTTGGGGTTATAAAAGGAAACTCTATATTACTTGAAACGATACGTACATACTTGCGTAGTACCCCTAGTATGTAAAATATTTTCTAAAATATTATAACATTTTGATTTTATACACTAACGCTATTTATAAATTGGGTCGAGTTTTTTTGCCATCTTTTGGAAGCGAATATTCTTGCGTTATTGAGGGTCGGGTCGAGTTTTTGGCGCCGTTGCCGAGTGACTTTTAGTGAGAACATTATGAGAATTTTAGTTGAAATAATTAGGTTTAGACTTGGAAAATTGTAGTGTTGTAAAGCTTGTTTATGTGAAAAATAAAGTGTTCGTGAAAATGTTTTGTTGTGTTGAATATATTTTATGTTATTTGTTTAATTGTTAATGTCTTGTTTGTTGTGCTCAGCAGCAAAGAAACAAAGGATCTGAGACTTGTGCCTTATGATCTAAGTTAGAAAAATGGAAAAAATTAAAAAACGAGAAGGTACTTGAAAAACTAGAAATAGAAATGAAAAACTTTCAAGATAATAACTTAGAAAATCATCATATTTCATTGAGGGATTATGAAAATCCTACGAAAGATGAAATTCACTCGAAGTATACAAAACCACTGTCGTAGAAGCTTACTCGTTTGAAATAAATCTGAGATTATCCAACTTACATGCGAACAACCGGTTTGGGGGAACTTCCTTTGGAGGATCCTGTTACACTGCTCATGTTTTCTAGAACTTTGTACTACATTTCATTATAACGGTATGTCAGATGATGTTGTTAAAATTTAGGCTTTTTCCTTTCTCACTAAGGGAAAAGGCTAAAATATGGTTACTCATTAGCACATGGCTCTATTAAAAATTAGGGAGAAATTGACTCGGAAATTCTAGCTAAGTATTTTCCACCTTGAGCCAGTAAACTTAGAAACGATATTATCTCATTACATCGATATAGAGGGGAATCGATATACGAAGCACAGGAAAGATTTAAGAAACTCTTAAGAAAGTGTCCACACCATGCTCTACCTAATTAGTTAATCATTGAAACTTTTACAATGGGTTAGTAGGATCCCTTAAGTTTATAATTATTGGCTACTTGGCTGGTGGATCATTAATGTCAAAATCATTTGATGAAGCATATGTGTTAATTGAAGAAATGACTACAAATGAATTAGAATGGCCCTCTGCAAAGGGTAAATCCTAAAAAGGTAGCCGAGTGTTCATGATATAGATGCAATTGCAATTCTTGCATCTCGGGTTATTTGAAATATCAAGGAAGTTAGGACAATTTGGAATAGACCGGCCTCGGTACTCCGTTAAGTGAGGAAAGTTCATTAGGGAATATGATTGATTCTAACTTATCATATGAATTTTTAAATACCACAAAAGCAACCTATATTCTAACTTTTATAACCCAGGTTGGGAGAATCATCCTAAATTTAATGGAATCATACTACTTGATGGTGGAAACCGAAAATGGGAAAATAATCATGCGAATCCCCAATGGAAGTTGGAATAATAAAGGGGGAACACAATTATAGACCTTCATATTCACCGACTTCTAACGATGATCGAACAACTTGAGGATAAGAAGATGTACATGGAAGAAGTGGTATTGCAAATGGGAAACCGGTTGCAAAGTCAAAATGCGTGATTAAAAATATAGAGAATCAGCTGGGACAAATGGCTAATTCACTTAGCAATAAACCTGAGAACACTTCTAGCAACGACCACTAAAGAGAGCAAATGACGGAAACAGTAGAAGCGGTCCAATTAAAAAGTGGAAGAGAGATAGAGGATGTGGTTAGAAAAGAAAAAGATGTTGTGAGAGAAACAAAGAAACTAAAAGACCTAAAAAACATGTTTCTAAGGATTTGGAAAAATTAATCTCTCCAGTAAAATCGGTTGGAAGAGACCATACCTCATTTCCTCGAAGACTTAGACGGCATGAGTTAGATAAGAAATTTTCAAAATTCTGAAAGTACTTAAGAAGTTAACAATAAATATTTTTGTTACTGAAGCTTTGGAATAGATGCCAAGTTACAACAAAGTTTATGAAGGAGATATTAAACAAGAAAAGGAAATTTGGGGATAATGAGACGAGTTGTACTAAATGAGGAATGCGGCGCTATACTTGACAAAATTTTCCTCGAAACTTAACGATTCTTGTAGCTTTACAATTCCTTGTGCAATTGGAAAAAAATTATGTGGAAAAGCTTTTGTGATTTAGGAGTGAGCATTTAATGTGATGCCTCTATCTATATTTATAAGGTTAGGTTCAGTTGATATTTCTCCCACTACGGCAACCCTTATGTTAGGCAGTCGATCTATCATTTATCCAAAAGAGTTATAGAAGATGTGCTTGTTAAAGTGGATTCTTTCTTGTGGACTTTATTGTATTAGATATGGAGGAAGATAAAGAAATTCCAATTATTTTAGGGAGACCTTTCCTTGTTGCGGAAAAGCTATGATATATGTGAAAAAAAGAAAGTTGTTATGAATATTAATGATCGAGGAAGTAACTTTTGATGTATTAAAGACTATGAAACATCCAGCTGAGAAAATTGATGATTATTTTTGGATGGATGAAGTTGATTATCTAAATAAAAACCATTTCCAAGAAAGTTTTGAGAGTAAGATAATAGATGAGGTTGGAATGGAATTTCATGATGATTGAAAAATGTTATTTAAAGAAAGTTTGTATGTATGTTGAGAGAGGTGTGAGTAAACTTTTAATTCCATCTGTTGAAAAATCTCATGAACTTAAGATGTATGCCCCATACAATTTTAAAGCCTACTGTTAGAAGTCATCTACACAACCAGTCTTTATATCTTTGGATTGACCCGATCACAAGAAAAACACGAGATTGAATGATGAACATGATAAAATTTTTAAACTAGAACTTGGAAAAGAATTTGAGGATATATTTCAAAAGAACTTTGAGTTGAGAAAAAGAGGATAAGGATATTGGAAGACCATTGGAAGAAATTCCTAAGGAATTAGAAAAACCTATTTCCTCGAACTAAGATAGATCCTCCATCATTTAATAATTATAAAGGGAAGAATTGGAAAATAATTTGAAGCAAAAGAGTAATATAGAAGAATTTAATCTTGAATGTTTGAATTATTTAAAGAGAATCCGATCAAAATTTGGGAGATATTGAAGTATCTTATAAAGATCCATTTCTTATAAATTTCAAGAATGATATTAATATGCAAATTCATCAAATCAATAGAAGAATATTGGATCTAGAAAGAAATATGAAGAACGATTATATAAATCAATGAGTATGAAGAGCTAAATGAAAAATTAAAATTTGAGGATTTTATAGGAATCTCTGGATCTGGAAATGATTGGGGCGATTGATCAAGAAGGGGATTATTAAAATGGAATTTTTGATCCAGGAGGAAACATTTGTCGGGCGACGACGTTAAAACCAAGCACTTTATAGGGAGCGAGCTATGGTTATCGGCGTGCTTTGATTTAGTGTGCTTGCGAGTCATGATTGTTTATGTGTTGTTTGTGTTTTCTTTAGTGCATATTAGATTTATGTTGTGAGGTTATACTTGGTCTTGACTAAATTTGTATATGACTTCTGGTAGTAACGGTATGAGTACGGTATAACTCGATTATCAGCGGAAGTGAGCATTACCTTATAGGCTTTGTAGAGTTTAGACTTGGATCACTCCATGTCAGCTACTGCTACTTTCCCTTTAATCGACTTTGTTTTCATTGAGTAAGGTGGCGAACTTATTTAGTAAACAAAATATAGATGAACTGCACTACTTTTATTAATACACCCACGTTATTAGTGTAGTTTCTTCCGTTAGAAATTGAAAGTAAAAAGGGAAAATGTGAGTAGAAAAGGAGATCAAATTAATCTCAATTGATATTTGTGTATGAATACGCGAGTCTAGATAATTTAGCTTGTGTGTTTGTATTTGTGTTTGTGTTACAACAATTTAGAGATTTGAAGAACACTTAAATATATTTTCCCATGCCGATGTTTGTCGTACTTATAAGGAAAGTTTAAAATTTGATGTAGAGTTGTTTTGCGATGACGATGGGCGAAATTTGCCATAAATACTCGAGCTCCTTGTTTTTGCGAGATGTTTAGTTTTAGAAGTCATAAATCGGGAGATGAGAGAAGTGTTTTGGTTTTTAGAAGAAAATCTTAAAATACAAGTGTTTTTAATATTTTAATTAAAACGAATCTTAAAGTTAATTAAATAAAACCGATTAAGATCCCGCGGTTCCGTCATCCTAGAGCACGCGATTATTTTCATCGAATTCACTTAGTCTAGATGAATTTGCTAAACTCAATTGAATGAGTTCCACACTTTCATTTAGACCGTGGGGAAATCCCGTTAACGACACGTGGGTTACATCATCCGAGGTATTCCCGATCATTCGATGAGATGTTTTAATTTAGTTGTGATTGTAGTTTTGTTGTTTGTTTGTGATTAAATTTTGAGTTGTTTTATATTTTGGAATGTTGTGGCGGTGAATTTTATCTTGCAATGACTTTTAATTTAGTTTTGGTTTCAATTCAGGGACTATCCTAAAGGTTTTGGTTTTCGTACGACGAGTTTTATTTATCATGCGAGAAAAGTAAAGTACGATGCATGTAAGTAAATTGCGATAAAATAAGCGTGCACGGAGGTCTTCGTCATCTGAAGTTGCACTTAAAACACATGTTAAGGCATTTAAATATTTCAACAAGTACCTAGGTAAAGCTAAGGGAAGGGTTTTGGTTGTACCCAGTCCCCAATCTACTGTTAGTGACCTCATGACGTCGGTTCTTGTGTTTTGTTTAAGGATGATTTTCTTCATCGAAGAACGATTAAATTTTGTTGTTCTTCTAAAAACATGCGTCGTATTGAGGAAGTGCTTAGGACGAGTCCTAAACATCTTTTCGATATTTTGCAGGATTGTTTTGAGTCAGTAAATTTAGTTGTACGAGGTGAATTAATCATTCGGGAGTTTAGTTAAAGCTTTGTCTGCTGGCACAGAGTGAACTTGGGTGTTTGATTACACGATGAATGAAGTGACATCTCACTTAATACTCTATTTAAGAGTTATAATAATTAAAGCCTTTAAGGGGCGAGTTGGCTTATCGAGAATTTTAATCATTATTAATTTGAAGTTTGAATTAATGGTTTAAAGTGGTTTTAATTTAATAATGAGGCCTTAATTGATAATTTTAAGTTTGGAATAGTGTTCGAGCTATTTTAGATTTAATTCTTAATGATTTCATTTAGGTTTATTGTTAAATGATTTTAATTGATTTGATTTTAATTTAATTTTAATTTAATTTTAATTTAATTTTTAATTTTTAATTTAATTTTAAATTTATTTAATTTTTAACTCAATTTTAATTTTAATTTAATTTAATTTTAATTTAGTTTATTTAATTCTAATTTAATTTAATTTAATTTAATTTTGATTTAATTTAATTTTAATTTTATTTTTAATTTTAATTTAATTTTATTTTATTTTTAATTTAATTTTAATTTTAATTTTAATTTAATTTAAATTTATTAAAATTTAATTTAATTTTAATTTTAGTTTTAATTGTTAATTTTAGTTATTAATTTGGATTATTGTTTTAATTTTTAATTAAGAATTAAGTATTATTAAAGTGATTTATTTAGGGATTGTTAAATTAAAGAATAAATATTCTCTTAATAATATCCATATTTTAATGATCCAAATTTAAATATATTCTTTCCAAAATTTTAAATTATTTAATTAATTAAAGTTTCATTTTTGATATTTTGAAAGTGTTTAATGGGTTTCTACCCGCTTAATTTCCTTTAAGTTTGATCATCGAAAAATTAAAATCAAATATTTTACCTCATGTTTGATTAAACACAAGTTTTAATTAAGGGTTAAAATTTTTAATTACGCTTTGTACCGGCACCCAAGCTTATTTATTTCATAACTAACTAAATTGAGCTGAAATGAATTTGAAATTTTTGTGTCGCTTCACTATTATTGATTAAGACATTAGAGGAGAAAATGTGATTTTTATTTTGAATTTAATTTATTTATATAATTATTTTTAGTAGAAAATATGAGTTGTCGAAGAAAATTCAACAACATCGCCCAAGGAAAGGTTTATGTCCCTAAGAAAATTATGGGATGTTCCTAATAGTAGAGGACCACTTGGAACAATTTTGGTAGATTTTTTGAATTATATTTTATTTATTATAATTATTTTGTGTTTTATAGTATTAATTAATTATAAAATAAAATTAAAGTTGAAAAATAGATTTTATATTTTTAAATCTCTTTGTACTCGAGGAGTTCGAGAAAAATAAAATTTAAAATTTTCTGATTTTTTTATTTATTGGAATTATTTTAGTGAAAAAGTTAAAAAACTCGTTTTTAATATTAAAGTACATTAAGCCTTTAAAATTCAATATCTTACCCTAGGGACTTAGGAAAAATATTTGGTTTGTTCCTAAGTGAGTTAGGAATCAAAATATGACATTTTTATGATTTTTATTATTTTTTAATTATTAAAATATTAAAATATTATGAAAAATCAACTTTTTTAGAAAATTCGATTTTAATTTTCTTGAACTCCTTTGATATTAGAGAAGCCCCAAAATCATTTTTGTGAATTTTTGAATAGTATTTTTTGGAGTTATGAATTTTTAAAATTTTATTTTGCTTGTGAGGCTTAATTAATCCATTTGGTAGGGTTAATCGAGTCGATTGAGAATTTCAAATTTTTATGTGAGGTCTTTATGATCTAAAGATCGGTGGAGAATTATTTTCAAGTCGATTTGATGTGTGGTTAACCCTAACTAATTCAAATTCAATTTTAGGGGTTTAGGCGATTAAGGTTATTATGAATGAATTAACTTCAAAATATATTTTTCATAGGGTCCTACGAGTCACAGGATCGTATTTGGAATTTTCTAGAATTTATTTCCTGTATCTTAATTATTGAAATTAAAAAACCTAAAAATAGTGACATGAAATTGAAAATTCAATAACTTTTCACAGAGATGGCCTACGACCTTGAACAATTCGGGGAATGTTCCCACGAATCGGAAAGTGCTCTGGTCTCCTATGGTGAATTATTATCTGAAATGAAGAATCGAAATCTTGAAATAAGTAAATAAATTATTAAAAATAAAATACTCATCTAATTAATTTGATTTCTTTTCCACATTATTCTCCTCGTTCAACGACGAGAGGGTATTTTATTTTATTTTTGTGGTTTTTCTATGCGAAGATATGGATTTTTGAAGTTATTTTGGGCATTTAAATAATTCAAAAATACCACAATTATTTATCTACTTATCCAACGGCGCAGTATGACATCGACGGCTAGAAAGCCACACATGGCGCATTCCCATTCGACACCGCCATCTGACTCAGCTCTCCGGGGGCCCGCGGTTCATGTAACATTCCCTGGTCCGGTGCAATCTGAACCGTCGCTCGATACGCGCGCGATCCCGCGATTTCCGGTCATCATCTACGGCGGGTGTGCACCGTGGCCAGCAGATCCGCTAAAATCCTAAGATCTCACTCGATTCTACGTGGATTTTCGTGTTCTTATGCTCTATGGATTCATCTTAAAGAGATAAACACATCCATACGGTTTATAAGTACATGAAATTAACTTAAACGAAATGGAGAATCGGCTGAGCTCGGGGAGGAAGAGTGAGTTCATACCTTTGCTCGGAAAGTGAAGCTTCGATGCGAGGATTGTGTCACCTTCGATTGAGTCCAGGAAAGCTCTGATGACGTCTCTGGCTGCGAGTAATTGTGTTTAGGTATGAAAGTGACCAAGGCCGATCACAAAGCTTGGAGGATTGGAGCGATGGGCAGGTGAGGGGCCTTTTGTTGGGGAACTTCTCCTCTTGGTGCGGTGAAGGTGTAGGACTAATCAATTTGGAGATTGACACCACTTTGTGGTGAAGTGTCCTATTTTTGCGTGGATTTTTAACTCGAAATTGAGCTGCGGTAATGGGGATTAGGGTAAAGGAACAGGGATCAGCTAGCTGCAGCAGGTTAGGAGAAGGTCGTGGAGCAATTTTAGCGAGTTTCCGCAGGTACGGATTTGACTCCTTCTTTAGCCGAGAGGGTGGTGGGTTTAAATAGACATGGCTGGAGGGCTTCCTAGGGCAATTGGAGGCTGGGATCAGCTGCTTAGGGCAAGCGAAGAACCGGCGCGGTGTTCGGTGCGTGGAACTGACTCGGCGGGGAGAAATTCAAAAATTGGCTCGCATGGTGCTCTCGGCACGGTGGTTTACGGCGGCGTGGTGGTTGGTAGCGGGGTCAGGTCACCCTCAAGGTAGGAGGACCAGTGCTGGAGGTTTGTGCAAGCAATTGTCCAATGCCAAGTGTAAAGGGTTGGATTTAAGTGGTAAAGGGAGAAGGGTGATTTTGGGTTCACATGTGTCGGCCATTGTTTGGGCTTGGTTCACCTTCCCGTAGTCGATTTTGGAGCGGGGATCAGTTGGGTCAACTGCCATGGAGTGGTGAAGTCCCCATCAAATAGTTTAAGTTAATTTTGGGTTATGGTGTTGCATTAAAGAGGTTAAAATGGCTTAAGGAGGGCTTAGGAAAGAGGGACTCCTCTTCTTGCCATTAATGGCTTGGTGACAAGTCAGGCCCCATGGCTTCATGTGGCTTGTACTTGGCTTGCATGTGGCTCCATTTGGCTCATTCTTGGCTTAAGAAAAAGTGGATTCATTTATATGAAAAAGGAATTTGGAGATTTTGGCAATTTAGTGAAAAAATTAGATGGTCTTGATTTAGGTTGATTTGATGATTGATTTGGGACTTAGGAATTGATTCCAATCGAAGGGATGATGAGAAGGAATTGTCATGTGGGCTTTGGAATGGGTTTGGGCTTTTGGATTTCACTTTGGATGGGCTTTCAAGATTGTTTAGGGAGTGGGCTTTTAGATTTTTGAAAACAAATTTTAGGATGAAAATTTTACGAAAGTATTAGATTTAATAAGCGTTGAATTTAATTTAGGAATGTTTCATGAATGATTTGGAATCAATTTGAAGTGATTTAGAGTTGAATTGGGTTGAATTTGGGTCTTTTTGGTTATGGTCAAAATGGATCCAATTGGGCTAACCTGAGTTAAGGTTGGGCTAAGTTGGATTTGATGTAAAATTAATGTTGAGAAATGTTCGTGGGAGTATTCTGAAAGAGTTTCCAACTTTGGTTAGGCTCTGTTTTGGGATTTGGGCCCATTTGGGTGGAGTTTAGGTTAAAATTTTGGGCAAATAAAATTAGTGTTTTGTTTGTGGGGATATTAGGAAGGTTTTAAAAAAGGTTTGGGACGATTTGGGTTGAATTGGGTTGGTTTGGGTTAGGTTTAGGTCGTAGGGCTGAGAATTGGGCCTTTAGGCTTCAAATTGGAATTGGGCCCAAATGTCAATCAAATTGGACTTGGATTTGGTCTAAATTGATATTGGGGATGTTTATGTGAAGTTTAGAATTGAATTGGACCAAAATTGGGGTGATTAGGGTAGTTTGGTTGACATTGGGGTTCGCTTGGGTTTAAAATGGGCGAATTGGGGGTTTTACAAAAGTGGGGTAAATTTGGAAAAATTAGCCCATGGTTTTTTTTAGTTGAACAAAATAAAATTGGAAATATTTAGGATTTTCTGGAATTTTTTGAAATTTTAATTTGCCTAGTTTTTTTTTGAAAAGAAAGGGGCGCATTTTGGTAATTTGGGGGGGGGGGGGGGGGGGGTCAAAGTTTTTGAATTTTCTGTGTATTTTGGCTATGGACAATCAATTTGAGTTGAAATGTTTTAAGATTGTTTGAAATTTTGAGACATTAGGTAATTTTATTTAGTTTTGGAGTTCTTGATTTTAAGCTAGTACGTTAGTGATGCTAGGACCAGGAAAGTCAAAAATTAAGAAATTTTGGAAAAATGAAGATCGATCAAATTTGAGTAAAATAGAATCAATTTAGTTGAGCCATGAAGCCATATTAAGCCCTTATGAGCTATGATAGGACTCATTTGAGGCATTCGGATTTTGTGTTGTTCCCCAACCCTGCGCGAGGGCTTAGGTGTTAAGGACCATCCATGTGAATTACTGTACATGAGTCAAGAAGTCGAAGTTGGGTGAGAGTGTGGTTTTAGGACTTGGAATGTGTGTGAGAGTGTAGTGTATGTGCAAGGTCGGCCCTCACCGGACCGGGCCGCGAGGTACTGTGGCGCGGTCACATGGGGAACTCGTCAGCACCTAAACCTCCGCATTTGATTTGACCCTGCAGGTGATTAGGGGTCTACAATCAAGCTTATGGGGCTTGCGGAGAGTCGAGGTGTTTGAACTTCTAAAGGGTGGGTTCCACTTCCGGTCCTCTAAGATTAGTCGAAAGGAAAACATGGGTAGATCCGTCAAAGAGAGAGAAAGCAAAAGACCTCATCAAAAATGAGGTCAACATTGTGTAACCATCTTTAGTAAGAAAAGTTGTATTTTTAGAAAAATAGAAGGATTAGAATTTGGTTTTTCAATATTTAAATTTCTCTTATTCGAAAATAATTCTGAAAGCATTATTATTTTTCTAAGTAAAAGATATATATACATATGCTTTAGGAAAGGAAGGGTGGAATTCAAAATTATTAAAGGCACCATCAGATATAGTAATCCTTGCCTAAAAAAGAAGAAAAAAAGAAAAGAAAAGAAAGAAAAAAGAAAAAAAAAAAGAGTATATTATGTGAAAAAAGGAGAAACTTGAGGATTAAAAGGGCTAAACCAAAATTGGTTCCACACTCGAGCTTTTTTAAAGTATAAGATTTGAGAAAATCTTAAGCTTTAAAATATACTATAGTTAATATAATTATTTTTAATAAAGATTTTTAAGTAAAGAAAATAAAATGCCTAACCCACATATTTTGAAAAATTCCTGACATTTAATTAGATAACAACACATATTTTCATACTCTTTCATCTAAGAGATTTCTAAACTTTAAATTGATCTCATTTACTAAAATTTTTCTAAATTGGACTATTTTATTTCTAGAACAAAATTTTAGAAACTCTAAAAGGAAATTTCATTACACATGATTTGCTTATTTGGTTTTTAATGATTATAGCATTACTTGAGGACGATTAATGTTTAAGTTTGGGGGGATTTTGATCCATGAAAAGAAGTACTTTATTTTTAGTGTTCATTTCGTGCTCACTTTATGCATATTTTTAAAGATATTACAACATAAAGAAAATAATTTTGCATATTTTTGTTTCCAGTATAAAAATATGATTTTAGAGAAAATGAAGTAAAAAGCGCACGATTTTGAGCCCCGAAAATGAGCAAGAAGAAACTTCGACTTAGCACATATCAATATGTCTTTCTATGCTTACTATCTTTCATATTTCTCACATGTTTTTGGATGAAGTTATAGTTTTGAGAAATGTTGTTTTTATGTACATCTTGTAGGTAAAGATGTTAGGAACGCGGCAACGGCGGAATGGGGCGAAACGGAGTTGAAACGAACGCGAACGGAGCAAAATGGTGGAGCTACGCCGGGGTGGGGCCTAGGCGCCAAACCCGGTGCCTAGGCACCGGTGACGACGAGAAAACGGCACACAGGCGCCGGAATCGAGGCTGGCGCCGGAATCATCCGAGAAATGGTTATGTGACGGATTTTTTACGACTTTTGGGGGAGTTATTTTGACGGTGTTAAGTAGTTTTAGGCCTTCGAAGCCTAGAAGTTATTCATTTAATATATAGGACATGTGATACGATGTATCTGGACACACATTGAACGGTTTTAATCGCGAAGAGGAGTGTTGAAAGTGAAGGGGTGCGAAGACTTGATCGACGGAGTCGGCGCTGGCGCAGTTGACGCCTAGGCGCCGGATTCCGCGCCTAGGCGCCGAGAGGACACCTTCTAGAAGATTCATTGAATTTGGACACATTTTTGAAGAGGTGCATCGAAAACCCTTGGAGCACATAAATAGGAGTCCGCTCCTTCGGAAAATCGCACCACATAGTCTCTCTCTTTCCACTTTAGTCATTTTAGTTATTTTTAGAGTCATGAAGTTGTAGATTTTTACATCTTATGGAGAGATTGGTGAGGGATTTTGAGATATTTATGTAAAGGGACTGTCGGCATATTTTTAAGGTTGTGTTTTATTTTGAAGAGGGGTCGCTGTAATCTGTCGGCGAATTTTTAATTTAATTAAAATAAATAATTTGAAAAGTAGTATTTGATTTTGAAAATAATTTCAAATTTGAAGGTTTTAAGATATGAGACTAAACCGATCTCGCATCCCGAATAGTTTATATAAACGAAGCACCGCACCACAATAGTGTATTTATGCGGGATAGACGCGGCGCGACGGTGGGGCTCGATTAAATAAAGTTTAGAAGATTTGTGACATCGGATTTGGTCGCGAACCAATTTTTATAAGCCGACAAAATTCCCTGCTTAATATGAAAACATTAAACGGGGTTTATATTACTGGGTTCTTCAAAATTCCACCTTAAGGAAGCGGAGAGCCCTATGGTTAATTACATCTTAAGTGACGGGAATCACCTAAGAAAACTCTCGATAATAATCAATAGTGTTTGCTCTCGAAGTTTGAAAGTTTAAGTTTTCAAGGGATTGAATTTTGGAATTTTGATAGGGGAATGGATCAAATTTGGAACATTTTGTTTTGTGAATCGAAAGAAAAGTAGGAGAAATCACGGATTCGAAGTGAACTTCGGTAATTTCCCGACTATCCTACATTGTTTGGCTTAAATTTAGGAAAATCCTAATGTTTATTTAAATGTTTTGATCTTGCCAATTTTAATTAATTAGGGCTTATATTTGTATGATAAAATCAAACAAATAGCCTCGAAGATGTGAGGGTTTATTGTCGTACCGGACGACTACCTCGGAATCTGAGAGTTTGGTTAGGGCTTAATTTACATGACCGATCATGCAAATGCCCTAACAAAGGTTGAGGATTTATGTTGCAGGCGAGCTACCTCGAAGTCTAATGGCTTTGTTGTTTAGTTCTAGGAAAGTTTTGCTGAAGTAGACTCAGGTTTTGCGTGACGATGGCCGTGCTACCCACCATGCTCCGAGCTCCTTGTTGCGGAGGTTTTAGTTTTAGAAATCATAAATCGGGGATGAGAAAAGTGTTTTGGTTTAGAGAAGTCTTAATTTCCAAGTGTTTTTGTGTTTTAATTAAAACAAATCTTAAAGTTGATTATAACGACACCGGTTAAGATCCCCCCCCGCGGTTCCATCTTAGGCATCATTATTTTTATCGGATTCACTTAGTCCGGATGAATTTGCAAAACTCGGCTTGGACGAGTTCCACACTTTCATTTAGACGGTGGGAAATCCGGGTGTGACACGTAGGTTACATCATCGAGGTATTCCCGATCATCCGACGGGACGTTTTAATTTAGTTGCGATTGTAGTTTGTGTTATGTTTGTGATTAAATTTTGAGTTGTTTTATATTTTGAAATGTTGTGGCGGTGAATTTTATCTTGCAATGACTTTTAACTTAGTTTTGGTTTCGGTTTAGGGGGTTTATCCTAAGGTGTGGGTTTTCATGCAACGGTTGTCTTATCATGCGAAAAGTAAAGAATAGATTTCTGTCAAAGTAAATTGCGATAATGTAAATTGCGAAAAGTAGATTATGATAAAATAAACGTACTGGAGGTCTTCCGTCATCACGGTACACTTAAAACACGATTAGAATATTTAAGCGAGTTCCTAGGTAAAGGCTAAGGGAAAGGTTATGGTTTTCGGATTCACACAATCATATAGCTAGTCATCTCCTATAACGTCTAGGTTCTTTGTGTTTTAGTTTAAGGACGATTTTCTTCATCAAATAATGATTTAAATTCAATTGTTCTTTATAAACATCCTATCGTATCGAGGAAGTGCTTAAGGCAGATGCTTAAACGTCTTTTATTTACAGGATTGTTTTAGTCTAAATGGATTTAATCATATAAATGAATTAATCGTCCGAGAATTTAAGTTTTGTTATCTTCTTTGCGTTGACCCAGGACGTTTTGAATATCGCATAAGTGAAGTAGCAACGTTTTAATGTTCGGTTTAGGAGTTATAATAACTAAAGGCTTTTCGAGGGTAAATTGATATTCGAATGATTTGATTTAAGTTAATGGGTTTAAATTTGGAATAGTGTTCAAGTTGCTTTATATTTAATTTCTTTATTTTAGGTGATGTTATATTTAATTTAATTTAATTTAATTTAATTGAGTTTTAATTTAATTTAATTGATTGAGTTTGATTTGATTTGATGTTTAATTAATTTAATTTGATTTGATTTAATTTTAATTTAATTTAATTTAATTTGATTTGATTTAATTTAATTTAATTTATTTAATTTAATTTAGTTTAATTTAATTATTCAATTTAATTTAATTTATTTAATTTAATTTAATTTAATTTGATTTAATTTAATTTAATTATTTAATTTAATTTTTAATTTAATTTAATTTGATCTTTAATTTAATTTAATTTTAATTTAATTTAATTTATTTTATTTAATTTAATTTTAATTTAATTTAATTTAATTTTAATTGATTTTATTTTTAATTTTAATTGAAATTTTTAAAGAGTTTAATAATTTAATTTTAGTTTAATGATTAAGTCTTTTAGTATTTTGAATTTGAGTTATCATTTTAATTAAGAATTGAATATTAATGAGATAATTAATTTAGGGATTTTTAAATTAAAGAATAAATCTCTTCTAATAATATCCCTATTTTTAATAATTCCAATTTTTATTATTCTTCGAATTTAATCGATTACATTAAAGTTTAATCATTTTTAAAATTGTTTAATGGGTTTCTACCCTTTAATTATTTAAATTTCAATCATCCAAATCAAATTAGGATCAAATATTTTACTTGTTAATTTTTTTTTATTAAACATAAAGTTTTAATTAAGGGTTAAAATTTTAATTACCATTTTACCCTTTAAACTTAATAATTTCATAACTCCTAAATTGAACTCAAATGAACTTAAAATTTTTATGTGACTTCACTCATATGCCAATAAAGACATGAGAGGAAAAAATGTGATTTTTCTGTATTTAATTTATTTATATAATTATTTTTGGTGGAAAATAGAAATTTTCAAGGAAAATTTAATAACATGACCAAGGGAAAGTTTCTGTCCTTAAGAAAATTAGGGGATATTCCTAATGACCAGAGAAGCACTTGGACCAATTTTGGTGATTTTTTGAATTATATTATTTTTATTATAATTATTTTAAGTTTTGGAGTGTTAATTAATTTAAAAATAAATTAAATGTTTGAAAAAATGGATTTTATAATTTTCAAAAATCTCTCTGATATCAAGGAAATCAGAAAAGCAAATTTTGCACTTTTCTACCAGATTTTTCTATGATTTATTATAATTATTTTAGTGAAAATGCTAGAAAATACATTTTTTTAAATTTTAAAATTACCTTAAAGCTTTAAAATTTAATATCTCACTAAATAGACCTAAGAAAAATGTGGGATTTGTTCCTATGTGATTAAAATTCAAAATGTGACATTTTGGTGAATTTTATTATTTTTGTGATTTTTATTATTTTTTAATTATTAAAAATATTAAAATATTATTAAAAATCAACTTTTTTAAAAAATTGAAATTTTAATTTTCTTAGATTCCCCTGATATCAGAGAGGCTCAGAAACCAATTTGGTGAACTTTTGAAAGGTATTTTAAAAGTTATGAATTTTTAAATTTAAAAATGGCTAAGTGGCTTAATAAAACCCGATTAGTGGGGCTAACGAGTCGATTGACCTCAAATTTTATGGTGGATTCCTCTGATCCTAAAGGTCAGTGGAGAATTGATTTAAAGTCAATTTGATGCATGGTTAGCTCTAATTAATTAAAAGGCACATTTTGGGTGTTTAAGCTAGGTGGATTGTTTTAAATGAACTAAGCGAAAACTATTTTTCACAGGGTTCTACGAGGTCATAAGGAACATCACCAAATTTTCCTAGAATTTATTTCACAACATGCTATTTATTGGAATTAAAATACTCAAAACAGTAACCTGAATTTGAAAAATCAATAGCTTACCGTAGGGATGGCTACAGCTTTGGAAAAATTCGAAATGTTTGAATTTAGAGGCTTAGAAAACCACATGGTCTCATGCCATGGTGAATTGTATACATGCGTGGAGAATTAAAATAATGCGGAGAGTAAATAAATCATAAAAAATAAAATACTTGATGAAATTAAATGATTCTTTTGCACATTATTCTCCTACGGTCGGCGAAGCGGGGTATTTTTTATTTTTAACATTTTCCTACACGAGGAGATATGAATTTTGAAGTTTAGGGAATTAAATAAATAGAAAAATACCACAATTTTCTATTTATCCGCGCGGCGCCGCGTCGGCCTCGGCGACTCCGAGCACACGCGTCGCGGCTCCCGTTCGACGCCGCCACACCGAGTCGACAGCCCGGGCCCCGCGGTTCTCGTACCGTCTGCGAGTCGAAGCGCCATGCGAGCCGTTCGTCAGCGCGTGTATTGAATGGACGACATCGGATTCATCGTCTAGCATCCTCACGAGAGCCGTCCACACTAAATCCTAAGATCTCGCCTCGATGATGGATTTTTTATGTTCTTATGCTTTCTATGGATTCGTCTTGAAGAGACGAACACATCTATATGGTTAACATGCATTGAAACTAAGGCATTTGAAATGGAGAATCTCCGGAAGCTCGGGATGAAGAATTAGTTCATACCTTTGCTCGAGAGAAGTGTGGCTTCAATCTGAGAGTTGTTGCACCTTCGATTGGATCTAAATGACTCCGAGATGAGGAAATCTGCGAAGTCTGGTGAATTATCTAGATGTGATTTCGACGGCCCCGTCCTGAGAGCATTTGGAGCAAGCCAGGTGGCTTTGGAGATGGGGCTTTTCTTCGTGGACACCTTCCCTTGATGCCGGTGAAGGTGTAGAGCCAATCCAATTTGAGAATTGGCTCACTGTGGAGAAGTGTCCTGGTTTTGGGTGGAATTCCAGCTGCGAAATTGAGCTCGCATAGAAGAAATGGCGGGGGGATCCTCCGCGGGGATCGAGTGCTCTAAGGGTGGAGAAAAGTGCGGAACAATTTTGGCGAGAGTTTTGGCGAGGTTTGTGCTCTGCTCTTCTCATGGCCGAGAGGGTGGAGTTTAAATAGGAGAGGGTAGAGGGCCTCCCGGGGGATTGGGCATGGGATCGGCGCATGCAGTGAGAAGAACGGCCATGGTGACCACTAGGCTTGGGGCGGCTCGGCGAGTGAGAATTTCAGGGTGGCTCACATGTGAGCTCTCGGCCATGGTGTTTTCGGCGGCCTGGTGGCCGGCCGGCCGGCATGGGTCACCCTCGAGTCGGGTGGGTCGGGGGCTGGGGCTTGGTGCAAACGGTGGCAA
Source organism: Papilionanthe hookeriana x Papilionanthe teres (assembly GCA_022702705.1). NCBI lineage: Eukaryota > Viridiplantae > Streptophyta > Magnoliopsida > Asparagales > Orchidaceae > Papilionanthe > Papilionanthe hookeriana x Papilionanthe teres. Next base: position 17,317 of record JAKZJZ010000110.1, on the reverse strand, counting down.
TTGCCATGTGTAAAGGCTTTGATTCGAAGTAGAATGGGGCATGGCTAAATTTGGACCTAAATGGGTCAACCCACCCATTTGGGCTAGGTGCACCACCCAAGGCCTGGTTTTGGCTGAGGAAAAGTGATTTGGCTCGGCATAATCAGTAGGGTCAAGTCACCCAATCCAAGCACGATTAGGCATAAGCATGGTTAAGGGGAATCATGGGAGTGGTTAATCACCTTTAGGAATTAAGGAAAGAGTCTCCTCCTTTTGCCCAAAATGGCATGGTGACATGTAAAGAGCTCTCATGGCTTGCATATGGCTTGTGCATGGCTCCATGGCTCCATTTGTGGGAAAAGGTTTGGTCGATTTCATAAAGGATTTTAAGGATTTTGGATAATTTGGTAGAAATTTGGATGAAGCTTCATTTAGAATTATTTGATCATTGGTTTAGGACTTAGGGATGATTTTAATTGAAAGTATGATGAGGGGAAATGTCATATGGGCTTTGGAAGAATTTTTTGGGGTTTTGGATTTGGTGGAAGTGGGCTTTTAAAATGGTTTAAGGAATGGGCCTTTAAGTTTAAAAATGAATTTTATGGATGGGAATTTTGTAAGAGTTGGGCCAAATAATTGTTGGGTTTAGCTCATGGATGTGTCATGAGTGACTTGAAATTGGGGGTGATTTTGGTTGAATTGGTTTGAATTTGGGTTTATTTGGTAAGTGGGCTATGTGGGAGGTCAGTGGGCTTAGTTGGGCTAATGTTGGGCTAGGGTTGAAATTGATGTAAAATCAATGTTGAGAAATGTTTATGGGAGTGTTTCAAAGAGGTTTTGGCTTTGGTTGAGTTTTGATTTTGGGGTTTGGGCTCATTTGGGTTAGGTTTGGGTCATGGGTCCAAATTGGGCACTAACGCCAAAGTGAAATTGGATCCAAATTTCAATCAAATTGGACTTGGATTTGGTCTAGATTGGTATTGGGAATGTTGAATTGAAGTTTAGAATTGAATTGGACCAAAATTGGGTCAATTGGTGGTGGAGTTTGGTTTGACATTGGGTTCATAGGGTTAAAATGGGTGAGTGGGGTTTTGACAAAAGTAGGAGTAAATTGACAAAATTGGCCCATGGTGTAGTTAGGACAAAATGAAATTGCAGAATATTTGGGATTTTCTGGAATTTTCTGGGAATTTTCTGGATTTTGGATTTTAGGCCTTGGGGTATTTTGGGTATTTGGAGGGTATTGGGAGGTTTTCTTGGAATTTTTGGTATTTTTGGGTATGGATGATCAATTTGAGTGATGTGAAAATGTTTGGGATTGATTTTGGAGAATTTTGGGTAATTTGGAAATTTTTGAGAATTTTTAGGTAGTTTGAGGGTTTTTGGTAGGTTTAGTAGGTGTAGGGCCCGGGGGTCAAAAATTTGAAAATTTGGGAAATTGAAGGTGGGTGGATGTAAGTGGAAAGAAGTCATTTTGGTTGAGCCATGAAGCCATATCAGGCCCATATGAGCGTGAAGGGACGGTTGAGCGATGGCCCCATGTTGTTCCCCAACACATAGCAGCCGAAGAGCTTAGGGGTTAAGGACGGAGTCCATGTGAATCACCTACATGAGTCAGGAGGTCAAGTTAGGTATGGGTGTGTTTTTAGGAAGTGTGTGAAAGTGTAGTGTATGTGTAAGTGTATGTGTAAGTGTATGTGTAAGTGGGCGCCCGAATAAGGGCCGCGGCCGGTCCCCAGGCCCGAAGTCTTGGAACTCATCGCTTTAAACATTTGATTTGACCCTCACAGGTGATTAGGGGTCTACGGTCAAGTTTGTGATTTGCGGGGAGTTAAGAAGTGGTTTGAATTTCTAAAAGGTGGGTCCCGATTCTAGTCCTGCAAAGGCCGGTCGGAAAACTTGGTAGATCACAATCTTAAAGAAGAAGAGAAGACCTCATCGAAAATATGAGGTCAACGAGGATAATACGAGCGTCGCATGGATGGGTGGGAAACTTTGGTGGAGAGAATTTCTTCTTTCTTTCGGAGGAAAAAGCTAAGTATTGTGTTCTTCATTTCTTTGTCATCATTGTAAACATTTTTTACAGTGGGATTTCTTTGTTTTAAACCAAGTTTTTTGTCGTGAATTATCCATGCATGTTATGTAAGTGATTTCCTTTACTCTTTCTTTTTATATGAAATAGTGACATGCGGAGGAAAATCATTTTTATGATAGAATTATCACATTAGATGCTTCTATGTGACGGATAGTTGCATAAATATAATAGTTGTCGGCATATTTTAGGTTGAGTGTTGTATTTTGAAAAGGGGTCGCCTACGAAGCTCGGTGAATTTTTTAGATTTTAAATTTAATTTAAATATATATATATAATTTAGAAAGTAGTATTTGATTTTGAAAATAATTTTAAATTTGAAAATTTTAAGATATGAAATCGAACCGATCTCGCATCCAAAATAGTTTATATAAACGACGCGCATCCTGGCTTAGTGTATACATCTGAAGAATAGACACAACGCAGTGATGAGGCTCGATTAAATAAACTAGAAGATTTGTGACATTCGTTTGGTACGCGAACCAATTTTATAAACCGACAAAGTTCCCCTTCTTAATATAAATGAATTAAGCGGGGGTTTATATTACTTTGGGTTCTTAAAGTTTATAAGGGCAAACATAGTTAATTACGTCTTAAATGAAGTGAATCATTTAAGAAAACTCTCGATAATGATCGGTGGTTTGCTCTCGAAATTCCCCAGTTTAAGATTTTGAAAAGTTGGATTTTAGAAATTTATTAGGGAATTGATCAAATTTGGAACAATTTATTTTAGGTGTCGAAGGCGGTAGGAGAAGTGAGGATCGAAGAATCTTGGTAACTTCCCAACTATCATTATTTGGCTTGAGTTTAAGAAAATCCTAATATTACTTGATATTTCAATCTTAACGATTTTAATTAATTTAGACTTATATTTGTATGATATAATCACACGAATAGTCGAAAATCATAGAGGTTTATGTCATCTGAGCAGTACCTCGGAGTCTAAGGCTGGTTAGGGCTTAATTTACATGAAATGATCATGCAGATACTTTAACGAAGAGTTGAGGATTTATGTTACACTAGGCAAACTACTTCTAAATCCTATGGCTTTGTTGTTTAAAACTGGGAAGGTTTAGGCGATACCTTAGAGTTGTTTTGCGACGAAGATGGCGGGATGCGCACAGGTGCTCGAGCTCCTTGTTGTTGTAGAGGTTTAGTTTTAAAGTCATAAATCGGGAGATGACAGAAGTGTTTTGGTTTAGAGAAAATCTTAAAATCCGAGTGTTTTTAATATTTTAATTAAAACAAATCTTAAAGTTGTTTAAACGAGAATCGATTAAGATCCCGCGGTTCCGTCATCCAGGCAAGGTTATTTTCATTGAATTCACTTAGTCCGGATGAATTTGCTTTAAACTCGGCTGAATGAGTTCCACACTTTCATTTAGGCTTGTGGGAAATCCCGTTAGCGACACGTGGGTTACATCATACGAGGTATTCCCGATCATTCGACGAGACATTTTAATTTAGTTGCAATTGTAGTTTTGTTATTACATTTGTGATTAAATTTTGAGTTGTTTTATATTTTGAAATGTTGTGGCGGTGAATTTTATCTTGCAGTGATTTTTAATTTAGTTTTAGTTTCGGTTCAGGGACTACCATAAGGTTTGGTTTTCATGCAACAGTTGTTTATCATGCGAGGAAAGTAAAATACGGTGCATGTAAGTAGAGTACTTGATAACGTAAATTTAACGATAAAATAAAAACGATACGGAGGGTCTTCCATCATCCCGAAATTTGCACTTAAAACACATGTTGAGGCATTTAAATATTTCAACGAAGTACACAGAGTAAAGCAATGGAAAGGTTTTGGTTGTACGCGAAGTCCACAATCACATGGTAGTCATCTCTATGGCGTGTTAGGTTCTTGTGTTTTGGTTACTGGGGCGATTTTATTCATAAAAAAAACAATTAAATTAAATTGTTCTTATAAACATCCTATCATATTGAGGAAGTGCTTAAGATGAGTCTTAAACATCTTTTATTACCTGCAGGATTGTTTTAAGTTAGAAGAATTTAATTATACAAATGAATTAATCATCCAGGGGTTTAAGTTTTGTTCTCTTACACGATTATTTGGGACCTTTGAATATCCTTTATAAGTGAAGTAACACTTCACTTGATACCTCATTTAAGAGTTATAACAATAAGAGCTTTAAAAGGGCAAATCAAATTATTAAATATTTTAATGATTTAAACTTGATAGTTTAATTTTAATTTTGACTTAATTATAAAAAAATTAGTTTAAGTTTGGAATAGTGTTCATGTTATTTTAGATTTAGTTCTTAATGATTTAATTTAGGTTTGTTGATAAATGATTTTGATTTAATTTAATTCAATTTAATTTAAATTGAATTTAATTTAATTTGATTTAATTTAATTTAATTTAGTTTTAATTTAATTTAATTTAATTTAATTGATTTAATTTAATTTTAATTTAATTTAATTTTATTTAATTTTTAATTTAATTTTTAATTTAATTTAGTTTTAACTTAATTTTAATTTTAATTTTAATTTAATTTTAGTTTAATTTAGTTTTAATTTAATTTTAATTTTAATTTAATTTTATTTTAGTTTAATTTAAATTTGGATTATTATTTTAATTAATTTTTTTAATTGAGAATTAAGTATTGTTGAAGTGATGATTTATTTAGGGATTTTTAAATTAAAGAATAAATACCCTCCTAAATAATATCACACCTACTTTAATAGTCGATTTTATTATTAATTACAAAATTTGATTAATTAATTAATTAAAGTTTTATTTTAATTATTTTTTTTAAATGGTTAGTAGGTTTCTACCCTTAATCATTTAAGTTTCAATTATCCAAAATCGGTTTAAAATCAAATATTTTACCCTCCTCTTTTTGATTAATCCTAAAATTTTAATTAAGGGTTGAAATTTTTAATTACCCTTTCTTTCTTGAGCAGCAATTATATTTCGGCTAGAATTAAGCTCGAATGAACTTGAAAATTTTTATGTAACCTCACTCATATGTCAATTAAGACATTAGAGGAGAAAATGTGATTTTTACGTATTTAATTTATTATGTAATTATTTTTAATGGAAAATAGGGGTTTTCGAGGAAAATTTAATAACATGACCGAGGAAGTTTGTCCTCGCAAAATTTATGGGATGTTCTGACGGACCATTTGGACCAATTTTGGTGATTTTAATTATATTTTTATTTATTAGAATTATTTTTAGTTTTGGAGTATTAATTAATTTTAAAATAAAATTAAAGTTGAAAAATGGATTTTATATTTTTCTTAAATCTCTCTAAACTCGAGGTCTAAAGAAACAAATTTTATATTTTTTAATTTTTCTTTGATTTATTAGAATTATTTTAATGAAAAGGTTGGAAAATACATTTTTTTAATATTAAAAATTACATTAAGCCTTTAAAATTCAATATCTTATCTGAGGGCTTAAGAAAAATATTTGGTTTGTTCCACACAAAGTAATTAGAATTCACAATGTGACATTTTGGTGATTTTTAATATTTTTATGATTTTTATTATTTTTTTAATTATTAAAAATATTAAAATAATGATAAAAATGTTTTTAGAAAATTAAAATTTTAATTTTCTAAGTTACTATACGATATCGAGCTCCATCATTTTTGTGAATTTTTGAAAAGTATTTTGTGAGTTATGAATTTTTAAAGTTTAATTTTACTTATGGGGCTTATTCAACCCATTTGGTGGATCAAATCAAGTCCAATTAGTTTCAAATTTTTATGTGAGACTCTCGACCCTAAAGGACGGTGGAGAATTTATTTTGAGTCAATTTGATATATAGTTAACCTTTAATTAATTAAAGTTCGATTTTGGGTGTTTAGGCCAAATTAGGGTTATTCAAGTGAATTAACTCAAAACTTATTTTTGCTAGGTTCCTCTAGTCATAAGAAACTTTACTAAATTTTCCTAAAATTTATTTCTCGACATGCTAATTATTGGAATAAATGCGAAAGCATTAACATACGATTAAAAAATCAATAACTTCTCGTAGGGATGGCCTCGACCTTGGAAAATTCGGGGAATGTTTCCAAGTTCGAGCTTAACACATGGTGCCATGTCATGGTGAATTTCATATGCATGGAGATTGAAATAGTACGAGAGAGTAAATAAATTATTAAAATAAAATACTTGATGAAATGACTGATTTCTTTCACATTATTCTCCTGCGTTCCCTTTGAGCAAGGGCATTTTATTTTATTTTTAGGATTTTTCTACACAAAGTTATGAATTTTTGAAGTTTTGGATATTTAATAAATAAGAAAATACCCCTAATTTCCTACTTAACCACGCGGCGCCGCGTCGACCTTACTTCGGATTCGAAAGGCCACGCGGCGTCTCTTGATTCGACGCCTCCATACGAGTCGAGTGCCACGAGGCCGCGGTTTAAGTACCGTCTCGGTCGACACCATGCGAGCCGTTCGCTTGATGCACGTGCGATCGCCATTCCCAGTCATCGTCTACGGCGGTGTGAACCCGTGACCGTCCACATTAAAATCCTAAGAACTCACTCGATTCTCGACGAATTTTGTTCTTATGCTCATGGATTCGTCTTGAAGAGACGAACACATCCGTATAAACATGCATTGAAATTAAGGCATTTTAAATGGAGAATCTCCGAAGCTCGGGAGAAGAGAGTTCATACCGTTGCTCGGAAAGTGAAGCTTCGATGCGAGAGTTACAGTGTCAAGTTCGATTGGGTCAACCGAAGCTCCGGATGAAGTCCCTTGGCACAGTGAATTGCACAGGTACAAAAGTGACCTGGCAGATCCACCGAAAGCTTGGAGGGTGGAGCAGGCGGGTGGCACGGAGAGGGGGCTTTCATTGGGGAACTTCTCCTCTTGGTACGTACAGTGAAGGTGTAGGACCAATCGATTTGGAGATTGGCTCGAGTTTGTGGTGAAGTGTCTGGTTTTGGGCTTGAATTTCGGCTACGAAATTGAGCTCGCGAGAGGAAATGGCGGGGGGATTTCGGTGGGGATCAAGTTCTCCGGGTGTGGGGAAGAGTACGGAATGATTTTGTGATTCTGTGTGATTTGTTTTTCAACACCTCCTCCATGGCCGAGAGAGGTGGTGTTTAAATGTAGATGCCGGAGGGCCTCCCAGGGAGTTAGGGCTTGGGATCGGCGCTGCGGGCGGGGAGAAGAACGGCCATGGTGGCCCGTGGGCATGGGGCGACTCGGCGGGTGATAATTCCAAGCTTGGGCTCACATGATGCTCTCGGTTGTGGTGTTTTCCGGCGACCCCGGAGTGGGCGCGGCGGGCATGGGTCACCCTCGGGGTCGGGGAGGCTCGGGGCTTGATGTTTGTGAAGTCGGTGGATTTCTTTGCCCGGGTGTAAAGGTTTTTTGAATCGAAGTGGAATGGGGTAAGGGTGTATTTTGGCTAAGTTTGGTCGGAAATGTATGGATTGGGCTAGGTGCCTTGCTCCATGGTAGTTTGGTGAAGAGAAAGTGGTTTAGGTCGGCTTAATTAGTGGGAAGGGTCACCATCCAAGTACGATTAAGTTTAAACGAGTTTAGGGAGACATGGGAGTGGTTAATCATTCTTAAGAGGATCATTAAAGGGTCCCCTCTTCTTGCGCAATTTGGGTATGGTGAAGTTTCCCGAGGCTTTCATGGCTCACATGTGGCTCGTACATGGCTTCATGGCTCACATTTGGCTTGGGAAAAGTTAAGTCGACTTCATGAAAAAGGGTTTTAGAAATTTTGGTAATTTAGGGGTGATTTGATGGGATTTGTCGAAATGGCTTGATTTGGAATTATTTCATTATGGATTTAGAACTCGGGGGATGGTTTTATCAGAATGGATGATGATAGAGGATTGTCATGTGGGCTTAGAGATGGATTTTTGGGCTTTTTGAAATCATTTTGGATGGGCTTTTTAGGAAGGCTGAGTGGGCCTTAGGTTTTTAAAATAAGTTTATGGATGGGAATTTTGTAAAAGGTTGGGCCAAATAATTGTTGGGTTTGGTTTAGGGATGTGTACGTACTGAGTGATTTGAAATAAATTTGAGGTAGTTTGGGTTTGAAATTGGGTTGGATTTGGGCTTCTTTGGTAAAGGGGCGATATAGATTGAGTGAAATTTAATTTGGGCCAATGTTGAGCTAGGGTTGAAATTGATGTAAAATTAATGTTGGGAAATGTTTATGGGGTGTTAAAAATAGGTTTCAACTTTGGTTGGGTTTTGAATTTGGGGGATTTGGGGCCTATTTGGGTTAGGTTTGGGTTTAGGTCGAAAGTGGGCATTTTGGCTTTGGGTTGGATTTGGGTGGAGTTTAGGTTCAAATTTTGGGCAAATCATGTTAGTGTTTTGTTTGTGGGGATGTTAGGGAAAGTTTAGAAAAGGTTTGGGGTCAATTGGAGTCAAATTGGGTTAGTTTGGGCTAAGTTTGGGTCATGGGTCCAAATTGGGCTTTAAGTCAAAAGTGAAATTGGATTAATGCCCGATCAAATTGGGAAACTGGTTTGGTCTAGATTGACATTAGGGATATTGAATTGAAGTTTAGAATTGAATTGGACCAAAATTGAGACCAATTGGGTGATTAGGTTTGACATTGGGTTCATTTGGGTTTAAAATGGGGTAGAATTGGCGGTTTTTGGTAAAAGTAGGGTAAATTGACAAAATTGGCACATGGTGTAGTTGGACAAAATAAAATTGGGAATATTTGAGATTTTCTGGAATTTTCTGGGAATTTTCTAAATTTTTGGATTTTTGGGTCGAAGGCATTTTTGTAATTTGGAGGGTATTGGGGTATTTTTAGAAATTTTGGTATTTTTGGTGGCGATAGTCAATTTGAGTGGTGGAAAATGTTTAGGATTGATTCTGAGGACTTTTGGGTGATTTGGAGATTTTGGAGGATTTGGAGTGTGATTAGGGTTTTTGGTAGGTTTGATGGGTGTAGGGTCCCGGGAATTCGAAAATTGAAATTTTGGAAGAATGAAGATTGATCAAATATGAGTGAAATGGAATCACTTTGGTTGAGCCATGAAGTCGTAGTAAACTGTATGAGGCCATGAGAGGACTCATTAGGCTGGGTGTATGTTGTTCACAACCTGCTTACTTTAGGGGTTTAGGGGTTAAGGTGCCATCCATATGAATTGCACATGAGTCGGGGAGTCATGTTGGGGTAAGGTGTGGTTTTAGGATTTGGATTGTGTAAGTGAGAGTGTAGGCTGTGAGTGTAGTGAGAGTGTGTAAGTTAACCTACGGACGGGCCACTAGGGTAGTCTGGGCGAAGAGTCACATAGGGAACTCATCCTTTAAACCTTCACATTTGATTTCAACCCTCTAGGTGATTAGGGGTCTACAATCAAGCTTGTGGGGTTTGCAGGAAGTTAGAGGTGTTTGAATTTCTAAGTGGTGGGTTCCATTTCTAGTCTGTTTAGATTAGTCGAAAGGAAAATCTGAAAATTTCAGATCTAAGTACTAAAGAGAGAAGCAAAAGACCTCGAAAAAAATGAGGTGAACAATAGAATGTTTTAATGAAATGAGTTCTTTGTTGGCACTTAGATTATTACATGGATTTATCGATTCTTTTACTTTTTATGCCATTATTTTCATTTTTTTATTTTGTAATAAAATAGATGCGTGTTGAGGAATTAAGATTTGCTTGAATATTCTCTTATTAAATTATGGTGATGATATTCATACGGATCTTCATTTACTTTACAAATTAATCACTTGTATTGTTAAAACCTGTTGAAAAATTCTGAGACCTAGAAGGAGATGAATTCTTAACTAGTAGATATCGCATGAATCCTTGGGTAGTCGAAGGCTTTGTGCGGGTTATTCGAAATTGAAGTGCGAATAAATAGGGAGATATTGTTTATTGGGCGTAAAATTGATTAGTTTTTAGAGTGACAGACTAAATTCTAATAATTTGATCTATAGATAGGGAACGGGTCAGCGGTAGAGCCGACCGCCACCCTTGGACATGTAGTAGTGTGAGCTTTAGATTAACCCATTCTACGTTAATAAAACATCTGAACCGATGCATAGATTAGGCAATGTTCTTTATCTGCACAAGGACCAAAGGGTAAAAAATAGGAATGCCTATTTGGTACTCTACATTAATTAAGCATATCTTTCTTACACATTATACGATGAAATTGCGAGAAAGGTAGTTTTTAACATCTCGAAATTCTCGAAACCAATTTATCCATAAGTTATCTTTTTATTTAAGAACTTTATTTAGGATTATTTATTAGAAAACCTTTTTAATCAACATTCAATTTAGGCCTTATAGAAATAGACTCGGGTGCTAAAGGAGAATTTCTTACCTCGCTTATGTGGGATCGATGCGGGGGTATAAAGAAAAGCTACATATTACTTTGAAACGATACGTATACTTGAGTAAGTACCTTTAGTGTGTAAAATATTTTCTAAAATATTACAACATTTTGATTTTAAACACTAGCCGAATTTATTTTATAAATTGGGTCGTTTTTTGCCATCTTTTGGAAACGAATATTGCGTTATTGCGGGTCGGGTCACTTCCACGAAGAAACTCACGACGTCTCGAACAGCTCCTTGTTTATTACCGCGGAGCCCCTCGTCCCTCATCCCGTTCTCCTTCTCGGATCGGCTCTCGCGAGGAACCAAGCGGTCGACCCGTTTCTTCTCTCTCGCTCTCCTTTTCTAGCCGATCCTTCCCGGCGAGCTCCTTCTCCTTCCAGCTTCTTCTCCTTCTCAGAGGCGAGCTCCTTCTCCTTCCCGCTCCTTCTCTCCCGAGAGGCGAGCTCGCTTCTCCTTTCCGGTACGAAGCTCTCCTTCGGCTCTCAGTAGCCTTTGTAAGCATCCTTTAGCTCTCGGCACTCCTTAAGCTCCATTTGATGAGTTTTTAGTGAAGTTGTTGGTACAAATCAAGAATTGAAATTTCTTTTCAGTCATTCTAGCACATTCGACATTCTAAGATGAATTTTGCTATCCCGATTCTTTGCAATGAATTTCTTGAAAAGATAGTCGTCGAAGCTTACGATATAAATATATAATGTGGAATAAAGTCGTCATAGAAACTTGCTTGCTATTCTGCCTTAGAAATTGATTCGATAAATTCATTTTGAAATTGATTAGTAAGGTCTAGTGTTATCCGGTAACAAATTTGGATGAAAAGGTGTATTTCACTTTTAAAAAGTGGTAATAGTGTTATTTTTTATGGGACTTTAAAGATTTGAGTGCTATTGTGTAAATAGGAAAGGAGATTTGTAAACACATGAGAATTGTGTGCTACTAGTTGGGACAATGAATGGATGTCTGATCACTGGAAAATTTTATTAAGAAATTCATACCTATTTTTGATGAAATTGCACTTTAAAGAAAGGTATTTTCTTTATTTTGTTGCAGGAATGTAGAATTTAGGTGATAAAAGCAAAAATCATAAAAAGGAGCGGATTTGGAGCAAAAAGGAAGAAAATAATGCAATTTTCTCTGAGACGCCGACGACGAGATCGAGCCCGCCGACGGCGAGGGTACGAGGAAGAAATTCTGAAGGATTTATAACTGTCTCACTGACAAAGAGACCGAGCCCGCCGACAGCGAGATAGAGCTGTTCGAAGACCTTCTAGAAGCCTCGCCGACAGCGAGGTAGTTCATCGCCCGAAGGCGAGGTAGTTCAAATGGCACAGATACATTGAACCTGGATACTTTTTGAAGGGATGCTTACACACCTCTTGGTCCTTTGCTCACCCCTATATATAGAGGCCGAAATTCAGCTTATAAGTGTGTGTTATAAGTGTGTGTTATAAGTGTGTGTTATTTTGTGTTATGTGTGCAGTTTTGAGTCTTTAAGTGTCAATTTTAGTCTTTAGAGTCTTAATTAGTGAGTTAGTGAGTTTTTTAGCGAGTCTTGCTGTACTGGAAGGAAGAGTCAAAGGAACTGCGAGGAGTCTGCTTGGGGATAAATCGAGATAAGTATTTATATTTATTGTTTTTAACTTTAAATGAAATCCATGCTTAGTTTAGTTCCCATGCATTTTGAGTAGTTAATTTAGTCTTTCTCCCTGTTTATGAAATTAAGTGACTAGATGAACTAAAAATAGAAGTACTTTTAAATATTAATAAATTGTGATAATTTTTACTTAAAACTTAATTTACTTTCAAACTGGCCATTTGATTTGTTAAAATGTGTTGATTATCAACTATAGTAAAAATTACATCTGATATTCGGGGAATTCAAAAGCCTTGGAAGGAGGGTGCAAATAAATAGGAAAATAATATCACTGGGCGTAGAATAGAGCATTTTAGTGTGATAGACTAAAATATTCAATTCAGTCATATTGTTTGAGAGCTGAAGTGTAGATGTTAGCCCTCGTGCGAGGGGAACGTGGGAGCTCAAGTGGCGGTCGGTATCCTCCCAGCCTAGCCGCAGATTCGGCAATCAAACATAAGCTAAGTTAATATTCTTTACACCTGACCAAAGGGTAAAGAATAGGAATGCTCCTATTTGTCACAATACCTTAAAATTATCTATTTAAATTCATCAATCACTTAAATTTCTAAACAAGGGGAAAGATACTTTTTCCGAATAGTTAAGACTTATTTAGCAATTAGTTTAATTTCCGCACTTTCAATACGTATTAATTTTCTACTTAGTTAAGTTACCTAATTAAAATACTTAGTTTACTTTATTGCGCTTAAATTTAGAATTCTAAATTTTTGTATACTATTTTAAAATTATTATTATTACTATTTTAAAATTAGTTGTTATTTAATTTTCTATTTCCCTGTGGGATCGATAACCGGGACTCCACTGTAGCCCCGTATTACTTGATATAATACGTATACTTGCGTAGCATCCACAACATAAACAATTACAATTCTATACATATAATATAGCGGGGTCAAGTTTTTGGCGTCGTTGCAATTAAATTAAAAATATCATAATATAAAATTGTGGGTCAAGTTTTTGGCGCCATTGCTCGGGAAAGTAAGAAAAATTTACTAGAGTAACGGACTATTTTAAAATAATCATAATAAATAAATTAATATCTATTCTAAAATTGTATGCTCAAATTTGGAAATTAAAATTTAATACCTTACGATTCTGAATTAGAGCGTACAATTAAAAGAATTAGAAAACAAAAGAAACAAATTATAAAATTAACACAAATGGCGAATATTCCTGAAATTCAAAATATGAACCAACAAAGACCATTAAGAGATTATGCCAACCCTACATCGGATGAAATTCATTTAACTATTCAAAACCCCGATGTAGTCGCTAATTCATTTGAACTTAAACCCGTAATTATCCAAATGGTACAAAACAATCAATTTAGTGGTTCACCTACCGAAGATCCTAACTTACATCTTGCTAGTTTTTTAGAGCTTTGTGCTTACTTTTAAATATCAAGGAGTATCCGACGATGCTATAAGACTTAGACTTTTTCCTTTTTCATTAAGGGATAAAGCTAAAATGTGGTTGAATTCGTTAGCACCTGGAACTATTAAAACTTGGGGAGAATTATCACAAAAATTTCTATCCAAATATTTTCCACCATCTAAAACTGCTAAGTTTAGAAATGATATAACTTCTTTTTGTCAGTTAGATGGAGAATCAATATATGAAGCTTGGGAGAGATTTAAGGAACTTCTTAGGAAATGCCCACATCATGCGCTACCGGATTGGCTGATTATTCAAACCTTTTATAATAGATTAGTAGGATCTTTAAGATCAATCATCGATGTCGCTGCGGAGGTTTATTAATGTCTAAACCATTTGATGAAGCTTATGCACTAATCGAAGAAATGGCAACAAATAATTTCCAATGGCCTCGCTGATAGAGTAAATCCGAAAAGATAGCCGGCATTCATGAAAACGATGCAATATCTATGTTAGCTTCTCAAATTGGTGCTATATCTAAGAAATTAGATCATTTTGGAATGAACTACTTTCCTACTTTGAAGAAAACTCATCCGGACAAATCATAGAATCTCAATCTAATTATGAAACTTTAAATGCTATTAATTATAGAACTAATAACCCTTATTCAAACTATTATAATCCTGGTTGGAAAACTCATCCAAATTTTAATTGGAATAACACATCTAATCAACAATGGATGAATCAACCTAATCAAGCAAATCCAAACTATAAACCTAATTACCCACCTGGATTTAATAACAATAACCCTCAATTCAAAGATAAGAAATTATCTATGGATGAATTAATTTTGAATATGGGTCATCAACTACAAATTCAAGGAAATTAATTACAAATTCAAGGAACATCTATTAAAAATATCGAAACTCAACTTGAACATATTGCTACTGCGCTAAATAATAGAATACCTGGAACTTTTCCTAGTAATGTGGAAATAAATCCTAAAGATCAAGGAAAAGAACAAATTAAAGCAATATAACTAATGAGTGGAAAAGAATTAGAACCTCAAATTTAAAAAGAACTTGAAAGCCAAAAAGAGGAAGTGGAAATTGAAAAGGAAACACTTCAACATGATTCAAACTTAGAACATCCTTTAATACCTATGAAAATTTCTGTTGAAAAACCTCCACCACCATTTCCTCAACAACTAGCTCAACATAAAAAAGATAAACAATTTGCTAAATTCCTTGAAATATTAAAGAAATTAACAATCAATATACCTTTTGTCGAAGCTTTAGATCAGATGCCAAATTATGTAAAATTTATGAAAGATATTCTAAATAAGAAAAGAAAATTCACCGATAATGAAACAGATTGCACTTAGTGAAGAGTGTAGTGCTATTATTCGAAGAAGCTTCCGAAAAATTGAAAGATCCCGGTAGTTTCACTATACCCTGCGCTATAGGAGAATCATTTTATGGAAAAGCTTTGTGTGACTTAGGAGCAAGCATCAATCTAATGCCTCTATCGATTTTTAAGAGATTAGGATTAGGAAAAATTACACCTACTTCAGTAACCCTTCAATTAGTCGATCGTTCGGCTACCTATCCTAAGGGAGTTATTGAAGATGTGTTAGTAAAAGTGGATAAATTTATCTTCCGAGTAGATTTTATTGTTTTAGATATGGAAGAAGATAAAGAAATTCCTATCATTTTAGGAAGACCATTTTTAGCAACTGGAAAAGCTATGATTGATGTTCAGAAAGGAGAATTAACTATGAGAGTAAATGACCAAAAAGTTACATTTAATATTGCAAAATCAATGAAATATCTTACACTAGAAAAAGATGATGAATGTTTTTGGATGGAAATACTTGAACATTTACAACAAGAACATTTTAAGGAATATTACGAAGATAAATTAGAAAAAGAAAAAACTGAATTAATTGAAGATAATAATGAAGAACTAGATTATATTCGGGAAAGATTTGAATTTTTGGATAATACCGAAAACACCGACAAGAATATAGTTCCATCAATTATTAAACCTCCCGAACTCGAGCTAAAAATATTACCCGATCATTTGAAATATGCTTATTTAGGTAATTCTTCAACTTTACCGAGTTATTATTTCATTTGCATTAAACCAATCTCAAGAACAAAAACTTTTAGAAACTTTAAAAAAATATAAGAAAACTTTTGGTTGGACTTTAGCAGATATTAAAGGAATTAGTCCTTCAATCTGCATGCATAGAATTATTTTAGATGATGAACATAAACTTAAAGCAGACCCCCAAAGGAGATTAAACCCGATAATGAAAGAAGTAGTTAAGAAAGAAATTTTAAAATGGTTAGATAATGGTATTATATATCCTATTTCGACAAGGTCTTGGGTAAGCCCAATTCATTGTGTTCCTAAGAAGGGAGGAGTGACCGTCATCGCCAATGAAAATAACGATCTTATTCCTATAAGACAAGTTACTGGTTGGTGTATATGTATTGATTATAGAAAATTAAATACCGCCACCAGGAAAGATCACTTCCCTTTACCATTTCTAGACCAGATGTTAGATAGATTAGACAGACATAAGTATTTTTGTTTTCTAGATGGATACACCGGTTATCATCAAATACAAATTGCTCCTGAGGATCAAGAGAAAACTACATTTACTAGTCTTTATGGAACTTTCGCTTTTCGAAGAATGCCTTTTGGATTATGTAATGCTCCAGCAACATTCCAGAGATGTATGATGTCTATTTTTAGTAAGTTAATTGACAATGGAATAGAAGTATTTATGGATGATTTCTCTGTATTTGGAACATCATTTGACACATGCTTAACTCATCTTGAAAAAGTATTAGAAATATGTGAGAAAACAAATTTAGTTCTAAATTGGGAGAAATGTCAATTTATGGTTGCGGGTGGCATTATATTAGGGCATAAAATTTCAGAAAAAGGCATGGAAGTGGACCCTGCAAAAATTCAAGTTATAGCTAAATTACCACCTCCAATTACGGTAAAAGGGGTAAGAAGTTTTCTTGGACATGCTGGATTCTACAGACGCTATATAAAAGATTTTTCAAAAATTACTAAACCTCTATTCCAACTTCTCGAAAAGGACAAGAAATTTGAATTTACAATCGAATGCCTGAATGCTTTTGAACTGCTAAAAGAAAAATTAATTACAGCATCTTATAATAGTTTCACCTAACCTGGAAAACCATTTGAGCTTATGTGTGATGCTAGTGATTATGTCTGTAGGAGCGCTTCTTGAGCAAAGATATGAAAAGATTTTTAAAGTTATATACTTATGCTAAGTAAAACTCTAAATGATGCTGAAATAAATTGTACTGTTACAGAAAGAGAATTATTAGCGGTAATATATGGTTTTAATAAATTTAGACCTTATCTGATTGGAACAAAATGTATTGTGCATACTGATCATTCTGCTATCAAATATTTATTGCAAAAGAAAGATTCCAAACCAAGATTAATTAGATGGATGCTATTAATGCAAGAATTCGATTTTGAGATCGTTAATAAGAAAGGAACTGATAATCAAATTGCAGATCATTTATCAAGATTAGAAAATCATGAATTATCTGATATTAAAAATGAAATTATAGACAATTTTCCTGATGAACAACTATATATCAATGAGTGGAAAATATCATGGTATGCTGATATAGTAAACTATATAGTTAGTAATATTTTACCACCTATGCTAACTTTGCAAAAATAGAAAAAATTCATCCATGATACGAAAACCTATTTTTGGGATGAACCATATTTATATAAGTAATGTGAGGATTTAATTATTAGAAGATGTGTACCTTATGAAGAAACTGAACCAATTATTCAAAAATGTTATGATTCTGATTTTGGAGGACATTTTGGGATCGATAAA
>JAKZJZ010001099.1:0-31689 GCA_022702705.1 Papilionanthe hookeriana x Papilionanthe teres | reverse complement strand
GTTCAAGTCGTTTTACATTTATTTTGAATTCTTTATGTCTTAGTGATGTTATATTTAATTCAACTTAATTTAATTGAGTTTTAATTTAGTTTAACATAGTTCAATTTAATTTGATTTGATGTGTTTAATTAATTTGATTCTGATTTAATTTAATTTAATTATTTAATTCAATTTAATTTAATTTAATTTAATTTAATTTAATTATTTAATTTAATTTAATTTAATTTAATTTAATTTAGTTTAATTTAATTTAATTTGTTTTAATTTAATTTAATTTAATTTATTAAATTTAATTTAATTTTAATTTAATTTATCTTTAATTTACTTTATTTTTAATTTTAATTGAAATTTCAAAAGAGTTTAATAATTTAATTAAGTCTTTTAATATTTTAAATTTGAATTATCATTTTAATTAAGAGTTGAATATTAATGAGATAATTAGTTTAGGGATTTTTAAATTAAAGAATAAATCTCTTCCTAATAAATATCCCTTATTTTAATAATTCCAATTTTATTATTCTTCCAAATTTAATCCATTATTTAATTAAAGTTTAATGATTTTAAAAATTATTTAATGAGTTTCTACACTTTAATTATTTAAATTTCAATCATCCAAATCAGATTAAGATCAAATATTTTACTTGTTAATTTTTATTTAAACCTAAAGTTTTAATTAAGGGTTAAAAGTTTAATTACCATTTTACCCCTTAAGCTTAATAATTTCATAACTCACTAAATCGAACCCAAATGAACTTGAAATTTTTATGTGACTTCACTCATATGTCAATAAAGACATGAGAGGAGAAAATGTGATTTTTCTGTATTTAATTTATTTATATAATTATTTTTGTGGAAAATAGAGATTTTCAAGGAAAATTTGATAACATGACCAAAGGAAAGTTTCTGTCCTTAAGAAAATTAGGGGACATTCCTAATGACCAGAGAAGCACTTGGACCAATTTTGGTGATTTTTTGAATTATATTATTTTTATTATAATTATTTTGAGTTTTGGAGTGTTAATTAATTTAAAAATAAAATAAATGTTGAAAAGTGGATTTTATATTTTTCAAAAATCTCTCTGATATCAAGGAAAACCAGAGAAACAAATTTTGCAATTTTCTGATTTTTCTATGATTTATTATAATTATTTTAGTGAAAATGCTAGAAAATACATTTTTTTTAATTTTAAAATTACCTTAAAGCTTTAAAATTCAATATCTCACTAAATAGACCTAGGAAAAATGTGGGATTTGCTCCTAAGTGATTAAAATTCAAAATGTGACATTTTGGTGAATTTTATTATTTTTGTGATTTTTATTATTTTTTTTATTTTTTAATTATTAAAAGTATTAAAATATTATTAAAAATCAACTTTTTTAGAAAATTGAAATTTTAATTTTCTTAGGTTCCCCTGATATCAGAGAGGCTCCAAAACCAATTTGGTGAATTTTTGAAAAGTATTTTAAAAGTTATGAATTTTTAAAGTTTAAAATGGCTAAGCGACTTAATCAACCCAATTAGTGGGGCTAACCAAGTCCAATTGACCTCAAATTTTTATGGTGGGTTCCTCTGATCCTAAAGGTCAGTGGAGAATTGATTTCAAGTCAATTTGATACCTGGTTAACTCTAATTAATTAAAGACCTATTTTGGGTGTTTAAGTCAATTAGGGTTGTTTTGAATGAACTAAGCCAAAATCTATTTTTCCTAGGGTTCTCTGGTCATAAGGAACATCACCAAATTTTCCTAGAATTTATTTCACAACATGCTATTTACTGGAATTAAAATACTCAAAACAGTGGCCTGAACTTGAAAAATCAAGAACTCTTCATAGGATGGCCTCCGACTTTGGAAAATTCGTGGAATGTTCCCAAATTCAGAGGCTTCAAAAGCCCTATAGTCTCATGCCATGGTGAATTGTATGCATGCATGGAGAATTAAAACAATGCAGAGAGTAAATAAATTATAAAAAATAAAATACTTGATGAAATTAAATGATTTCTTTTCCACATTATTCTCCTCTCGTTCACCGAGCAAGAGGGTATTTTTATTTTATTTTTATGATTTTCCTACACAGTAGATATGAATTTTTGAAGTTTAGGAATTAAATAAATAAGAAAATACCCTAATTTTCTATTTATCCACGCGGCGCCGCCGCATCCTCTGCAGCCTCCGAAAGGCCACGCGGCGCGCTCCCATTCGACGCCGCCACTCGAGTCGCAGCCTCGGCCCCGCGGTTCTCGCACCGTCTCTCGGTCCGACGCCATCCCGAGCCGTTCGTCCGCGCGTGTATCGAATGGACTCGCATCCGTTCATCGTCCCCAAGTGTTCTCACCCGAGAGCCGTCCACACTAAATCCCTAAGATCTCACTCGATTCTCAATGGATTTTTACGTTCTTATACTCTATGGATTCGTCTTCAAGAGACGAACGCATCTATACGGCTAACATGCATCGAAACTAAGGCATTTGAAATGTAGAATCTTCGAAGCTCGGGATGAAGAGTTAGCTCATACCTTGGCTCGTAGAAGTGTGGCTTCAATCCGAGAGTTGTTGCACCTTCGATCGGGTCCCAGCAAGCTCCGCATGAAGTCTCCCGGTCTCGTGAATTGTCCGGATATGATTTCGACCAAGCCCGATCACAAAGCTTCGAGGGCCGGAGCAACCGGGGTGGTCCGGAGATGGGGCTTTGTCGGTGAACACCTTCCCTCGGTCCGGTGAAGGTGTAGAGCCAATCAATTCGAGAATTGGCTCACCGTGGAGAAGTGTCCTGGTTTGCGGTGGAATTTCAACTCGAAATCGAGCTTGCGAGGAGAAATGGCAGGGGAATTCCACCTGGGATCAAGTGCTCTAAGGGTGGAGAAGGGTCCGGAACAATTTTGGCGCAGTTTTGGCAAGGTTTGTGCTTAGCTCCCTTCATGGCCGAGAGGGGTGGAGCTTGGGTCAGAGAGGGCGGAAGGCCTCTCGTGGGAGTTAGGGCTCGGGATCACCAAGCCTCGTGAGGAGAAGATCAGCCCATGGTAGCCACTCTGGATGTGGCAGCTCAAGCAAGTGAGAATTTCAATGTCGGCTCACATGCGAGCTCTCGGCCATGGTGTTTTCCGATGGCTCGGTGGCCGCCGGCTGTGCAATGGTCACCATCTTGGTCAGTGGGTCGTGGCCGGGGTTTAGTGTAGTACAATCGGCAAATGCCATGTGTAAAGGCTTTGATTCAAAGTGGAATGGGGGCATGGCTAAATTTGAACCTAAATGGGTCAACCCACCCATTTGGGCTAGGTGCACCACCCAAGGCCTCGGTTTTGGCCGAGGGAAAAGTGATTTGGCTCAAGATAATCAAGTAGGGTCAAGTCACCATCCAAGCACAATTGAGGCTTAAGCATGGTTTAGTGGAATCATGGAAGTGGTTAATCACCTTTAGGAATTAAGGAAAGAGCCTCCTCCTTTTGCCCAAAATGGCATGGTGACATGTAAAGAGGCTCTCATGGCTTGCATATGGCTTGTGCATGGCTCCATGGCTCCATTTGGCTTGGGAAAAGGTTTGGTCAATTTCATAAAAAAGGATTTTAAGGATTTTGGATAATTTGGTGGAAATTTGGATGAAGCTTCATTTAGAATTATTTCGATGATTGGTTTAGGACTTAGGGATGATTTTAATTGAAAATATGATGAGGGGAAATGTCATATGGGCTTTGGAAGAATTTTTTTGGGGTTTTGGATTCGGTGGAAGTGGCTTTTAAAATGGTTTAAGGAATCGGCCCTTAAGTTTAAAAAATGAATTTATGGATGGGAATTTTGTAAAGAGGTTGGGCCAAATAATTGTTGGGTTTAGCTCATGGATGTGTCATGAGTGATTTGAAACAAATTGGGGGTGATTTGGATTCTGAATCGGGTCAATTTGGGTTAGGTTGGGTTTAGGTCAAAAAATGGGCCTTTTGACCTTGGATCGAGTTTCGAGTGGGACTTGGGTTCAAATTTTGGGCAAATCATGTTAGGGTTTTGTTTGTGGGAATGTTAAGGAAGATTTAGAAAAGATTTGAGGTTAATTGGAGTTGAATTGGGTGAGTTTGGGTTAAGTTCGGGTCATGGGTCCAAATTCGGGCTTTAAGGCCAAAAGTGAGATTGATCCAAATGTCAATCAAATTGGACATGGATTTGGTCTAAATTGGTATTGGGAATGTTGAATTGAAGTTTAGAATTGAATTGGACCAAAATTGGGGTCAATTGGGTAGGTTTGGCTTGACATCGGGTTCACTTAGTGGTTAAAATGGGTCAATTTGGGGTTTTTGACAAAAGTAGGGTAAATTGACAAAATTGGCCCATGGTGTAGTTGGACAAAATGAAATTGGAAATATTTAGGATTTTCTGGAATTTTCTGGGAATTTTCTGAATTTTTGGATTTTTAGGCCAAGAAGGGTATTTTGGGTATTTGGAGGGTATCGAGAGGTATTTTTGGAATTTTTGGTATTTTTGGGTATGGATGATCAATTTGAGTGATGTGGAGATGTTTGAGATTGATTTTGGAAAATTTTGGGTAATTTGGAAATTTTGCAAAAATTGGGTAATTTCAAGTGGTTTTGTGCAGTTTAAGTAGTGTAGGGTCTCGGGGTCAAAAATCGAAAATTTGGGAAATTGGAGATTGGGTGAATTTAGGTGGAAAGAAATCATTTTGGTTGAGCCATGAAACCATTTCAAGCCCATATGAGCCATGAAAGGACTCATTTGAGGCATTCATTATGTTGTTCCTAACCCTCTAACCAAGGGCTTGTGGGTTAAGGACCATCCATGTGAATCACCCACATGAGTCGGAGGTTAAGTTGGGTATGGGTGTGGTTTTAGGAAGTGTGTGGAAATGTAGTGTGTAAGTGTAATGTAAGTCAGCCTCTCATCGACCAGTGCCACCTGTGGTAGCCCTAAGGCCAAAGAGTCCTATAGAACTCATCCTTTAAACTTCCACATTCGATTTCAACCCTCTAGGTGATTAGGGGTCTATAATCAAATTTGTGGAGTTTGCAGGGAGTTTAGAAGTGGTTTGAATTTCTAAAAGGCGGGTCCCAATTCTAGTCCTCTAAGATAGTCAAAGGAAAAGCCTAAGGCTAGATCCTAAGCACTAAAAAGAAGAAGGGAAGACCTCATCAAAAATGAGGTCAACAAATGGACCCCCAATAAGTGTGGTGAGCCGACGGAAAGCACACCGCGCGTATTGGTGCTGACCGAAGCGATCAACAAAACCAACACGTATGTCCAAGTGACGAACTTAGGACGAAGTGAAGAGTTTCGCCGGGGAGTGTCAAGTATATCTCCGGAACCGGAGATTCTCGAACTCTCGCTGTGGAAAGGAAAAGGCGGTGAATCCCAAATCACATGATCCTGGGGAATTTCGATTTAGATTTTATTTTGTTTCAATTTATGTTTTGATGTGTGAGTTTAAATTTTAGTTCGGAGTTTCAATTTAGATCAAGTTTCGTCAAAATTTATTTCAAGGGATTTGATTTGAAATGAAAATTGGGATTTTGAGGTTTTAGATGTAACATCTCCAACCTCGAAAGAAAATTGAATCGATTAGATCGAATCGTTGCAATGAGAAGATATCTCGTAGTAATGCGGTGTCGGATGTAAAATCCTTAACCTCAAGAGTTCGATTTTGATGTATTTCATCGCAATAGTGGAAAGAATCCTAAAGCAATGCAGTCTCTGATGTAAATCCTTAACCCCGGAATTCGATTTGATGTATTTCAAAGGCAATAGGGAAAGAATCCTAAAGCAAAGGCAACTTTGATGTAAAATCCTCAAACCAAAAGAGTTTGATTTGATGTACTTCAGGCAATAGAAAAGAATCCTAAAAAGGCAGTCTTGATGTAAAATCCTCGACCCAAAAGGTTTGAATTTGATGTATTTCAAAGGCAATAGAAAAGAATCCTAAAGCAAGGGCTTCGATGTAAAATCCTCGACCCAAAAGAGTTTGATTTGATGTACTTCAAGGCAATAGAAAAGAATCCCAGCAAGGTACTGGATGTAAAATCCTCGACCCAAAAGAGTTCGATTTGATGTACTTCAAGGCAATAGAAAAGAATCCTAAAGCAAGGTACTGATGTAAAATCCTCGACCCAAAAGGTTCGATTTGATGTACTTCAAAGGCAATAGAAAAGAATCCTAGCAAAGGCATCTGATGTAAAATCCTCGACCCAAAAGAGTTCGATTTGATGTACTTCAGCGGTAACAGAAAAGAATCCTAAAGCAAAGGTACTTGATGTAAAATCCTCGACCCAAAAGAGTTCGATTTGATGTACTTCAAGGCAATAGAAAAGAATCCTAGCAAAGGTACTTGATGTAAAATCCTCGACCCAAAAGTTTGAATTTGATGTATTTCAGTGCAACAGAAAAGAATCCTAAAGCAACAGGTACTTGGATATAAAATCCTCGACCCAAAAGGTTGAATTTGATGTACTTCAAAGGCACAGAAAAGAATCCTAAAAGGCAATACTGGATGTAAAATCCTCGACCCAAAAGAGCTCGATTTGATGTACTTCAAGGTAACAGAAAAGAATCCTAAAGCAAGGTACTGATGTAAAATCCTCGACCCAAAAGAGTTCGATTTGATGTATTTCAAAGGCAATAGAAAAGAATCCTAAAAGCAAGGTACTGGATGTAAAATCCTCGACCCAAAAGTTCGAATTTGATGTATTTCAAAGGCAATAAGAAAAGAATCCTAAGCAAAGGTAGCCTTGATATAAAATCCTCGACCCAAAAGGTTCGAATTTGATGTACTTCAAAGGTAACAGAAAAGAATCCTAAAGCAAAGGCAGTCTCGGATGTAAAATCTCGACCCAAAAGAGTTTGATTTGATGTACTTCGGCAACAGAAAAGAATCCTAAAGCAAGGCAAGTCTTGGATGTAAAATCCTCGACCCAAAAGAGTTTGATTTGATGGTGATTGATATTTGATTCGAGATCCGGAAGAAATTGAATTTAAATTTGATCGAGACTTCAAGCCCGGAAAGATCGAATTCGAAATTTGGAAATTTGGAAGGATGAGTTTGAACTCGATTGAAATTCGATTTAAGATTTGATTTGAATTTGGAAGATCAAGTTTGAAACTCGATCGAGATTGGATTCGGAATTCGATCGAGGATTCGATTTGAAATTTGTAAGGATGGAATTTGATTTTCAAGTTCGAAGGATGGAATTTGAGATTTGTGTTGATTTCGTTTATCTTTTAATGGTTCAAATTTTATTTTATTGTTTATTTAATGTTCATGTGAACTTAGTGTTTATCATTTTTCGATTTTTTTTTTTTTTTGTTCGGACCCAATCATAAGTAATTACTTTCACCCGTGTTTCTGTGGGATGAAGAATTCATTCCTTCGAAACATCAGTAGCGTAATACTTTTTCAAGTATCGTCCGTTGATCGGAAGCATATGTCGTTCTCCCCGGCAATTCACTAGCCGGTAGGAACCTCCCCGAGTATACCGCTTCAACCACAAACGGTCCTTCCCAAGTGGGTTCGAATTTTCCTCCTATCTTGCGGTGTGCAAGAATAGTCTCTCGAGAACGAGAACTAAGTCACCAACTTCTGAAGGTTCTCGGGCTGACCAGCTTGTCATGGGCTCGAACCATTTTAGCTCGGTATAGTTCTAAATTCGTTGCGCCGCAAGTCTTTTCCATTCCAAGCTTTCCAATTCTTCGAGTCGTAGTCCGGCGTTTTCTTCGTCGTGATCTTGTTTGCAACCGCAATTCCGAGTGAAGGAAGTCGAACCTCTAAAGGTAACATCGCTCGGACCCATACACCGCAGCGTAAGGTGTAGCTTCGAGTAGGAGTTCGAAGGTTGTCCGCAGAGCCCATAAGGCTTCTAACAATTTCTCGTGCCAATTTCTCTTATTATCGTCCGTGGTTTTCTTTAAGATTTGAATGAGAGTTTTATTAAAAGCCTCAGCCGAGACCGTTCGCTCTCGGGTAGTAAATCGTCGAGTATCGCCGCCGATTCCGTGTCTCCCGACAAAATTGTTGATTTGTGTGCTTCCGAATGCCGACCCATTATCCGAGATGATCCCGCGCGGCACTCCGAAACGGTAGACAACTTAGTTCTCGAAAACCGCAAGCACGTGGTGTGCTTTCACTTCTCTAAGTGGAACTCGGCTCGCCCACTTGGAAAAGTAATCCGTAGCCGCAAGAATGAAACGATGTCCTTTCGAAGATGGTGGTTCTATCGGACCCACTATATCCGTGCCCCAACATTCAAACGGCCACGACGCAATTGTCGGTGTAGCACATTTGGAGGTCGGTGTAGAACCACTCCGTGCACTCGGCATTGATGACAGCTCTCGGCGATTTTCATGCAACTGGTCATCATCGAGGGCCGTAGTACCCTAGTCTTTTAATTTTCATCTTCATTTTCGGACCCGATCGGTGAGCGCCACAGAGTCCCGAATGCACCTCTTTAACGATTTCACGGGCTTCGACCCGCTTAGCATCTTAGCCACATTTCGATCAAAAGACCTTCCGTACAATGTGTTGTTTATTAATGCGTAGGACGAGTTCTTTTCGATCCGATGGGCCAGCCGACCTATCGTCCGGTAGCTTTCCCGTTTGCAGTGTAGTTCATCAATGGCCGTCGCCAATCTTCTCGTGTTTTCCGTCACCGCCGCAACCGATTCTTTTTCTTTTGCCGATTTGTGTATCATGTATATGTCAAGCCGTGATAGGACCCGACGTCCGTGAACCGACACTTCCACTCGATTCATCTTGCAAACAGCAAATTCTTTTGCGAGACGGGCTAAAGCATCTCGCTAAAGCATTCTCTTTTCTAGGAATTTTGTAGATCGTTACATTTGGAATCCGTTCCAACACTCGTATGGCATACCGGAAGTATTGTTCGAGTCTTGGTTTAAAAATTCCGTATTGTCCGGCGATCCGTCGAATGATTAACCGTGAATCCCCGTAGATGTTGATGTCTCGTTATCCCCATTCGAATAGTTAATTCCAATCCCGTTATGAGGGCTTCGTATTCTCGCTTCGTTGTTTGTACACGGTTCCGTCAAGTGGTAGGAGTATCTTAACATCCCCCGCTCCGTGTTATAAAGATTAGCCCGATTCCCGCCTTACCGGCACTATCACTTGCGATTCTTCGTCTTTGTGTGCCGAAGATGCTCCGTCGAAATATAATTCCCAACGTCGATCGTCAAGGTCTTCTAGGTTCATTATTTGTTCATCCGGCGCATCGTCATCGAGAGGAGATTCGGCCGGCAAAGGGTGTGCCGCGAGGAAGTCCGCTAAGACTTGTCCCTTTACGGCACGCGAGGCACGAAAGTTATATCGAATTGCAATAATATCATCGACCATCCGGCAAGTCCGCCGGAAAGTGTTGGACGAGTCATCAAGTATTGCAATGGATTAAACTTCGAAATCAAGTTGACCTTATGAGAAAGCATGTAGTGCCCGAGCTTTTGAGCGGCGAAGATCGTGGCCAAACAATGCTTTTCAATTGCGGGATACCTTACTTCCGTCGGAAGTAAACGACGGCTTAAGTAGTAAAGAGCATTTTCTTTACCCTCATCATCGACCTCGGCTAACAGGGCTCCGAGGAGTCGTCTAGAGCCGCGGTGTAAAGTATCGCCGGTCTACCCGAGACTCGGGGCTGCTAAGACAGGAGGTGTCATTAAATATTGTTTAATGTCTTCGAAGGCCTTCTGGCATTTCTCTTCCCAAATAAATTTGGCGTCCTTTTTAACTAGTGCCGAGAAAGGCCGACACCTACCCGACAGTGCTCGAGATAAAGCGTCGAAGATATGCCAGCTTCCCTCGAAAAGATCGTAGTTGTTTTAAGGTTTTCGGGAGGCGGCATTTCTAAGATGGCTTTAATCTTCTCCGGTCGATTTCAATTCCACGATGTCGGACAACGAATCCTAAGAATTTCCCGGAGGTGACGCCGAAGGCGCATTTTAAGGGATTCATCTTAAGGTTAAATTGTCTTAATCGTTCGAAAACAATTCTCAAATCATACAGTGTGGTTTTCCTTTACTTTGCTTTTGATGACGACATCGTCCACGTAGCACTCGACTCGATCGTGGATGAGATCATCAAAAATTCTTGTCATTGCTCTTCGGTAAGTTGCTCCCGCGTTCTTCAGTCCGAATGGCATCACCGTGTAGAAGAAATACTCCGATCGGCGTTCGAATGCCGTAAGCTTTTCATCTTCTCGGAGCCATTTTTATCCGGTTGTATCCCGAAGATCCATCCATGAATGAGAATATTTCATGTGTCGAAGCAATATCGATCATCGCCTCGGAATTGGCAGAGGGAATTCATCTTTTGGACATGCCTCGTTTAAATCTCTAAAGTCCACACAAATTCTCGATCCGACCATTCTTCTTTCCGACCGGCACCACATCAAGCTAACTGTGTCGGGTATTGTTCTTCACGGACAAATTTAGCATCTATTATCTTTTTAACTTCGGCTATGACTTGTTGTTCGATTTCCGTACGCATTCTTCTCGGGACCTTGTCCGATCGGAATGTAGCAGGATCCACTCCTAGCTTATGGACCGCAACCTCGGGGCTAATCCCGGCATTTCATCGTAGCTCCAAGCAAAACAGCTCTTTAAATTCCATTAATAACTTGATTATTTCTTCGGAGTCTTCTTTATCGAGTAAGGAGCTAACAAAGGTAGGTCTAGGCTCTTCGCTAGTACCTAAGTTAACTTCCGTTAACTCATCTATCGTAGATTTGATTTCTTCTTCGAATTCCGTGGAGCGTCTCCAATTTGTAAATCTTCGAGTTCGTCCGTAGTTTCCATGCGCTTCACTGGACTTGCAAGTGACAACCAAGCAAAATTCAGCATCGTCAACCGACCCTACCGTGCCGAATCCGAGTCCATACTTTCGAATCGGGAGGACGGCCGAGTTATTCCATAACTTTTCAAAATGTTGTGATCGGCCTTTTGTCCATTGTCGAGGTAAGAAACCACGTTGAATTAAATTTTGAACACAGGGAGAGTACCACTCAAAAGGTAATTCCATTAATTTCGATGAAGTGACATCTTCGAATTGTACATTATTTTCGCTTTGGAGGAAGAAGCACCACTAGTAGAATTCGATCGGCTTCGCACCGTCACTACGTACCTCTTTGACCTCCATACCCTCGATCTTATTAGAATGGATCGGAGTTAGGGTCATAGTATGTACGTAGTGGTTAATCTTCTCGTACATTGATTTGTATTCTTCGTTCTTTTCATCTTCGAGGGAGATCTTGTATTGCGGCTTCTTTCGACTTATTGTTGTCGCTTCTTGCTCGATTTCTTTTTCTTCTTCGTAACTATCATCCCAATCAACATTGATGGCCGATTTCTTCTCGTCCAATTGTCCTAGTGTCTCTACCACGGCCTCGTCCCCGGCCTCGACCTCGGATGCGAGTCGTGGAGAAACCTTCACCATCTCGCCGAAGGGAGTGGTGAGTGATCGTTGGACTAGAACTTCAGTGTTCTTCGTTGTCTCGAACTTTCTTTGCTTCATTTGTTATGGTATCTCCGGAGAAGATTGTTTTCTTGGCGTGCATAATA
Organism: Papilionanthe hookeriana x Papilionanthe teres; assembly: GCA_022702705.1. Lineage (NCBI taxonomy): Eukaryota > Viridiplantae > Streptophyta > Magnoliopsida > Asparagales > Orchidaceae > Papilionanthe > Papilionanthe hookeriana x Papilionanthe teres. The sequence goes on along the minus strand of JAKZJZ010001099.1, from coordinate 20,138 downwards.
AGCCGCATCTTCATGGACTCCAATCTCATGTACGTGAGAATGGTTGTAAGTCACCTCGATGCACTCGTTCCCCTCCATCGTAGTACTTCGATGCACCGGTGTAGAGATGATGGTACCATCCTCGTTTTCATGTATCCATGGTCGGCCTAGTAGAGCGTTGAACGACGTTTCGAATCGATTATATGAAATTTTGCGGTTGTCTTTGCTAAATCACCGGTCTTCATCGTAGCGTTATCGACCCGAGGGCTCTTTCTCCTTTCTCGGTCGAATCCTCTTAATAATATTTTGTCGGCCTCGAGCTCACGAGCATCAATTTCCAAGTATGCTAGTGTTCGAAGACTCATTATATTGATTGATGCTCCCGGATCCACCAAAACTCCGGAGAGCGTAAACTTCCCAATCGTAATCGAAATGTACAACGGTCGGTCGTGATCCGTCGTCCCAAGTAAGTAGGTCATTGTCCGTGAAGGTAACACCTCGTCGTTCCTTTAACGAGCAAACCTCATCCAAGGAATCTCCGGCCATTTGAGCTAAGCAAATTTCCGGATCAAGTAAGGCCTCGATCGCAGCTTCTCTCATCTCCTTTGATAAGATGAGAGCATCGTAGATGCTCGCCTGGTCGGTAGTTTCCTAAGATGGGCTAGCACGTTGTAGTCCACTTTGTTCTCCCGCGTCTCGCTTCTTCTCGAACGGGTATTTCTTCTACCTGGGTTGGTTCTTCTTGAACAACCACCGCTTTCCTTTGTCTTTTGGACCCATTCTCGGAGGTAGAACTCTTCCACTTCTCAAGTTGACTTCGTAATTTCTTCCGAATCTAGCGTCGAGTTTGCCGGTGTCTCCTCCCGAATCGGAATGACAGTGCTCTTCCGGATTATCTTCAAAATCCGAAGGCTCTAACTCTATCGTAACCGGAGCTCCTCGAAACTCACAGCATAGATCCGTTGCTTGTCGAACTCTCGTAGCCTCCTCGATGGATGCCTTCTTTGTCATTGTGATCGTCGAGATCATGTATGATTCGAGAATTGTTGTTGGTATCGAAATCGACGCCCGGATTGTCGCTAGTTACGTAATCGTTAGAAACAGCTCAAACGTAGCCAACGCCATCACCCTTATCATTATATGATCCCACCGAAGTGAGCAGATAATCATACAAAATCGTAGGTTCGAGGGATTTCTCCCCCGAATCGAAACAACTATCCTAGGATAAGCAGCCCCTAATCTAGCCTTAGGAGTCTCGGCCCCTCTTCTTCGTCAATTTTCTTCTTCTCTTCGATTGTCTCCCGTCGAGGTGGTTCTTCTATCGCAAGTGATAAGTACCGGCTTAACAGTCTCGAACTCGAATTGAAGCTCGCACCGAAGCGGTTCGGATGTTATCTAAAATCTTCTTCGAAGACCTCGTCCAGCGGTAGTCCATCCATCGTCGGTTGCATAGGGATCTATCGGAATGACGGGATCGGCTGAGATAACATCGACGGAACCTCCTTTCGGGGTTCCTTCATGTACTCCTTCGGGATTGTTATATTTCCTTTCCGAAGGTTGTCATCGAGCCAACTTTTCAAGGTAATGCAGCTCTTCTATCTTGTGCCCAAGCATCCGATGGTAGGGGCAAAAGTCGGGATCACCTTTCTTGTTGACATCCTCCGGTCTTTGGGCTCGGCAGCTGGAAATCTGGAGTTTTCATTAAGCTACGGAACATCTTCTGCATCGCTTCATTTTTGAACGGATATTCTCTCGCTCGTAAGCTCCCTCAATGTACGTTGCGGACGAGACGGTTGTTCATACCGCGGAGACGACCGATAGCCGGACCGGGGTTGCCGGTAATTTTGTTGTGGTTGCCGCGCCGTTCGGTGGTATTTGCATCGGTTGTTTGCCTTTGTCAACCGCCGCAACGACCCTGCATTTCTTTTCAAAAGTCTTCACCGGCTTCTGCTTGTCCGTCTTGTCGGCAAAACTTAATTGCTTCGCCTCTTCTTGCAAGCTTCCGGCCTTGCTTAACAACTTCTCAAAAGTCTTAATAGTGAATCCTCTGAGGAGAAGTGCTATCGGGCCGTGAATGCTTTTAAGCAAGATGCCGACCGCATGTTGTTCTCGCAATCGTGGTTCACACTTCATGCTTAAGTTTCTCCATCGAAGTATGTAATCCACCAAAGTTTCATTCGGCCTTTGTTTCTCTACCACTAAATCACCTATAGTGATGTGGTGCCGAGCTCCGCAAATCGCTTAATGAAGAGACTCTCTAGCTCCGAGAATGTCTTCACCGTAACCGTCGGCAACTCCGCATACCCGCCGAAGGCGATTCCCGACTGCATCGCTAACGAACTCGTCTGAAGAGTAACGCATCGCTCCCGCCGCATTGCAACAACCGGCACGAAAGTGTGCAACATGCCGTCTGGGGTTCCTGCTCCGTCGAAGGTCTTAAACGCAGGTGGTACGAAGCCTTTCGGCACTCGGACAGCCGTCGAATTCTTCTCGGGTAAGGTCTACCCGTCCGAATGGATGTCCCGTTCTTCGATTGTGCTAGGCTTCTCGCACCTCGCTCGCTCTACCAAGTTCTTGATATCCTTTTCGTGGATCATACTTTGTGTTGTATCCTTTTTTCACTGGTCATCCCCATCGACGGATGTAATCTCCTTTCCTCCGTCTACGATGTGAATGACTTCCGGGGTGTCTCTCTATGTGGCTGTACTCGACTCCGGAGAGTGGCCGCAGCTATGGCCATCTCTTCCATCCTCTTCGCCATTCGAGCGATCGTGTCGTCCTTTTCCCGAAGCCGTCTCTTCATCGCCCGGCTCCTCTCTTCGCACCGCAGGAGCACCTCGAGAAGCCGATGAAGCTCGTGTCTCAACCATGTTGATTTCTCGCATATTCATCGTCCATGAATTCCGATGAGTCGATCTCATCTCCGAACTTTTCTTCTCTTCTTTTGCCAACCGTCTGATGCTCGGTTCTCAACTTTTCCATGGCATCTTCTAGCGGAGCTTTCGTGTATCTCGTGGTTGTCATGCGATGGTTGTCGGGTCCTTTTTTCACGAGTCCCCTTCATCGCAAAGAAGCACTTTCTTCGCATTCCAGCCTCCCGGCGAGACTTTCTTCTGGCCGCCGTTTCAGCCTCAATCGCCCCGTAGTGGGACGCCACACCATCCTTCTAGCAGCATAGGTCTAGGACCGCATGGTCTATCTGCCAAATGCCGGAAGGTGGTATCCTCCCTAATCCGTAACCCCGATACTACGACAGCGGCTAGCCTTCATTCTCTTGCTCGGCTTTTCTATCATGACGGCGGGTTCTACTCGAGGCCCAAGACGGGATTCGACCGGCACCCGCCCTATCCTTCGTAGAATTTCCGACACTGGGCAGCTTTTCCTTCCTTGCTAGCTTTTCTACCAAAGTTTGCAACGAGTAAACGACGTAGTTCTGATTCTTTCTTGCGGCTATCGTTGTAGTATGCGGGCCGTGGTAATGTGGCAGCAATCTTTCGAACATTCTCCTCATCCTCTCGCGGCGGAGAGGGGATGGAACCCGCTTCCTCCCAAAAGTGGTATGTAGTCAGTGCAAGGTGTATATTCTGGTAACGGTGTATATTCCGGCAACTCCGGAATTTCCTCCAGTGAAGGCAATCTCAGCAGCTTCCGGCTTCCCCGGCGATCCTTCTATTTCTATTTCTTCTTCGGGTCTTTGTCAGCCGAAGGAATCTTCGAACCGGACCCGATTTCGAAGACGAAGGTCTTACAGAAGATCCGTACCCTCCACTGTAACAGTGTTTATCATAGTTCCGGATTCCTTTCCCTTTGATTCGGCGTAAGTCCGGGTAGGTGCGTAAACAACTAGACCAAAGGGGGGTAGTGAGAATGCTCCTCCCGCGGACAAGCAAGCATTCTCCTAGCTCGGGACCCTTGCAGGGAGGAAACTCTCGGGTCAACCTAAGGTCGAACCCGCGCTGGTTCTTCAGCTTCGTATACCTTGTTCGTCGCAGCAAAGAGGGAGACGTCGGTGACTTCGACGTTCGTAGCTGAATCCTCGTCCAAATCGGATGACCCCATTGTCTGGCAAACTTCATCCTTATAGCATAGCGAAGTCCAAACTCGTTGGTGAAGGAGAAAATCACTTTCGGGGCTTCCATTTCGCAAGGTAGATTCTGGTTGTCATCCTAAGTTATGCTTCTTTTCTTTAGGACGAAAAGAAAGGAATTGAAAAAAGTCCGAACTTATTCTTTGTTCATGTATTTAAAAAAAAAAATCATTTGTTAAAAGAATCACTTATTAGAGGGTTTCGTTTATTTAGAACGGAACGTTCAAAGGTGTAGAGAAGGTAAGGAATCCGATTCGTAGTTGGAAAGGGAAAGAAAGTCTTAAGCAAGACTTCTCGACTCGAAGGATCATTCCTAAACTAACACCTATCGGGGGTCCACCCCACCTTGAAATGAGGTAAAAGGATCTCGGAACCTCTCCGTTTAGGGGTGTCTAAACAAAGGGCTCCTAAATCCGAGAGAATGTCGGCTATACTTGTTCAAGATAGAAATGAACATAGTATTCCAACGGAAAGAAGGGTAGCTTGATCCATTAGGGACATGGATACACTACCGATTTTTGAAAGCGTAATTATTTCGATTATAATGGAGAGAGGAATTGTCCCTCACGGAGTCGCCGAAGTTGCTCGCATATTTTAGGTTGTATTGTATTTTAAAGGGGGGTCGCCTACCGTAGTTGTCGGCGAATTTAAATTTTAAATTTGATTTAAATATATATATAATTTAGAAAGTAGTATTTGGCTTCGAAAATAATTTTTAAATTTGAAAGTTTTAAGATATGAGATTAAACCGATCTCACATCCCAAATAGTTTATATAAACGAGCACCGCACCACAAACCGTGTATCTATCCCTAAGGATGGACACACCGCTTGATGGTGGGGCTCGATCAAATAAACCAGAAGTTTTGTGACATCCGTTTGGTCCGCGAACCAATTTTATAAGCCGACAAATTCCCCGCTTAATATGAAAGTATCAAACAGTGGTTTATATTACCTGGGTTCTTTAAAATTCCCTATAAGGGCAAGCCCCTATAGTTAATTACATCTTAAGTGAAGGGAATCACCTAAGAAAACTCTCGATAATAATCAATAACTCTGCTTTCAAGAATTTCAAAGTTTGAGGTTTTCAAAGATTGAATTTTGGAATTTCAATAGGGAATGGATCAAATTTTGGAACATTTTGTTTTGTGAATCCAAAGGAAGAAAGGTAGGAGAAATCACTGATTCGAAGTGAACTTCGGTAATTTCCCGACTATCCTATCGTTTGGCTTCGAGTTTAGGAAAGTCCTAATACTTATTTAAATGTTTTGATCTCGCCAATTTTAATTAATTAGGGCTTATATTTGTATGATAAAATCAAACAAATAAATTTCAGAAGATGTGAGGGTTTGTTGTCGTATCGGACGACTACCTCGAATCCTAAGACCAAGCTAGGGCTTAATTTGCATAAAATGATTATGCAAGTGCCTAACGAAAAGGTCGAGGATTTATGTTGCACTAGTGCAAACTACCTCGAAGTCCTATGGCTTGGTTATTTAATTCTAGGAAAGTTTTGCTGAAATAGGTTCAAGTTTTGCCGACGACGATGGCCGTGCCGCCCACTATGCTCCAAGCTCCTTGTCATTGCAGAGGTTTAGTTTTAGAAATCATAAATCGGGGATGAGAAAAGTGTTTTGGTTTAGAGAAAATCTTAATTTCCAAGTGTTTTTTTACGTTTTAATTAAAACAAATCTTAAAGTTGATTATAACGACACCGGCTAAGATCCCACGGTTCCATCCTTCCGCATCATTATTTTTATCGGATTCACTTAGTCCGTATGAATTTGCTAAACTCAACCGAATGAGTTCCACACTTTCATTTAGACCGTGGGAAATCCCGTTAGCAACACGTAGGTTACATCATCCAAGGTATTCCCGATCATCCAACATGACGTTTTAATTTAGTTATAATCGTAGTTTTGTGTTCCGTTTGTGATTAAATTTCGAGTTGTTTTATATTTCGAAATGTTGTGGCGGTGAATTTTATCTTGCAATGACTTTTAACTTAGTTTTAGTTTCAGCTTTAGGGACTATCCTAAAGGTGTGGGTTTTCATGCAACAGCTTGTTTTATCATGCAAGAAAAGTAAAGTGCATCCGCAATAAAGTAAATTGCAGGAAAGTAAATCGCAAGAGAGCAAATTGCAATAAAAATAAAAGCGTACCCGGAGGGTCTTCCCGTCATCCCAAGCCGCACTTAAAACACAATTAGAATATTTAAGCAAGTCCCTAGGTAAAGCTAAGGGAAGGGTTATGGTTTTCTACCAAATTCCTAATCCTATAGCTAGTCAACTCTTATGACGTCTAGGTTCTTCGTGTTTTTTTTTTGTTTCGAGGACGATTTTCTTCATCAAAGGACAATTAAGTCCAATTGTTCTTATAAATATCCTATCATATCGAGGAAGTGCTTAAGAAGAATCTTAAACATCTTTTCAATATTTTCAGATTGTTTTAAGTACAAATGAATTTAATTATATAAATGAATCGATCGTCCGAGGTTTTCAAGTCTTGTTAACTTCGCTCAGCTGAACTAGGACATTTCGAATATCCTATGAGTGAGATAACACTTCATTTGATGTTCCATTTAGTAGTTATAATAATCAAAGCTTTCAAGGGTAAATTAGTATTCAAATGATTTGATTTAAGTTAAAGGGTTTAAATTTGGAATAGTGTTCAAGTTGCTTTACATTTATTTTGAATTCTTTATGTCTTAGGTGATGTTATATTTAATTCAACTTAATTTAATTCGAGTTTTAATTTAGTTTAACATAGTTCAATTTAATTTGATTTGGTGTTTAATTAATTTTGATTTGATTTTTTAATTTAATTTAATTATTCAATTTAATTTAATTTAATTTAATTATTTAATTTAATTTAATTATTTAATTTAATTTAATTTAATTTAATTTAGTTTAATTTAATTTTAATTTAGTTTAATTTAATTTAATTTTATTTAATTTCAATTATTAAATTTAATTTAATTTTAATTTAATTTATCTTTAATTTACTTTATTTTTAATTTTAATTGAAATTTCAAAAGAGTTTAATAATTTAATTAAGTCTTTTAATATTTTAAATTTGAGTTATCATTTTAATTAAGAGTTGAATATTAATGAGATGATTAATTTAGGGATTTTTAAATTAAAGAATAAATCTCTTCCTAATAAATATCCCTTATTTTAATAATTCCAATTTTATTATTCTTCCAAATTTAATCTATTATTTAATTAAAGTTTAATCATTTTAAAAATTATTTAATGAGTTTCTACCCTTTAATTATTTAAATTTCAATCATCCAAATCAGATTAAGATCAAATATTTTACTTGTTAATTTTTATTAAACCTAAAGTTTTAATTAAGGGTTAAAAGTTTAATTACCATTTTACCCTTTAAGCTTAATAATTTCATAACTCACTAAATTGAACCCAAATGAACTTGAAATTTTTATGTGACTTCACTCATATGTCAATAAAGACATGAGAGGAGAAAATGTGATTTTTCTGTATTTAATTTATTTATATAATTATTTTTGTGGAAAATAGAGATTTTCAAGGAAAATTTGATAACATGACCAAAGGAAAGTTTCTGTCCTTAAGAAAATTAGGGGACATTCCTAATGACCAGAGAAGCACTTGGACCAATTTTGGTGATTTTTTGAATTATATTATTTTTATTATAATTATTTTGAGTTTTGGAGTGTTAATTAATTTAAAAATAAAATAAATGTTGAAAAGTGGATTTTATATTTTTCAAAAATCTCTCTGATATCAAGGAAACCAGAGAAACAAATTTTGCAATTTTCTGATTTTTCTATGATTTATTATAATTATTTTAGTGAAAATGCTAGAAAATACATTTTTTTTTAATTTTAAAATTACCTTAAAGCTTTAAAATTCAATATCTCACTAAATAGACCTAGGAAAAATGTGGGATTTGCTCCTAAGTGATTAAAATTCAAAATGTGACATTTTGGTGAATTTTATTATTTTTGTGATTTTTATTATTTTTTTTATTTTTTAATTATTAAAAGTATTAAAATATTATTAAAAATCAACTTTTTTAGAAAATTGAAATTTTAATTTTCTTAGGTTCCCCTGATATCAGAGAGGCTCCAAAACCAATTTGGTGAATTTTTGAAAAGTATTTTAAAAGTTATGAATTTTTAAAGTTTAAAATGGCTAAGTGACTTAATCAACCCAATTAGTGGGGCTAACATAGTCCAATTGACCTCAAATTTTTATGGTGGGTTCCTCTGATCCTAAAGGTCAGTGGAGAATTGATTTCAAGTCAATTTGATACCTGGTTAACTCTAATTAATTAAAGACCTATTTTGGGTGTTTAAGTCAATTAGGGTTGTTTTGAATGAACTAAGCCAAAATCTATTTTTCCTAGTGGTTCTCTCGGTCATAAGGAACATCACCAAATTTTCCTAGAATTTATTTCACAACATGCTATTTACCGGAATTAAAATACTCAAAACAACGGCCTCGAACTTGAAAAATCAAGAACTCTTCATAGGATGGCCTCTCGACTTTGGAAAATTCGTGGAATGTTCCCAAATTCAGTAGGCTTCAAAAGCCCTATAGTCTCATGCCATGGTGAATTGTATGCATGCATGGAGAATTAAAACAATGCAGAGAGTAAATAAATTATAAAAAATAAAATACTTGATGAAATTAAATGATTTCTTTTCCACATTATTCTCCTCTCGTTCACCGAGCAAGAGGGTATTTTTATTTTATTTTTATGATTTTCCTACACGTAAATATGAATTTTTGAAGTTTAGGAATTAAATAAATAAGAAAATACCCTAATTTTCTATTTATCCACGCGGCGCCGCCGCATCCCCAGCCTCCGAAAGGCCACGCGGCGCGCTCCCATTCGACGCCGCCACTTGAGTCGCCAGCCCGGGCCCCGCGGTTCTCGCACCGTTTCCTGGTCCGACGCCATCTGAGCCGTTCGTCCGCGCGTGTATTGAATGGACGGCATCCGTTCATCATCCCCAAGTGTTCTCACCCGAGAGCCGTCCACACTAAATCCTTAAGATCTCACTCGATTCTCAATGGATTTTTACGTTCTTATACTCTATGGATTCGTCTTGAAGAGACGAACGCATCTATACGGCTAACATGCATCGAAACTAAGGCATTTGAAATAGAGAATCTTCGAAGCTCTGGGATGAAGAGTTAGCTCATACCTTGGCTCGTAGAAGTGTGGCTTCAATCCGAGAGTTGTTGCACCTTCGATCGGGTCCTAGCAAGCTCCGCATGAAGTCTCCCGGTCCGGTGAATTGTCCGGATATGATTTCAACCAAGCCCGATCACAAAGCTTGGAGGCCGGAGCAACCGGGTGGTCCGGAGATGGGGCTTTTGCCGGTGAACACCTTCCCTTGGTCCGGTGAAGGTGTAGAGCCAATCAATTTGAGAATTGGCTCACCGTGGAGAAGTGTCCCGGTTTTGGGTGGAATTTCAACTCGAAATCGAGCTTCGCAGGAGAAATGGCAGGGGAATTCCACCTGGGATCAAGTGCTCTAAGGGTGGAGAAGGGTCCGGAAGAATTTTGGCGCAGTTTTGGCAAGGTTTGTGCTTAGCTCCCTTCATGGCCGAGAGGGGTGGAGTTTGGGTCAGAGAGGGCGGAAGGCCTCTCGTGGGGAGTTAGGGCTCGGGATCACCGCTCCGTGAGGAGAAGATCAGCCATGGTAGCCACTCGGGATGTGGGCAGCTCAGCAAGTGAGAATTTCAATGTCGGCTCACATGCGAGCTCTCGGCCATGGTGTTTTCCGGCGGTCCGGTGGCCGGCCGGCTGTGCAATGGTCACCATCTTGGTCGTGGGTCGTGGCCGGGGTTTAGTGTGACAATCGGCAAATGCCATGTGTAAAGGCTTTGATTCAAAGTGGAATGGGGGCATGGCTAAATTTGAACCTAAATGGGTCAACCCACCCATTTGGGCTAGGTGCACCACCCAAGGCCTCGGTTTTGGTCGAGGGAAAAGTGATTTGGCTCAAGCATAATCAGCAGGGTCAAGTCACCATCCAAGCACAATTGAAGCTTAAGCATGGTTTAGTGGAATCATGGAAGTGGTTAATCACCTTTAGGAATTAAGGAAAGAGCCTCCTCCTTTTGCCCAAAATGGCATGGTGACATGTAAAGAGGCTCTCATGGCTTGCATATGGCTTGTGCATGGCTCCATGGCTCCATTTGGCTTGGGAAAAGGTTTCGTCAATTTCATAAAAAAGGATTTTAAGGATTTTGGATAATTTGGTGGAAATTTGGATGAAGCTTCATTTAGAATTATTTGATGATTGGTTTAGGACTTAGGGATGATTTTAATTGAAAATATGATGAGGGGAAATGTCATATGGGCTTTGGAAGAATTTTTTTGGGGTTTTGGATTTGGTGGAAGTGGGCTTTTAAAATGGTTTAAGGAATCGGCCCTTAAGTTTAAAAATGAATTTATGGATGGGAATTTTGTAAAGAGGTTGGGCCAAATAATTGTTGGGTTTAGCTCATGGATGTGTCATGAGTGATTTGAAACAAATTGGGGGTGATTTGGATTTGAATTGGGTTGAATTTGGGTTAGGTTTGGGTTTAGGTCAAAAAATGGGCCTTTTGACTTGGATTGAGTTTGAGTGGGACTTGGGTTCAAATTTTGGGCAAATCATGTTAGGGTTTTGTTTGTGGGAATGTTAAGGAAGATTTAGAAAAGATTTGAGGTTAATTGGAGTTGAATTGGGTGAGTTTGGGTTAAGTTTGGGTCATGGGTCCAAATTTGGGCTTTAAGGCCAAAAGTGAGATTGGATCCAAATGTCAATCAAATTGGACATGGATTTGGTCTAAATTGGTATTGGGAATGTTGAATTGAAGTTTAGAATTGAATTGGACCAAAATTGGGGTCAATTGGGTAGGTTTGGTTCGACATCGGGTTCACTTAGGGTTAAAATGGGTCAATTTGGGGGTTTTGACAAAAGTAGGGTAAATTGACAAAATTGGCCCATGGTGTAGTTGGACAAAATGAAATTGGAAATATTTAGGATTTTCTGGAATTTTCTGGGAATTTTCTGAATTTTTGGATTTTTAGGCCAAGAAGGGTATTTTGGGTATTTGGAGGATATTGAGAGGTATTTTTGGAATTTTTGGTATTTTTGGGTATGGATGATCAATTTGAGTGATGTGGAGATGTTTGAGATTGATTTTGGAAAATTTTGGGTAATTTGGAAATTTTGCAAAAATTCGGGTAATTTCGATGGTTTTGGGTAGTTTAGTAGTGTAGGGTCTCGGGGTCAAAAATCGAAAATTTGGGAAATTGGAGATCGGGTGAATTTAGGTGGAAAGAAATCATTTTGGTTGAGCCATGAAACCATTTCAAGCCCATATGAGCCATGAAAGGACTCATTTGAGGCATTCATTATGTTGTTCCTAACCCTCTTACCAAGGGCTTAGTGGGTTAAGGACCATCCATGTGAATCACCCACATGAGTCGAGGTTAAGTTGGGTATGGGTGTGGTTTTAGGAAGTGTGTGGAAATGTAGTGTGTAAGTGTAATGTAAGTCAGCCCCTCATCGACCAGTGCCACCTGTGGTAGTCCTAAGGCCAAAGAGTCCTATAGAACTCATCCTTTAAACTTCCACATTTCGATTTCAACCCTCTAGGTGATTAGGGGTCTATAGTCAAATTTGTGGAGTTTGCAGGGAGTTTAGAAGTGGTTTGAATTTCTAAAAGGCGGGTCCCAATTCTAGTCCTCTAAGATAGTCAAAGGAAAAGCCTAAGGCTAGATCCTAAGCACTAAAAAGAAGAAGGGAAGACCTCATCAAAAATGAGGTCAACAATAAACCACTCTGTGAATTAGTAGATGACAAGCACGTGAAGTAGTACCACGTGAAGCAGAAGCAGCAGAGGCAGAACCAGTAGAAGCCCTACCAAATCCTCCTCTCCAACCAAACTCTGAATGTACATGTCGGCACTATTTTTAGGTTGTGTGATATTTTGAAAAGGGGTCGCCTAACAGAAGTTGTCGGCGAATTTAAATTTTAAATTTAATTTAAATATATATATATAATTTAGAAAGTAGCATTTGATTTTGAAAATAATTTTAAATATGAGATTAAACCGATCTCACATCCCAAATAGTTTATATAAACGAGCACCGCACCACAAACCGTGTATCTATCCCTAAGGATAGACACACCGCTCGATGGTGGGGCTCAATCAAATAAACTAGAAGTTTTGTGACATCCGTTTGGTCCGAGAACCAATTTTATAAGCCGACAAATTCCCCGCTTAATATGAAAGTATCAAACGGGGTTTATATTACACTGGTTCTTTAAAATTCCCTATAAGGGCAAGCCCCTATAGTTAATTACATCTTAAGTGACGGGAATCACCTAAGAAAACTCTCGATAATAATCAATAATTCCGCTCTCAAGAATTTCAAAGTTTAAGTTTTCAAGGGATTGAATTTTGGAATTTCAATAGGGAATGGATCAAGTTTGGAACATTTTGTTTTATGAATCCAAAGGAAGAAAAGTAGGAGAAATTACGGATTCGAAGTGAACTTCGGTAACTTCCTACTTTTGTTCCTTCTTTGGATCCGTGTTAGTGATGGAATTCTTGAGCTGGACCCGATTTCAAAAACAGAAGGTCTCACAGGAAAGTCTGTACCCTCCACGGTAGCAGGTTCACCATAGTTCTGGATTTTCTTCCCCTTTAATCTGCGTAAGCCGGGGTAGGTGCGAGACAACTAGACCAGGTGGGGGTAGCAAGAACGATCCTCCCGCGGACGAGCAGTACTTCTCTCGCCGGATCTTTGCAGGGAGGAAACTCTTGGGTCGACCTAAGGTCGAACTCGATCGCCGGCTCTTCGCCTTCGTATACTTTGTTTGTCAACGCGAACAGGGAAACATCGGTGATCTTGACATTTGTGTTCTTGAATCCTTGTCCAAACCGGATGATCCCATTGTCGGGTAGCTCGTCCTTGTAAACAGCGAAGTCGAGTCCATTGGTGAAGGAGAAAATCAGCTTTAGGGCCTCCATTTCGCGTAGGCAGATCCTAATAGTCGATCCCAAGTTATGCTTCTTCTCATCGAGACGAAAAGAAAGGAATTGAAAAGAGTCCGAACACATTCTTGTTCATGTATTTATAAGAAGGAGTTATTTGTTAAAAGAGTCATTCATTAAAGGGTTTGTTTGTTTAGAACGAAATGTTCAAAGGTGTAGAGAAGGTAGGGAATCCGATTCATAGTTGGAAAGGAAAAGAAAGTCTTATGCAAGACTTCTCGACTCGAAGGATTACTCCTAAACTAACACCTATTGAGGTCCACCCCACCTCGTAAATGAGGTAGAAGGATCTCGGAACCTCTCTCATTTAGGGGTGTCTAAACACAGTGGCTCCTAAATCTGAGAGAATGTTTGCTATACTTGTTCAAGGTAGAAATGAACATAGTATTCCAACGGAAAGAAGGATAGCTTGATCCACAAGGGACATGGATACACTACCGATTTTTGAAAGCAGAATTGTCTGATTAAAAATGGAGAGAGGAATTCTCCCCAGCGGAGTCGCCAGAAATATGTCGGCATTATTTTTAGGTTGTGTTGTTTTTAGAAAAGGGGTCGCCTAACAAAAATTGTCGGCGAATTTTAAGATTTTAAATTTAGTTTAAATATATATAATTTGAAAAGTAGTATTTGATTTTGAAAATAATTTTAAATTTGAAAATTTTAAGATATGAAATCAAACTCGATCTCACATCCCAAATAGTTTATATAAACGAGCACCGCACTACAAACCGTGTATCTATCCCTAAGGATAGACACAATCGCTCGATGGTGGGGCTCGATTAAATAAACTAAAAGATTTGTGACATCCGTTTGGTCTGCGAACCAATTTTATGTGCCGACAAATTCCCTCGCTTAATATGAAAAACATTAAAAAGAGTTTATATTACCTGGGTTCTTTAAAATTCCCTATAAGGGCAAGCCCCTATAGTTAATTACATCTTAAGTGACGGGAATCACCTAAGAAAACTCTCGATAATAATCAGTAGTTCTGCTCTCAAGAATTTCAAGGTTTAAGTTTTCAAGGGATCGGATTTTGGAATTTCAATAGGGAATGGATCAAATTTGGAAGATTTTGTTTTGGGAATTCAAAGGAAGAAAAGTAGGAGAAATTACAGATTCGAAGCGAACTTCGGTAATTTCCCGACTATCCTATTGTTTGGCTTGGATTTAGGAAAGTCCTAATGTTTATTTAATGTTTTGATCTTGCCAGTTTTAGTTAATTAGGACTTATATCCGTATGACATAATCATACAAATGGCCTGGAAGATGTGAGGGTTTATGTCGTATCGGACGACTACCTCGGAATCCTAAGACCGGTTAGGGCTTAATTTGTAATACAAATGCCTAAAAAAAGGTTGAGGATTTATGTTGCACTAGGCAAACTACCTCGAAGTCCTATGGCTTTGTTGTTTAATTCTGGGAAAGTTTTGTTGATGTAGATTCAAGTTTTGCTGACGACGATGGCCGTGCTGCCCACCATGCACCAATCTCCTTGTTGTTGCAGAGGTTTAGTTTTAGAAGTCATAAATCAGGAGATGAGAGAAGTGTTTTGGTTTAGGGAAGTCTTAATTTCCAAGTGTTTTTGTGTTTTAATTAAAATAAATCTTAAAGTTGATTATAACGACACCGTTAAGATCCCACGGTTCCATCCTTCCGGCATCGTTATTTTTATCGGATTCACTTAGTCCAGTATGAATTTGCTAAACTCAACCGAATGAGTTCCACACTTTCATTTAGACCGTGGGAAATCCCGTTAGCAACACGTAGGTTACATCATCCGAGGTATTCCCGATCATCCAACAAGACGTTTTAATTTAGTTGTAATTGTAGTTTTGTGTTCTGTTTGTGATTAAATTTTGAGTTGTTTTATATTTTGAAATGTTGTGGCGGTGAATTTTATCTTGCAATGACTTTTAACTTAGTTTTGTTTCAGTTTTAGGGACTATCCTAAAGGTGTGGGTTTTCATGCAACAGCTTGTTTTATCATGCAAGAAAAGTAAAGTGCATTTGCAATAAAGTAAATTGCAAGAAAGTAAATTGCAATAAAGTAAATTGCAATAAAATAAATTGCAATAAAGTAAATTACAATAAAATAAATTGCAATAAAATAAAAGCGTACCTGGAGGGTCTTCCCGTCATCTCAAGCTGCACTTAAAACACAATTAGAATATTTAAGCAAGTTCCTAGGTAAAGCTAAAGGAAGGGTTATGGTTTTCTACCAAATTCCTAATCCTATAGCTAGTCATCTCCTATGACATCTAGGTTCTTTCGTGTTTTTGTTTGAAGACGATTTTCTTCATCAAAGAATAATTAAATCCAATTGTTCTATAAATATCCTATCATATCGAGGAAGTGCTTAAGAAGAATCTTAAACATCTTTTCAATATTTCTAGGATTGTTTTAAGTCCAAATGAATTTAATTATATAAATGAATCAATCGTCCGAGGTTTTCAAGTTTTGTTAACTTGCCTGGTGAATTAAGACATTCGAATATCTTATGAGTGAAGTAAGACTTCATTTAATGTTTCATTTAGGAGTTATAATAATCAAAGCTTTCAAGGGTAAATTAGTATTCAAATGATTCGATTTAAGTTAAAGGGTTTAAATTTGGAATAAGTGTTCAAGTCGCTTTATATTTAATTTCTTTTATGTCTTAGGTGATGTTATATTTAATTCAATTTAATTTAATTGAGTTTTAATTTAATTTAATTTAATTTAATTTGATTTGATGTTTAATTAATTTGATTTGATTTAATTTAATTTAATTATTTAATTTAATTTAATTTAATCTAATTTAATTTAATTTAATTTAATTTAATTGTTTAATTTAATTTAATTTAATTATTTAATTTAATTTAATTTAATTTAATTTAATTTTATTTTATTTAATTTAATTTAATTTTATTTAATTTAATTTTTAATTTAATTTAATTTTTTTTTAATTGAAATTTTAAAAGAGTTTAATCGATTTAATTAAGTCTTTTAATATTTTAAATTTGAAGTTATCATTTTAATTAAGAGTTAAGTGTTAATGATATAATTAGTTTAGGGATTTTTTTAAATTAAAGAATAAATCTCTTCCTAATAAATATCCCTTATTTTAATAATTCCAATTTTATTATTCTTCCAAATTTAATCTATTATTTAATTAAAGTTTAATCATTTTAAAAATTGTTTAATGAGTTTCTACCCTTTAATTATTTAAATTTCAATCATCCAAATCAGATTAAGATCAAATATTTTACTTGTTGATTTTCTTTATTAAACCTAAAGTTTTAATTAAGGGTTAAAAGTTTAATTACCATTTTACCCCTTAAGCTTAATAATTTCATAACTCACTAAATTTAACTCAAATGAACTTGAAATTTATATGTGACTCCACTCATATGTCAATAAAGACATGAGAGGAGAAAATGTGATTTTTCTGTATTTAATTTATTTATATAATTATTTTTGATGGAAAATAGAGATTTTCAAGGAAAATTTAATAACATGACCAAGGGAAATTTTCTGTCCTTAAGAAAATTAGGGGACATTCCTAATGACCAGAGAAGCACTTGGACCAATTTTGGTGATTTTTTGAATTATATTATTTTTATTATAATTATTTTAAGTTTTGGAGTGTTAATTAATTTAAAAATAAAATAAATGTTGAAAAGTGGATTTTATATTTTTCAAAGATCTCTCTGATATCAAGGAAACCAGAGAATCAAATTTTGCAATTTTCTGATTTTTCTATGATTTATTATAATTATTTTAGTGAAAATGCTAGAAAATACAGTTTTTAATTTTAAAATTACCTTAAAGCTTTAAAATTTAATATCTCACTAAATAAACCTAGGAAAAATATGGGATTTGTTCCTGTGTGATTAAAATTCAAAATGTGACATTTTGGTGAATTTTATTATTTTTGTGATTTTTATTATTTTTTAATTATTAAAAATATTAAAATATTATTAAAAATCAACTTTTTTGGAAAATTAAAATTTTAATTTTCATAGGTTCCCCTGATATCAGAGAGGCTCCAAAACTAATTTGATGGATTTTTGAAAAGTATTTTAAAAGTTATGAATTTTTAAAGTTTAAAATGGCTAAGCGGCTTAATCAACCCAATTAGTGGGGCTAACCAAGTCCAATTGACCTCAAATTTTTATGGTGGATTCCTCTGATCCTAAAGGTCAGTGGAGAATTGATTTCAAGTCAATTTGATGCCTGGTTAACTCTAATTAATTAAAGACCTATTTTGGGTGTTTAAGCCAATTAGGGTTGTTTTGAATGAACTAAGCCAAAATTTATTTTTCCTAGGGTTCTCTCGGTCATAAGGAACATCACCAAATTTTCCTAGAATTTATTTCACAACATGCTATTTACTCGAATTAAAATACTCAAAACGATGACCTGAACTTGAAAAATCAAGAACTCTTCATAGGATGGCCTCTCGACTTTGGAAAATTCAGGGAATGTTCCCAAATTCAGCAGGCTTCAAAAGCCCTATGGTCTCATGCCATGGTGAATTGTATGCATGCATGGAGAATTAAAACAATGCAGAGAGTAAATAAATTATAAAAAATAAAATATTCGATGAAATTAAGTGATTTCTTTTCCACATTATTCTCCTCTCTTCACCGAGCAAGAGGGTATTTTTATTTTATTTTTCTGATTTTTCTACACAGTAGATATGAATTTTTGAAGTTTAGGGAATTAAATAAATCAAAAAAATCCCTAATTTTCTATTTATCCACGCGGCGCCAACTCATCCTCGGCATCTCCGAAACGCCGCGTGTCGCGCTCCCATTCGACGCCGCCACCCGAGCCGGCAGCCCGGCCCCGCGGTTCTCGTACCGTCTCCCGGTCCGACGCCATCCGAGCCGTCCGTCCGCGCGTGTATTGAATGGACGCGCATCCGTTCATCGTCCCCAAGTGTTCTCACCCGAGAGCCGTCCACACTAAATCCCTAAGATCTCACTCGATTCTCAATGGATTTTTATGTTCTTATACTCTATGGATTCGTCTCGAAGAGACGAACACATCTATACGGTTAACATGCATCGAAACTAAAGCATTTGAAATGGAGAATCTCCGTAAGCTCGGGATGAAGAGTTAGCTCATACCTTGGCTCGTAGAAGTGTGGCTTCAATCCGAGAGCCGTTGCACCTTCGACCGGGTCCCGGCAAGCTCCGCATGAAGTCTCCCGGTCTCGGTGAATTGTCCGGATATGATTTCGACCAAGCCCGATCACAAAGCTTGGAGGCCGGAGCAACCGGGTGGCCTCGGAGATGGGGCTTTTGATGGTGGACACCTTCCCTCGGTCCGGTGAAGGTGTAGAGCCAATCAATTTAGGAATTGGCTCACCGTGGAGAAGTGTCCCGGTTTTGGGTGGAATTTCAACTCCGAAATCGAGCTTACAGAGGAGAAATGGCAGGGGGATTTCACCTGGGGATCAAGTGCTCTAAGGGTGGAGGAGGGTCCGGAACAATTTTGGCGAGTTTTGGCAAGGTTTATGCTTCTCTCCCTCTCATGGCCGAGAGGGGTGGAGTTTAAATAGAGCTGGCTGGGGGGCCTCCCAGGGGGAGTTGAGGCATGGGATCAGATGCTCTGGTGAGGAGAAGAATAGCCATGGTGACCACTAGGCATGGGGCAGCTCAGCAAGTGAGAATTTCAATGTCGGCTCACATGCGAGCTTTCGGCCATGGTGTTTTCCGATGGCCCGGTGGCCGGCCGGCTGTGCAATGGTCACCATCTTGGTCAGTGGGTCGTGGTGGAGGTTTGTGCAATCAATCGGCCATGGACATGTGTAAAGGCTTTGATCCAAAGTAGAATTGGGCATGGCTAGTTTTGAGTCTAAATGGGTCAATCCACCCATTTCGGGCTTGGTGCACCCTTCAAGGTGGCTTTGGATGCCGTGGGGATCAAAGGGATCACTCGGTTTGGCATGGAGAAGTCTCCATCCAAATATATTTGGATTAAATTTAAGTTTAGGTGAAACATGATTAAGGCTAATGAACTTTAGGGATTAAGGAAATCCCCCCTCTTCTTACCCAATATGGCATGGTGGAGTGTCCAAAGCTCTCATGGCTCACATGTGGCTCATGCATGGCTTCATGGCTCACCTTTCGCTCGGCAAAAAGTTTGGTCAATTTCATAAAAAAGGATTTTAAGGATTTTGGATAATTTGGTGGAAATTTGGATGAAGCTTCATTTAGAAATATTTGATCATTGTTTTAGGACTTAGGGATGATTTTAATTGAAAGTATGATGAGGGGAAATGTCATATGGGCTTTGGAAGAATTTTTTGGGGTTTTGGATTTGGTGGAAGTGGGCTTTTAAAATGGTTTAAGGAATGGGCCCTTAAGTTTAAAAATGAATTTATGGATGGGAATTTTGTAAAGAGGTTGGGCCAAATAATTGTTGGGTTTAGCTCATGGATGTGTCATGAGTGATTTGAAGCAAATTGGGGGTAATTTGGATTTGAATTGGGTTGAATTTGGGTTAGGTTTGGGTTTAGGTCAAAAATGGGCCTTTTAACCTTGGGTTGAGTTTGTGTGGGGTTTGGGTTCAAATTTTGGGCAAATCATGTTAGGTTTTTGTTTGTGGGAATGTTAAGGAAGATTTAGAAAAGATTTGAGGTTAATTGGAGTCGAATCGGGTGAGTTTGGGTTAAGTTCTGGGTCATGGGTCCAAATTGGGCTTTAAGGCCAAAAGTGAGATTGGATCCAAATGTCAATCAAATTGACTTGGATTTGGTCTAGATTGGTATTGGGAATGTTGAATTGAAGTTTAGAATTGAATTGGACCAGAATTTGGGTCAATTGGATAGGTTTGGCTCGACATCGGGTTCACTTTGGGTTAAAATGGGTGAAATTGGGGGTTTTGACAAAAGTAGGGTAAATTGACAAAATTGGACAATGGTGTAGTTGGACAAAATGAAATTGGGAATATTTGGGATTTTCTGGAATTTTCTGGGAATTTTCTGAATTTTGGTGATTAGGGGTCTATAGTCAAGTTTGTGGAGTTTGCAGGGA
>JAKZJZ010001098.1:0-31715 GCA_022702705.1 Papilionanthe hookeriana x Papilionanthe teres | reverse complement strand
GAAAACACAACAAGTTTTAATTTAAAACCAAATGTAAAATAAAGTTAAACACTTATCTGAAAATCCTATCTTTAAGACTCTTAAAGTTCCCTTGAAACTTTTCTTTCCCTTTACAAGACACAATAGAGGTTGGCGTTCAACTTCATAGACTCCAAATCCCTATTCTACTCTTAATAAAAACTAGATACAATTGATAATAAAAGTGGTGAAGTGGAAATATGTGCTCTTAACAACTCTCTAAGATAAACTTGACTCTTAACACTAATCTCACCCTCCAACAACGACAATATTTCTGATCCTCAAGTCTTCTTTTTAAAATTTTCCAAAAGGTAACTTGGTGTCTCTTCAAAATATTTCCAGATTAAATGTATCCACCGAGAATGCATCCATCCATTCAAATTTTAAATGAGTTTTCATACTGATGGGAATTTAGTGAAGTTTAAACCAAAGGATGCTTAAAAAACCCCTTCAAATTCGTGCCAAAGTCAAATAAAATTCGTCACCTTAACTGTGGAGTCTTTGCGTCAACCATCCGATGCTTAGGCTCTAGAGGCCAATTTCGCACATCATTCAATTTTTGCTCTAAATTTGATCCTTTATTGCTCCTTTCATAATAATCACTCATTTTAATTATACGTGCAAGAAAAACGCAAAAATACCTTCCATTAAGTGCAACATCATCAAAAATAGGTATAAAAATGTTCTTAAAAATACTATATATTTTAAGTATATCAATGATAAAATGGACTTTTTGGAAGGATTTGAGGCAGTTGGAAAGAGTTATTATTGAAGAGACACTTGTGACACCCTTTGGAGAATTCATTGAATATGGACACTTTTGAAGAGACCCTTAAGCATCTATTGGGAAATTATAAATAACTCTTTAAACGCTTGAACTCTGGAACTAATTTGAGGAGGAGGAGAAGGCTTGGAGAAGAAGAAGAAGGCTTAGGTGAGAGCCACATGGAGGATGACAAGGTGAGAGAGAAAGAGAGAGAGTGAGGGATTTCTTCTTTTCTTTTCATTTTATTCTTGGAGAGGATTATAAGGAGATTTCTCATGCTATACATGGAGAGTTTGATTTCCATCAAAGATAACTATTTTCATTATATTTTGATTTGAATCTAGTACTTTGTTTGCATAGTTTTAAAGTCTTGTTCAATGAAAAGTCCTTGTTGTTTCTCCATGTGTAGTGAGTAGTTTTCTTTACTCTTCCCTCTTACAATGAATTAGTATGCATATGTAGGATATATAATTGAGTAGAGTGAGAATATATTGTGATGGTTTTAATTTCTTCTTCATTTACATGTAAAATTAATCAACTCTCATGTTAAAATCTATTGTAAGAACATGTAAGATCTGTGATGGTGTTGTCTCAATCAACTGTGGTAGAATCACATAAGATTGTATGGATGAGAATGTAATTCATATAATTGAGTGCAAATAAATAAGGAGATAAAGTTTAAAGGGTGTAGAATTAGAGGAATTTAGAGGTACAGGCTAAAGCCCCCTAATTTGGTCTATTACTTTAGGTTTTCATGCGAGATGTTAGCCTTTAGGTGGAGGGATAAGAGAGAACTCTACAGTGAGAGCTAGTATCTTCCCTGCCTAGCTCGTATTCAAAATTATGCAAACTTTAGATTAAGTAAAGTTCTTTATAGCATCTCTACTAATGTTAAAAATATAATTACTTCTATTTGTCAAAATCTCTCTTGCTACTTGTTTTACTCTTACACGTCAGTAATTTCATTGTATGAGGAACATTAATTTTAATATATCATACCCACTTTATAATTTTCACTAAGTATTTTATTTTAGGATTAGAAGTAGTATTGTAGTGATAATTTTAGGATATAATTAAAACCGAACCTTTATCTACCTTCCAAGCTAGGGCGTGTTATTGTAGACTAGAATTTTTCTTTAAAGCCGCTGTGATAAACCTTGATCTCTGTGGGATCGATATTCGGGGCTTAATTAGAAATCCCTATATTACTTGATAATGATATGTATACTTACATAGAATCCATACTAAACTCTCATTTGCATCGGCATCAAGTTTTTAGCGTCGTTATAAAGAAAGAGATTTAATTAAAAGGAAGTGTAAAGTATAAACTCATAAAAAAAATGAAAAGTATAAATATTAGGGATCAATATGTACCCCTATAATTTTGGTGATGTGGTGGTTTGTGGTATTTCTTGAATTTCCCTTAAATGATTGTTGTCAACATGGATAAAATGTCCTTATTATGCCTATGCCTAGGTCTAAAAAAGGCTATAATCCATGAAGTTGAGGCTCCCTCAATCCCCATAGCATCCTACAAATTTATCCCAATCCCCTTTCTTGGTTGCAAAATCCAAATAGAATATCCCTATTCTTACCCAAAATTTGTGATTTTTTTGTTCTTCTACACAATGGGAAGGAGTAAGAGATCATGAAATATGTTTAACATCCTAATTGGCCAAATTAAGAGTAAATGAAACTTTACAGCTACTCAACAATTTAAGCACTGATTCCATAGGAATATGATATAGAGTAAGAAGCCATCCGAGAAAACTATAAAAACCCTAATCCATTAATCACAGAGGTGCAATGATGAATTTGGCTACTCATAATTTAAGAAACATCAAAAAAATAATGCATAAAAACTACTGTTATAGGTAGAACTAAAATTGAAAGTTATAAAATAATTTGTTCCCTCTCTAAAGCAATAAATCATGCTCCCATACAACTTTCACTCTAAATTATATTGGAAAATACAAAGTGAAAGGGATAAAGTAGCCCTTAATATTTAATTTTTGCAAGGAAGAGAATCCTAGGGAAGAGGCTCTCCCACCCTTAAATCTGGTGCTTTATTGATGTCCAAATCTCCAGCCTCTGTCAAGATGCTCTAAAGCATCATTTATATAGACAAATATTTGGATTTGAAAAGGAAATATTGCAAAATAAATTTGTGCATCATCGGCATGGTCATGATAAATTCTAGCATGGTCACGTCGACTTCCCTAATTGGGCAGCATGGTCACACCGCATGCACTCGATACAGGGCATGGCCACGCTGTGTTCAAGCATAGTCACACATGTTTCACCTCTTTTCCTATGGTTTATTATCCAAAATACATGTATTAATCACATGTAAATGCCACATCATTAACATAAATCTTCCACAAGTTATGATAAATAATTCAAAATAACACGCAAAATGCTAAATAACAAGTGCAGTTACATAAAACTGACAAATGTTAATTGCTATTTGTCGGCATAAATATAGATATATAATTTGAAAAGTAGTATTTGATTTTGAAAATAATTTTGAATTTGAAAATTTTAAGATATGAAATCAAACTGATCTCACATCCCAAAAAGTTTATATAAATGAGCGCCACATCACAAGCAGTGTATCTATCCCGAAGAATCGATACACTACTTGATGTTGGGGATCGATTAAATAAACTAGAAGATTTGTGACATCCGTTTGGTCTGCGAACCAATTTTATAAGCCGACAAGTTCCCCTGCTTAATACAAAGAAATTAAGCAGGGTTTATATTACCTAGGTTCTTAAAATTCCCTATAAGGGCAAGCCCCTATAGTTAATTACATCTTAAATGACGGGAATCACTTAAGAAAACTCTCGATAATAATCGATAATTCGCTCTCAAGAATCTCAAAGTTTAAGTTTTCAAGGGATTGAATTTCGGAATTTCGATAGGGAATGGATCAAGTTTGGAACATTTTGTTTTGGGACTTCAAAGGAAGAAAGGTAGGAGAAATTACAGATTCAAAGCGAACTTCGGTGATTTCCCGACTATTCTATTGTTTGGCTTGAATTTAGGAAAGTCCTAATGTTTATTTAATGTTTTGATCTTGCCAATTTTAATTAATTAGGACTTATATTTAAATGACGCAGTCATGCAAACAGCCTCGAAGATGTAAGGGTTTATGTCGTACCGAACAATCACCTCGGAGTCCTAAGACCGGTTAGGGCTTAATTTGCAATGCAAATGCCTAACAAAAGGTTGAGGATTTATGTTGCACTAGGCAAACTACCTCGAGGTTCTATGGTTTGGTTATTTAATTCTAAGAAAGTTTTCTTGAAGTAGACTCGGGTTTCTCGACGACGATGGCCGTGCTGCCCACCATGCTCTGAGCTCCTCGTTGTTGCAGAGGGTTTAGTTATAGAAGGTAAAAATCAAGAGATGAGAAAAATGTTCTGGTTTAGAGAAGTCTTAAAATCCAAGTGTTTTTTCTAGTGTTTTAGTTAAAACAAATCTTATAGTTGATTATAACAACACCAGTTAAGATCCCACAGTTCCATCCTTCCGGCATCGTTATTTTTATCGGATTCACTTAGTCCAGATGAATTTGCTAAACTCAACTAAATGAGTTCCACACTTTCATTTAGACCGTGGGAAATCCCATTAGCAACACGTAGGTTACAACATCTGAGGTATTCCCGATCATCCAACAAGACATTTTTATTTAGTTGTAGTTGTACTTTTGTTGTTTTGTTTGTGATTAAATTTTGAGTTGTTTTATATTTTCAAATGTTGTGACGGTGAATTTTATCTTGTAATGACTTTTAATTTAGTTTTGGTTTCAGTTTTAGGGACTATCCTAGAGGTGTGGGTTTTCATGCAACAGTTGTTTATCATGCAAGAAAAGTAAAGTGCAATTGCAATAATGTAAATTGCAAGGAGGTAAATTGCAATAAAACAAAAGCGTACCTGGAGGGTCTTCTCGTCTTCCCAAGCTGCACTTAAACACAATTTAGAATATTTAAGCATTTAAAGCAAGTTCCAAGGTAAAGCTAGGGGAAGGGTTATGGTTTTCTACCAAGGTCCTACTCCTATAGCTAGTCATCTCCTATGATGTCTAGGTTCTTGTGTTTTGGTTTGATGATGATTTTCTTCATCAAAGAATAATTAAGTTCAATTGTTCTTATAAATATCCTATCATATTGAGGAAGTGCTTAAGACGAATCTTTAAACATCTTTTCAATACCTCTAGGATTGTTTTAAGTCTAAGAGAATTTAATTATACAAATGAATTAATCATCCAAGAGTTCAAGTTTTGTTATCTTGCTCAGTGAACTAGGACATTTGAATATCCTATGAGTGAAGTAATACTTCACTTAACACTCCGTTTAGGAGTTATGACAACAAGAGCTTTTGAGGGCAAATTAATGTTCAAGTGATTTGTGATTTAATTTAATTTCAATTAATAGGTTTAAGTTTGGAATAGTGTTCAAGTTGTTTTAGATTTATTTTGAATTCTTTATGTCTTTGGTGATGTTATATTTAATTTAATTTAATTTAATTTAATTTTAGTTTAATTTAATTTGGTTTAGTTTTACTTTCAATTTAATTTAATTTAATTTAATTTAATTTTAATTTTTTTAACTTGATTTTACTTTTTTATTTAATCTAATATGTTTTAATTTAATTTAATTTAATTTAATTTAATGTGATTTAATTTAATTTAATTTAATTTAATTTAAATTTTAATTTAATTTAATTTAATTTAAATTTAAATTTAATTTAATTTTAATTTTAATTTAATATTTTATTTTTTATGCTTTAAGGATGATTTAATTTTAATTGTTAAAATATTAATTTAATTGAAATCTTAGAAGGATTTAATTTAAATGTTTTAACTTTAATTTAATTTAATGATTAAGTCTTTTAGCGTTTTAAATCTTGAATTTGGATTATCATTTTAATTAGGAATTAAATATTATTGAGGTGATTAAGTTGGGGATTCTTAAATTAAAGAACAAATCTCTTCCTAATAATATCCCTATTTTAATAATTCCAATTTTTTATTATTCTTCCAAGTTTAATCAATTATTTAATTAAGGTTTATTTTAATTATTTTAAAATTGTTAGGTAGGTTTCCACCCTTTAACAACCTAAGTTTCAAACATCCAAAATCAACTTAGTTTCAAATATTTTACCCACCCTTTTAATTAATCCTAAAATTTTTAATTATAGGTTAAAATTTTAATTACCATTTTGCCCTTTAAACTTACTAATTCCATAACTCACTAAATTAAGCTTAAATTAATTTGAAATTTTTATGTGACTTCATTCATATGTCAATCAAGACATTAGAGGAGAAAATGTGATTTTTCTGTATTTAATTTATTTATGTAATTATTTTTGGTGGAAAAAGGGATTTTCAAGGAAAATTTAATAATATGACCAAGGGAAAGTTCTTGTCCTTAGGAAAATTATGAGACATTCCTAATGACCAGAGGACCACTTGGACCAATTTTGGTGATTTTTTGAATTATATTATTTTTATTATAATTATTTTGAATTTTGGAGTATTAATTAATTTAAAAATAAAATAAAGGTTGAAAAATGAATTTTATATTTTTCAAAAATCTCTCTGATATCAAGGAAACCAGAGAACCATTTTTTATAATTTTCTGATTTTTTTTTGATTTAGTAGAATTATTTTAGTGGAAATGCTAGAAAATACATTTTTTTATTTTAAAATTGCCTTAGAACTTTAAAATTTGATATCTCATCATAGAGACTTAAGAAAAATATGGGGTTTGTTCCTAAATGATTAAAATTCAAAATGTGACATTTTGGTGAATTTTATTATTTTTGTGATTTTTATTATTTTTTAATTATTAAAAATATTAAAATAATACAAAAAATCAACTTTTTTGGAAAATTGTAATTTTAATTTTCTTAGATTCCCCTAATATCAGAGAGGCTTAAAAACTAATTTGGTAAATTTTTGAAAAGTATTTTGAAAGTTATGCATTTTTGAAGTTTAAGTTTGGCTAAATGGCTTAATCAACCCATTTGATAGGGCTAACCAATTCTAATTGACTTCAAACTTTTATGGTGGGTTCCTCTGATCCTAAAGGTCAGTGGAGAATTAATCTCAAGTCAATTTGATGTATGATTAGCTCTAATTAATTAAAGTTCCATTTTGGGTGTTTAAGCCAATTAGGGTTATTCAAGTGAGTTAACTCGAAACCTATTTTCCACTAGGGTCCTCCGAGTCGTAAGAAACCTCCAAATTTTCCTAGAATTTATTTGACAACATGCTAATTATTGGAATTAAAATACTCAGAATAATGACCTAGAATTGAAAAATCGATAACTCTTCGTAGGGATGGCCTGCGACTTTGGAAAATTCAGGGAATGTCCCCAAATTCAGAAGCTTCAAAAACCCTATGGTCTCATGCCATGGTGAATTACATACATGTATGGAGAATTGAAAATGTGCAGAGAGTAAATAAATCATTAAAAATCAAATATTCAATGAAATTAAATGATTTATTTTCCACTTTATTCTCCTCTGTTCACTGAGCAAGAGGGTATTTTTATTTTATTTTTAGGATTTTGCTACACAAAGTTATGGATTTTCTAAGTTCTGGTAATTAAATAAATGGAAAATAGCCTTAATTTCCTACTTATCCACGCGGCGCCATGCCATCCTCGGTAGCTCCGAAAGGCCACGTGTCGTCTTTTGATTCGGCGACGCCATCCAACTCAGCGCTCTAGGGACCCACGGTTCATGTACCATCGCGCTATCCAGCTCGATCCAGACCGTCCGCTTGATACACGCTCGATCCGATGGCTCCCAGTCATCGTCTACGACTGGTGTGTACCCGTGACCGTCAACCTTCTAACCCTAATTTCTCACTCGATTCTCAAAGGATTTTTGTGTTCTTATGCTCTATGGATTCGTCTTGAAGAGACGAACACATCCATACGGTAAACATGCATTGAAATTGATTCAAATTAAATGGAGAATCTCTGTAAGCTCGGGAAGAAGAGTGAGTCCATACCTTTGCTCAGAGAAGTGAAGCTTCGATGTGATAGTTGTGTCACCTTCGATTGGGTCCAAGCAAGCTCTAGATGAAGTCCCTTGGCACAGTGAATTGTCCGGGTATGATTTCGACCACGACCGATTACAAAGCTTGGAGTACGGAACAGATGGGTGGCCTCGGAGAAGGGGCTTTCACTGGTAAACTTCTTCTCTTGGTCTGGTGAAGGTGTAGGAACCAATCGATTTGGGGATTGGCTCATTGTGGAGAAGTGTCCTGGTTTTGGGCTTGGATTTCAACTCGAAATTGGGCTCGGAGAGAGGAAATGGCAGGGGGATTTCGGTGGGGATCAAGTTCTCTATGTGTGGGGAGTAGTCAGAATGATTTTGGCGAGTTTCCTTAAGGTTGGTTCGACACCTCTTCCATGGCCGAGAGAGGTGGTGTTTAAATAGGAGAGGCTGGAGGGCCTCCGGGGGAGTTAGGGATCGGGATCGAGTTGCTCTTGGCAAGGGAAGAACAGCTGCAATGGCCACCGAGCATGGGGCGACTTAGCGAGGGAGAATTTCGATGCTTGGCTTCTTCCGATGTCTCGACCATGGTGTTTTCCGGCGACCCGGGCGGCGGCCGGCATGCATGAGTCACCATCTTGACCGGGGAGGTCGGGGCTTGGCAATGGTGAAGTCAGTGGGTTTGGACAAGTGTAAAGGAGTTGGATCAAAGTGGCATGGGGGGCATGGCTATTTTGGCTCTAAATGGGTCAACCCATCCTTTTGGGCTAGGTGCACCACCCAAGACTTGGTTTAAGGCTGAAGAGAAAGTGATTTGGCTCAGCTTGATTAGTGGGGTCAAGTCACAATCCAAGTACAATTAGGATTAAACATGGTTTAGAGGAGACATGGAAATAGTTAATCACCTTAAGGGAATGTGGAAAGGATCTCCTCCTTTTGCCCAATGTGGTAAGGTCACATGTGAACAACTCACATGGCTTGCATGTGGCTTAAGAGTGGCTTCATGGCTTTTATATGACTTGGGAAAAGTGGGCTTGGTTTCATGAAAGTGGGTTTAAGGAATTTTGGTGTTTAAGTGGACAAATTTCATGAAGCTTGATTTGGAACTATTTGGTTATTGATTTTGGAACTTAGGAAGTGTTTTAAATTATGGGTATGATGAGAGAAATTTCATGTGGGCTTTTGGAATAAGTTTTGGGCTTTTAAATTTGTTTTGTGTGGGTCCTTTAGGAAGGTTTATGAAAATGGGCTTTTTAAGCTTGAAAATAAATTGGTGGATGAGAATTTTGTAAAATTTTTGGCCAAATAATTGTTGGGTTTGGTTTAGGAATGTGCCATGAGTAATTTGAAACAAATTTAAGGTGGTTTGGGTTTGAATTGGGTTGAATTTGGGCTTTTTTGGTAAAGTGGCCAATGGTAGGCCAAATTAGGTTAACTTGGGCTAATGTTGAGCTAATGTTGGGAAATGTTTGTAGGGCTGTTTCAAAGAGGTTTCAACTTTTGTTGGGGTTGGATTTTGGGGTTTGGGCCTATTTGGGTTAAGTTTGGGTTTAGGTCAAAATTAGGCTTTTTGATTTTGGGTTGAATTTGAGTGGGGTTTGGGTCCAAATTTTGGGCAAATTATGTTAGTTTTTTGTTTATGGGTATGTTAGGGAAGGTTTAGAAAAGATTTGGGGTTAATTGGAGTTGAATTGGGTTAGTTTGGGCTAAGTTTGGGTCATGGGTCCAAATTAGGCTTTAAGGTCAAAAGTGAAATTGGATTCAAATGTCAATCGAATTGGACTTGGATTTGGTCTAGATTGATATTGTGGATGTTAAATTGAAGTTTAGAATTGAATTGGACCAAAATTGGGGTCAATTGGGTAGATTTGGTTTGACATTGGGTTCACTTGGGTTAAGAATGGGCTAAATTGGGGTTTTTGGTAAAAGTGGGTTAAATTGACAAAATTGGCCCATGGTGTAGTTGGACAAAATGGAATTGGGAACATTTGGGATTTTTGGAAATTTTCTGGGAATTTTCTGAATTTTTGGATTTTTTGGCTAAGAGGGGCATTTTGGGTATTTGGAGGGTATTGGGGGGTATTTTTGGAATTTTTGGTATTTTTGGTTATGGATGATCAATTTGAGTGGAGGAAAATTTTTAGGAATGATTTTGGAGAATTTTGGGTAATTTAGGTGATTTTGCAAATTTTGGGTAGTTCAAGGGCATTTGGTAGGTTTGGTAGGTCTGGGGTCCCGTGGGTCAAAAATTGAAAATTTAGAAAATTGAAGATTGGGTAAATGTAAGTGGAATGAAATCATTTTGGTTGATCCATGAAGCCATATCAAGCCCACGTGAGCCATGAAGGGACTCATTTGAGGCATTCACTATGTCGTTCCTAACCCTCTTAGCTGAGGGCTTAGGGGTTAAGGACCATCCATGTGAATCACCTTCATGAGTCGGGAGGTCGAGTTGGGTATGGGTGTGGTTTTAGGAGGTGTGTGAAAGTGTAGTGTATAAGTGTAGTGTGTGTGTAAGTCAGCCCTCACCGGACCAGGGCCACCAGGGCGGTCCTAAGGCCGAAGAGTCCTATAGGAACTCATCCTTTAAACTTCCACATTTGATTTCAACCCTCTAGGTGATTAGGGGTCTACAATCAAGTTTGTGGAGTTTGCGGAGAGTTTAAGAAGTGGTTTGAAATTCTAAAGTGGTGGGTTCCACTTCTAGTCCTCTAAGATAGTCGAAGGAAAAGCTGAGGCTAGATCCTAAGTACTAAAGAGAGAAGAGAAGACCTCATCGAAAATGAGGTCAACAAATGGACCCCCAATAGGTGTGGTGTGCTATCCAAGCACACCGCGCGTATTGGCGTTGACCGAAGCGATCAACAAAATCAACACAAAAGTCCAAGTAACAAACTTGGGACGAGTAGAAGAATTTCCGGCTGGGGAGTGTCAAGTATATCTACGAGGCTCGGAGATTCCTGAACTCTCGGCTGGGGAAAGGAAAATGAGGTGAATCCCAAATCGCATGATGCGGGAAATTTCGATTTAGATTTCATTTTGTTTCAGTTTAAGTTTTGATGTGTGAGCTCAGATTTTAGTTTGAGTTTCAATTTAGATTGAAGTTTATTAAAATTAATTTGAAGGGATTTGAACTTGAAATGAAAATTGGAATTTTGTGGTTTTAGATGTAACATCTTCAACCTCAAAAGAAAATTGAATTGATTGGATTGAACCATTACAATGAGGAGAGATCTCAGAGTAATGCGGTATTGGATGCAAAATCCTTAACCTCAAGAGTTTGATTTTGATGTATTTCATTGCAGTATGGAAAGAACCTAAAGCTATGCAGTATCGGATGTAAAATCCTCAACCCCAAGAATTTGATTTTGATGTATTTCATTGCGATAGAGAAAGAATCCTAAAGCAATGCAGTATCAGATGTAAAATCCTCAACCCTAAGAATTTGATTTTGATGTATTTCATTACGATAGGAAAAAAACCTAAAACAATGCAGTATCAGATGTAAAATCCTCAACCCCAAAAGTTTGATTTTAATGTATTTCATTGCGATAGGGAAAGAACCTAAAGCAATGCAGTATCAGATGTAAAATCCTCAACCCCAAGAATTTGATTTTGATGTATTTCATTGCGATAGGGAAAGAACCTAAAGCAATGCAGTATCGGATGTAAAATCCTCGACCACAAGAATTTGATTTTGATGTATTTCATTGCGATAGGGAAAGAACCTAAAGCAATGCGGTATCAGATGTAAAATCCTCGACCCAAGAATTTGATTTTGATGTATTTCATTGCGATAGGGAAAGAACCTAAAGCAATGCGATATCGAATGTAAAATCCTCGACCCCAAGAATTTGATTTTGATGTATTTCATTGCGATAGGGAAAGAACCTAAAGCAATGCAGTATCGGATGTAAAATCCTCAACCCAAAAAGTTTGGGGAAAGAACCTAAAGCAATGTAGTATCAGATGTAAAATCCTCAAACCCAAGAATTTGATTTTGATGTATTTCATTGCGATAGGGAAAGAACCTAAAGCAATGCAGTATCAGATGTAAAATCTTCAACCCAAGAATTTGATTTTGATGTATTTCATTGCGATAGGGAAAGAACCTAAAGCGATGTAGTATCAGATGTAAAATCCTCAACCCCAAGAATTTGATTTTGATGTATTTCATTGCGATAAGGAAAGAACCTAAAGTAATGCAGTATCAGATGTAAAATCCTCAACCCCAAGAATTTGATTTTGATGTATTTCATTGCGATAGGGAAAGAACCTAAGGCAATGCAGTATCAGATGTAAAATCTTCAACCCCAAGAATTTGATTTTGATGTATTTCATTGCGATAGGGAAAGAACCTAAAGCAATGCTGTATCAGATGTAAAATACTCAACCCCAAGAACTTGATTTTGATGTATTTCATTGCGATAGGGAAAGAACCTAAAGCAATGTAGTATCGGATGTAAAATCCTCAACCCCACAAATTTGATTTTGATGTATTTCATTGTGATAGGGAAAGAACCTAAAGTAATGCAGTATCGGATGTAAAATCCTCAACCCCAAGAATTTGATTTTGATGTATTTCATTGCGATAGGGAAAGAACCTAAAGCAATGCGGTATTGGATGTAAAATCCTCGACCCGAAAATTTGATTTTGATGTATTTCATTGCGATAGGGAAAGAACCTAAAGCAATGCGGTATCGGATGTAAAATCCTCGACCCCAAGAATTTGATTTTGAATGGTAATTGATTTTGCAAAGATTTGTAGTGTTGATTTGAAAAGTGTGGAATTTTGGTGTTTCGAGGATTTCATGAAAGTTGTAAAAGATTTTTGTGGAAAGAAACAGATTAGGAGGGAATACGTAGATGCTACATATCCCACTCAAAAGAGTTGATCGAAAGTTGCTGGTTTGGATTGGATACAATTCCTCGCCATCAGATTCGAATCGAAAACCTCGTGACTCCGTGTCAATGGAATCGACCGCTTCCATCCCAGACAAGGGAGAGAGTAGAACGGATTGGATTTCAGATTTGGAAGGTTGAGTTTGAATTTGATTGAGATTTGATTTGAGATCTGGAAGGTTGAATTTGAATTTGATTGAGATTTGATTTAAAATTTGTGTTCATTTTGTTTGTCCTTTAACGATTCAAATTTGCTTTATCGTTCATTTAATGTTCATGTGGATTTGGCGTTCATCATTTTTTTTTAGATTTTTAAGGAAAGTTTTCTTTTATTCTTTTTGTTTCTTTTCTATTCCTTGTTTGAAGTTCATTTAACTTTAATGGTGTTTCCCGATCGACTTGCACAAAAGAGGTGAAGACCAAAATGTGACATGGTCACTTTCATTCCAATCATGTTGAAGATACATCATACAACTCGATTTGGAATACATCTCATACAATCCATGTAGACTCAAAACGGACTATGTATGATCTTTGTCGATCCATCCAAAAAGGCATCTGTCAAAAATCCATGTACGAATAGTGAGGTACATGGTCGATAACATCACCTTCCAAGCCATCCTTGGCAAGGATGTCGTATGGATGTACGTTGGAGGTGTGATATTTTCCATGTAACTCACGCTAGTAAGCGGAGCTCTCAGCTACGGGTCTGGAAGTGGTAGGTGCTTTCTGTCATCCATCCTTCGAAAGTAGCGAGATCCGCTTCATTGGTACTCCCGGTATGCAATGTTTAGCGACATCTGCTCCGTTGCCCTTTAGTATCATGACGGAACCTACCGGTAATGGTATCTTTACTGGCCCTCGGAACTCACCGGGCTCGCTTATCCGGAGGTCGGATCCGAACATGATATTACATTCGTTCGAAAAGAAACTATGCTGAAAGGTCGACAAAGTCGTGGTGATCTATGTGCGGGGGTATGCGATCACCCTTCTTGTAAATGTTAATGATGCCAGCTGTTGGGTATGCAATCTGCTGGCGGTACCCTCCATGTTATCATTCTCTTTACCATCCTTTTGATGACTAATGGCATTGGATCTACCTTGCCATGACGGAGTATCCCGGTGGGTTTCCCTTCCTGTCTTCTACGAAGTTGTAGCGGCATCCACATTGTATTGTAATTCTCCCTTTCCACTGGCATCCATCTCGGGGTTCCGAGTAAGTGTTTTCTCTTAGGCGGCCTGCTCGACCTATTCTTTTCAAATCCCGGATGCGGTCCACGATTTGTTGTTGTTCGTATTCGAGAACACGTTTGTATGTAGCTCGAGGCCTTCAGTATATTGATCCTCACTGCCTCTAATTCTCTCGAAGTATTCGAAAGTTTGCTTCTCGACATTCTGCATTCTTTGTAGCTAGTATTCGGAATAATCTGCAAATGGCGAGGCACGGTGACGTACTTGTGGGATATATGGCTCAATCCCTTCGCGTTCTCACTGCATACCTCGGCTCCTCGGGGATGGTCTCCGTCGGGACATCCTCCGGGGTTGCTCTACGCAACAAGGTCATGCATTACTGGTGGCTTTATCTGGTGGCGTGGCAGCCTTCCATCTTCTGATCTCCTTGAGATTTCCTTGGTCTCTTCTGTTATCCTGGGAGCTGGCCTCCTTTCTTCAGGTTCCTAGCGAACCGGTATCCTTGAAGTATATGCACTGGTAGTAGCGACTGCCTCGTCGCTGGTCAGTCGCACTGCTAGTTTAGTTAACATCTTGCGGATACGGCGATTTTTATTTCTTCGCTGAGTTGCTGTGAGAGTAGCTCTTCGTACTTCCTGAATCTCTGTGGGCGCGGCGCTGACAAGCCTGCCCTCTGTTGTAGCGACTACAGACTTGATTCTCTTGTCCTCCTCAGTGTTTGTTTTCCTTTTCTTGCTGCTGGGTTGGTGGCTTGGGCCACCCACTTTCATTATTGTCGGCTGGGCGGTTCCTCTCGGTCAGCTGGGACCCGGTCACCTTCCTCGTATTGCGGAGCACTGCTGGTGCGAAGTACGAGTCGATCTCTATTATCGCTCCATCTTTCACCCTCTTTTCGTCGAGTGCAAGGCTTACACCATTTCTAAAGTTCAGGAACAACCGCCCGTTCGACATTTCCCTGCGAAAAGACAAGGAAAAGGATCAGGGGCTATACTAAGAACAAGAACATTAAGAAAATGTTTATTGGAGACAAAGTTTTCTTTTTTCTCTTTTTTTATTATTCCTTTTATAATTTTAAATTCAACAGGAAAGAAGTGGGAAAAGATCAGGAAAAAGATTTTGATTTGGAAGAGAGAACAAGGAAAACTTTATTATCACGATTTTATTTATTTTAGCACATTTTTTATTATCTTTTGGGTTCAAACCCAGTCATAAGTAATTACTTCACTCGAGTTTCTAGGGATGAAGAATTCAGTCCTTCGAAACATCAGGTAGCATAATACTTCTTCAAGTATCATCCGTTGATCGGAAGCATATGTCGTTCTCCTTGGCAATTCACTAGCTGGTAGGAGCCTCCCGAGTAGGTTGCCTCGACCACGAAACGGCCCTTCCCAAGTGGGTTCAAATTTTCCTCCTATCTTGCGGTGTGCGAGGATAGGTCTCTTGAGAACGAGAACTAAGTCACCAACTTTGAAGGTTCTTGGGCGGACCCGGTCTGTCATGGGCTTGAACCATCTTAGCTTGGTATAGTTCTAAATTCTGTTGCGCTGCAAGTCTTTTCCCTTCCAGGCTTTCCAATTCCTCTAGTCGTAATTTGGCATTCTCTTCTGTCGTGATTTTGTTTGCAACTGCAATTTTGAGTGATGGAAGCTGGACCTCTAAGGGTAACACTGCCTCGGACCCATACACTAGAGCGTAAGGTGTAGCTTGAGTAGGAGTTATGAAGGTTGTCCGGTAGGCCCATAAGGCTTCTAATAACTTCTCGTGCCAATTTCTCTTATTATCGTCCAAAGTTTTCTTTAAAATTTGAACGAGAGTTTTATTAAAAGCCTCAGCCGAGCCGTTTGCTCTTGGATAGTAAATTGTTGAATACCGCCGGTCGATTCCATGTCTCTCGACAAAATTGTTGATTTGCGTGCTTCGAATGCTGACCCATTATACGAGATGATCTGCAGCGGCACTCCGAAATGGTAGACAACTTGGTTCTTGAAAAACTGTAGCACGTGGTGTGCTTTCACTTCTCTGAGTGGAACTGCCTCTGCCCACTTGGAAAAGTAATCTGTAGCCGCAAGAATGAAGCGATGTCCTTTTGAAGATGGTGGTTCTATTGGACCCACTATATCTGTGCCCCAACATTCGAATGGCCACGACGCAATTGTCGGATGTAGCACATTTGGAGGTTGGTGTAGAACCACTCCGTGCACTTGGCATTGGTGACAGCTCTTGGCGATTTTCATGCGGTCGGTCATCATCGAGGGCCGGTAGTACCCTAGTCTTTTAATTTTCATTTTCATCTTCGGACTCGGCGAGTGAGCGCCACGAGTCCCGAATGCACCTCTTTAACAATTTCACGGGCCTCGGACCCGCTTAGGCACCTTAGCCACATTTGATCGAAAGACCTTACGTATAATGTGTTGTTTATTAATGCGTAGGACGAGTTCTTTTCTTGATACGATGGGCTAACGACCTATCGTCTGGTAGTTTTCCTGTTTGCGGGTAGTACATTAATGGTTGTCGCCAATCTTCTGTGTTTTCTATCCTTCTGTATGTCGATTCTTTTTCTTTTTTCGATTTGTGTATTGTGTCTATGTCGAGATGTGATAGGACTCGGCGTCCGTGAGCTGACACTTCCAGTGATTCATCTTGCAAGCGAGCAAATTCTTTTGCGAGGCGGGCTAACGCATCTGCTTAAAGCGTTTTCTTTTAGGAATTTTGTAGATCGTCACATTCGGAATCTGTTCCAACAACTGTATGGCATGCTTGGAAGTATTGCTCGAGTCTTGGCTTTAAAATTCTGTATTGTCCGGCGATACGTTGAATGATTAGCTGCGAATCCCCGTAGATGTTGATGTTTGTTATCCTCATTTGAATAGTTAATTCCGGTCACGTTACGAGAGCTTCGTATTCGCTTCGTTGTTTGTACACGGCTCGGTCAAGTGGTAGGAGTATCTTAACATCCCCTGCTCCGGTGTTATAAAGATTAGTCCGATTCTGCCTTACGAGCACTATCACTTGCGATTCTTCATCTTTGTGTGCTTGAAGATGCTCCGTCGAAATATAATTCCCAACGTCGATCATCGGGGTCTTCTAAGCTCATTGTTTGTTCATCGGCAAGTCGTCATTGAGAGGAGATTCTGCCGGCAAAGGGTGTCTTTGCGAGGAAGTCTGCTAGGACTTGTCCCTTTACGGCACGAAGAGGCACGAAAGTTATATCGAATTGCGATAATATCATTGACCACACGGCAAGTACGCAGAAAGCGTTGGACGGGTCATCAAGTATTGCAATGGATTAAATTTCGAGATCGGGTTGACCTTATGAGAAAGCATGCTAGTGCACGAGCTTTTGAGCGGCGAAGATCGGGGCCGAACGAGTGCTTTTCGATTGTGGGATACTTTATTTCCGTCGGAAGTAAACGATGGCTTAGGTAGTAAAGAGCATTTTCTTTACCCTCATCATTGACTACAGGCTAACGGGGCTCCGAGAGAGTCGTCCAAAGCCGCGGTATAAAGTATCGACGGTCTACACGAGGCCAGGGACTGCTAAGACGGGAGGTGTCATTAAATATTGTTTAATGTCCTCGAAGGCCCTACGGCATTTCTCTTCCCAAATAAATTTGGCGTCCTTTTTAACTAATGTCGAGAAAGGTGACACCTACACGACAAGTTTGAGATAAAGCGTCGAAGATATGCCAACTTCCCTTGAAAAGATCGTAGTTGTTTTAAGGTTTCGGGAGGTGGCATTTCTAAGATAGCTTTAATCTTTTCCGGGTCGATTTCAATTCCACGATGTCGGACAACGAATCCTAAGAATTTCCGGAGGTGACGCCGAAGGCGCATTTTAAGGGATTCATCTTAAGGTTAAATTGTCTTAATCGTTCGAAAACAATTCTCGAATCATACGGGTGGTTTTCCTTTACTTTGCTTTTGATGACCACATCATCCACGTAGCATTCGACTTGATTGTGGATGAGATCATCAAAAATTCTTGTCATCGCTCTGCGGTAGGTTGCTCCTGCGTTCTTCGATCCGAATGGCATCTTACGTGTAGCAATATACTCCGATCGGCGTTACGAATGTTGTAAGTTTTTCATCTTCTGGAGCCATTTTTATCTGGTTGTATCCTGAAGATCCATCCATGAATGAGAATATTTCATGTGTTGAAGCAATGTCGATCATTAATTACGGGATCGGTAGAGGGAATTCATCTTTTGGACATGCCTTGTTTAAATCTCTGAAATCCACACAAATTCGATCTGACCATTCTTCTTCCTGGCTGGTACTACATTGGCTAACCAAGTCGGGTATTGTTCTTCACGGACAAATTTGGCGTCTATTAGCTTTTTAACTTCGATCTATGACTTGTTGTTCGATTTCTAGACGCATTCTTACGGGACCTTGTCGACTGGAACGAAGTAGGATCCACTCCTAGCTTATGGACTGCGACCTGCGGAGCTAATCACGGCATCTCATCGTAGCTCCAAGCAAAACGAGTCTTTAAATTCCATTAATAACTTGATTATTTCTTCGGAGTCTTCTTTATTGAGTAAGGAGCTAACAAAGGTAGGTCTAGGCTCTTCGCTAGTACCTAAGTTAACTTCCGTTAACTCATCTATTGTAGATTTGATCTCTTCTTCGAACTACGGTGGAGCGTTTCCAATTTGTAAATCTTGAAGTTCTTCCGTAGTTTCCATGCGAGTTTTCATTAGACTCGCAAGTGATAACCAAGCAAAATTCGGTATCGTCAACTGATCCTATTGTGCCGAATCCGAGACCATGCTTTGAATTGGGTGGACGACCGGAGTTATTCCATAATTTTTCAAAATGTTGTGATTGACCTTTTGTCCATTGTCGAGGTAAGAAACCACGGCTGAATTAAATTTTGAACACGGGGAGAGTACCACTCGAAAGGCAATTCCATTAATTCGGAAGAAGTGACATCTTAAGTTGTACATTGTTTTCGGTTTTGGAGGAAGGAGCACCACGATAGAATTTGATGGGCTTTGCACCGCCGCTACGTACCTCTTTGACCACCATACCCTCGATCTTATTAGAATGGATCGGGGTCAGGGTCATAGTATGTACATAGTGGTTAATCTTCTCGTACATCGATTTATATTCCTCGTTCTTTTCATCTTCGAGAGAGATACTGAATTGCGGCTTCTTCGAACTTATTGTCGCCGCTTCTTGCTTGATCTCTTTTTCTTCTTCAGAACTGTCTTCCCAATCAACATTGATGGCTGGTTTCCTCTGTCCAACTGTCTTAACGTCTCTGCCACGACCTCGTCCCCAGCCTCGACCTCGGATGCGAGTTGTGGAGAAACCTTCACCATCTCGCCGTAAGGGAGTGGTGAGTGACTGTTGGACTAGAACTTCGGGTTCTTCGTCGTCCCGAACTTCCTTTGCTTCATTCGTTATGGTATCTCTGGAGAAGATTGTTTTCTTCGGAGGTGCGTAATAAGCTGCATCTTCATGGATTCCAATTTCATGTACGGAGAATGGTTGTAAGTCACCTTTGATGCATTGTTCCCCTCCATCGTAGTATTTGATGCACTGATGTAGGGATGATGGTACCATCCGGTTTTCATGTATCCATGGTCGGCCCAGTAGAGCGTTGAATGACGTTTCTGAATCGATTATGTGAAATTTCGCGGTTGTCTTTGCTAAGTCACCGGTCTTCATTAGCGGTGTTATTGATCCGAGGGCTCTTTCTCCTTTACGGTTGAATCCTCTTAATAACATTTTGTCCGCTTCGAGCTCGCGAGCATCAATTTCCAAGTATGCTTAGCGTTCGAAGATTCATTATATTGATTGATGCTCCTGGATCCACCAATACTGCGGAGAGTGTAAACTTCTCCAATTGTAAGCTGAAATGTACAACGGTCGGTTGTGGTCTGCTATCCCAAGTAGTAGGTCATTGTCTGTGAAGGTAACACCTCGCTGTTCCTTTAACGAGCAAACCTCATCTAAGGAATCTTCGGTCATTTGAGCTAAGCAAATTTACTGGATCGAGCAAGGCCTTGATCGAGCTTCTCTCATCTCCTTTGATAAGATGAGAGCGTCGTAGATGCTCGGTTTGTGTGGTAGTTTCCTAAGATGTGCTAGCACGTTGTAGTCCACTTTATTTCCATGTGTCTCGATTTCTTCCCGAATGGGTATTTCTTCTGTCGGGGTTGGTTCTTCTCGAACGACCACACGCTTTCCTTTGTCCTTTGGACCCATTCTCGGAGGTAGAACTCTTCCACTTCTTAAGTTGACTTCTGTAATTTCTTCGAATCCGGTATTGAGTTTCTTGGTGTCTCCTCTGAATCGGAATGACGGGTTCTTACGGATTAGCTTCGAGTACGAAGGCTCTAACTCTATTGTATGTGGAGCTCCTCGAAACTCGCAAATAGATTCATTGCTTGTTGAACTCTCGTAGCCTCCTTGGTGGATGTCTTCTTTGTCATTGTGATCGTCGAGATTGTGTATGATTTGAGAATTGTTACTTGTATCGGAATCGATGTTCGGATTAGGTTGGTTGTCGCTAGTTACGTAATCGTTAGAAAGAGTCAAAACGTAGCCAACGCCATAACCCTTATCATTATAAGATCCCACTGGAGTGAGCAAATAATCATACAAAGTCAGAGGTTCGAGGGATTTCTCCCCCGAATCGGAAACAACCATCCTAGGATAAGCGGCCCCTAGTACAGCCTCGGGAGCCTCGGTCTTCTCTTCTTCATCAATTTTCTTCTTTTCTTCGATCGTCTCTTGTTGAGGTGGTTCTTCATCGTAAGTGATAGTGCCGACTTGACGGGTTTCGAACTACGAATTGAGGCTCGCACCGAAGTGGTTTGGATGCGATCCAAAATCTTCTTCGAAGACTTTGTCCGAGCGGTAGTCCATCCATCATCGGTCGCATAGGGATCTATCGGAACAATGAGATCCGTCGAGATAACATTGACGAAACCTCCTTTACGAGGGTTCCTTCATGTATTCCTTCGGGATCGTTATGTTCCCTTTTCGAAGATTGTCGTTGAGCCAACTTTTGAAGGTAATACAATCTTCTATCTTGTGTCCAAGCATCCGGTGGTAAGGGCAAAAGTTGGGATCACCTTTCTTGTCGACTTCTTCTGGTTTCTTAGGCTCTGGCAGTTGGAAATCTGGAGTCTTCATCAGACTGCGGAACATTTTCGGCATTGCCTCATTCTTGAACGGATACTCCCTGCTCAGAAGCTCCCTTAACGTACGTTGTGGACGAGGCGGTTGTTCATGCTTGTTGAGATGAGTGATATTTGGGTCGGGGTTCGTTGGTAATTGCGATTGAATTTCTTGCGGCCGTTCGGCGGTA
This sequence comes from Papilionanthe hookeriana x Papilionanthe teres, assembly GCA_022702705.1. Lineage (NCBI taxonomy): Eukaryota > Viridiplantae > Streptophyta > Magnoliopsida > Asparagales > Orchidaceae > Papilionanthe > Papilionanthe hookeriana x Papilionanthe teres. The sequence goes on along the minus strand of JAKZJZ010001098.1, from coordinate 10,498 downwards.
TTTGTATTGATTTGCTTGCCTTTATCGGCTAGCTGCGACGATCCGGACTTCTTTTCAAAAGTTTTCACGGGCTTCGTTTGTGCGTTTTGTCGGTGAAACTTAATTGCTTCGCCTCCTCTTGCAAGCTTCCGGCCTTGCTTAACAACTTCTCGAAAGTCTTAATAGTAAATCCCTTGAGGAGAAGTGCTATCGGGCCATGAATGCTCTTAAGTAAAATGCCGACTGCATGTTGTTCTTGTAGCTGTGGCTCACACTTCATACTTAGATTCCTCCATCGAAGTATGTAGTCCACCAAAGTTTCGTTCGACTTCTGCTTCTCTACCACTAAATCACCTATAGTGATGTGGTGCTGAGCTCCGACAAATCGCTTGATGAAGAGGTTCTCTAATTCGAAAATGTCTTCACCGAACCGTTCGGTAATTCCGCATACCAATCAAAGGCGATTCTCGACGAGTCAGCGACAAATTGTCGGAAGAGTAAAGCATCACTTCCGCCGACATTGCAACAAGCGGCACGAAAATGTGCAACATGCTTGCCGAGGGTTTCCGGTTCCATCGAAGGTCTTGAACGAGAGGTGGTACGAAGCCTTTTGGATATTGGACGGCGTCGAATTCTTCTGGGTAAGGTCTACCCGTCCGAATGGATGTCCCGCTCTTTGATTGTGCCAAGGCTTCTCGCACCTGCTGTTCCACCATGCTCTTGATATCCTTTTACGGAATCATGCTTTGTATTGCATCCTTTTTTAACTGATCATCCCCGTTGACGGATGTAATCTCCTTTCCTCCGTCTACGATGTGAATAACTTCGGGGGTGTTTCTCTTTGGGGTTGAACCTGACTGCGGAGAGTGGCTAGAGGCTGCAGCCATCTCTTCATCCTCTTTGCCATTTGGGAGATCGTATCATCTTTCTCTTGAAGCTGCATCCTCATCACTTCCGGCTCCTCTCTTTCTGCGAGCTGCAGGAGCACCTTGTGAAGGCGACGAAGCTCGTGTTTCGACCATGTTAATTTCTGCATATTCCTCATCCATTAACTCTGACGAGTCGACTTCATCTCTGAATTTTTCTTCTCTTTCTCTTGCTAATTGCTTAATATCAGTTCCTAGCTTTTCCATAGCATCTTCTAATGGTCTCTTATGTATATCCTTGCAGTTGTCATGCGATAACTGTCGGGTTTCCTTCTCATGAGTCCCCTTCATTGCGGTAGCACTTTCTTCGGACTCAAGTCTCCTGACGAGACTTTCCTTCTCGGGTTGTTGTTTTAATCTTAATTGTCCGGTAGTGGGATGCCATACCATCCATCCAGCGACGAAGGTCTAGGACCGGATGGTACGTCGACCAAATGCTTGGAAGGTGGTATCCTCACTAATTTGTAGTCTGAAACAACGACGGGTGGACTAGCTTTCATTCTCTTATTCGGCTTTTCTGCGGCGATAGCGAGGTTCTACTCGCGGCCCGAGACGGGATTTGGCCGGCACCCTCCTTATCCTTCTTAAAATCTACGATACATGGCATTTTTCTTTCTTTGCTTAACTTTTCTATCAGGGTTTGCAGTCGAGCAAATGGCGTAATTCTAGCCCTTTTCTTACGGCCGTCGTTGTAATATGCGGGCTGAGGCAATGCAGAAGCAATCTTGCGGACATTTTCCTCATCCTGCGGCGGAGAGGGGATGGAACCTACTTCCTCCCAAAAGTGGTATGTATTCGGGCGGCGGTGTATACTCGGGCGGTTCGGGATTTCCTCCGGGAAAGCGACTTCGGCGGCTACGGCTTCTCGCAGCAATCCTTCTACTTGTTCCTCCTGCGAGTCCGTGTCGGTGGTGGAATTCTCGAGCTGGACCCGACCTCGAAAACGGAAGGTCTCACGGGAAGATGCTGTACCCTCCACGGGTTCATCACGGTTACGAATTTCCTTCCCCTTTAGTACGGCGAGAACCGGGGTAGGTACGGAGACAACTAGACCGGTGCGAGTAGCAACAACGGTCCTTCGCGAACAACGGTATTCCTCTCGGTTGGAATCTTTTGCGAGAGGAGGGAATTCATGAGTTGACTTGAGGTTAAACTCGATCGACGGCTTCTCGGTTTCCGGTACTTTGCTTGTGAGTGAAAGAGAGTGACGTCGGGGATTTTGATGTCGGTGTCCCCGAATCCTTGTCCGAATCGAATGATTCCATTATTAGGCGAGTTCATCCTTGAAAACGGCCGGAGTCCGGTCCGTTGACGAAGGAGAAGATCGAGTTTTGGGGCTTCCATTTCGCGGGGCGGATTCCGAGTGTTAGTCCCGAATCGTGCTTCTTCTTGTCGTAAAACTTATGACGAAAAAGAAAGAGTCCGAACACATTTCCGTTTATCTTAGTGTATTTGTGGTATTAAAAGAAAATTTATTTAGATAATTGTTTTTCTAAAAGATTTGTTCGTTAGGACGAAGAATTATTAAAAGAAGGAGAGTTGTAGGAAGGGTAAAAGGAATTGATTAGGAAGCTGGAAAAGGAAGAGAAAGTCTTGTAGAAACTTCTCGACCCGTAATGCTGCTCCTAAACTAATACTTATTGGGGGCCCACCCCACCTCGAAATGAGGTAAAAGGATCTCGGAACCTCTCGTTTAGGGGTGTCTAAACGGTGGCTCCTAAATTCGAGAGAATGTTGGCTATACTTGTTCGAGGTAGAAATGAACATAGTATTCCAACGGGAAGAATGAGTAGTTTGATCCATTAGGGACATGGATATACTACCGATTTTTTTGAAACGAGAATTATTTGATTAAAAATGGAGAGAGGAATCATCCGGCGGAGTCGCCGAAATTGTCGGCATATTTTTAGGTTAGTGTGTTGTATTTTGAAGAGGTCTCTAGAAATTGTCGGCGATTTTTAGATTTAATTTAATATATATATATATATAATTTAGAAAGTAGCATTTGATTTTGAAAATAATTTTGAATTTGAAAATTTTAAGATATGAAATCAAGCTGATCTCACATCCCAGAATAGTTTATATAAATGAGCGCCACATCACAAGTTGTGTATCTATCCCGAAGAATAGACACACTACTTGATGATGGGGCTCGATTAAATAAACTAGAAGATTTGTGACATCCGTTTGGTACGCGAACCAATTTTATAAGCCGACAAGTTCCACTGTCAATACAAAGAAATTAAGCGAGGGTTTATATTACCAGGTTCTTAAAATTTCCTATAAGGGCAAGCCCCTATAGTTAATTACATCTTAAATGACGGGAATCACTTAAGAAAACTCTCGATAATAATCGATAATTACTGCTCTCGAGAATCTCAAAGTTTAAGTTTTCGAGGATTGAATTTTGGAATTTCAATAGGGAATGGATCAAGTTTGGAACATTTTGTTTTGGGAATTCAAAGGAAGAAAGGTAGGAGAAATTACAGATTCGAAGCGAACTTCGGTAATTTCCCGACTATCCTATTATTTGGCTTGAATTTAGGAAAGTCCTAATGTTTATTTAATGTTTTGATCTTGCCAATTTTAATTAATTAGGACTTATATTCGTATGACACGAGTCATGCAAACGACCTCGAAGATGTGAGGGTTTATGTCGTATCGAACGATCACCTCGGAGTCCTAAGACCGGTTAGGGCTTAATTTGCGATGCAAATGCCTAACAAAAGGTTGAGGATTTATGTTGCACTAGGCAAACTACCTCGAGGTTCTATGGTTTGGTTATTTAATTCTAAGAAAGTTTTGCTGAAGTAGACTCGGGTTTTGCTGATGACGATGGTCGTGCTGCCCACCATGCTCCGAGCTCCTTGTTGTTGCAGAGGGTTTAGTTATAGAAGGTGAAAATCAAGAGATGAGAAAAAATGTTCGGTTTAGAGAAGTCTTAAAATCCAAGTGTTTTTTAGTGTTTTAGTTAAAACAAATCTTAAAGTTGATTATAACAACACCGGTTAAGATCCCGCGGTTCCATCCTTCGGCATCGTTATTTTTATCGGATTCACTTAGTCCGGATGAATTTGCTAAACTCGACTAAATGAGTTCCACACTTTCATTTAGACCGTGGGAAATCCCGTTAGCAACACGTAGGTTACATCATCCGAGGTATTCCCGATCATCCAACAAGACGTTTTTATTTAGTTGTAGTTGTAGTTTTGTTGTTCTGTTTGTGATTAAATTTTGAGTTGTTTTATATTTTCAAATGTTGTGACGGTGAATTTTATCTTGTAATGACTTTTAATTTAGTTTTGGTTTCAGTTTTAGAGACTATCCTAGATGTGTGGGTTTTCATGCAACAGTTGTTTATCATGCAAGAAAAGTAAAGTACATTTGCAATAAAGTAAATTGCAAGGAGGTAAATTGCAATAAAACAAAAGCGTACCTGGAGGATCTTCCCGTCATCCCAAGCTGCAATTAAACACAATTTAGAATATTTAAGCATTTAAAGAAAGTTCGTAGGTAAAGCTAAGGGAAGGGTTATGGTTTTCTACCAAGGTCCTACTCCTGTAGCTAGTCATCTCTTATGACGTCCAGGTTCTTGTGTTTTGGTTTGAGGACGATTTTCTTCATCGAAGAACAATTAAGTTCAATTGTTCTTATAAATATCCTATCATATTGAGGAAGTGCTTAAGACGAATCTTAAACATCTTTTCAATACCTCTAGGATTGTTTTAAGTCCAAGAGAATTTAATTATACAAATGAATTAATCATCCAGGAGTTCAAGTTTTGTTATCTTGCTCAGTGAACTAAGACATTTGAATATCCTATGAGTGAAGTAATACTTCACTTAACACTCCGTTAAGGAGTTATGACAACAAGAGCTTTTGAGGGCAAATTAATGTTCAAGTGATTTGTAATTTAATTTAATTTCAATTAATAGGTTTAAGTTTGGAATAGTGTTCGTAGTTGTTTTAGATTTATTTTGAATTCTTTATGTCTTTGGTGATGTTATATTTAATTCAATTTAATTTAATTTAATTTTAGTTTAATTTAATTTGGTTTAGTTTTACTTTCAATTTAATTTAATTTAATTTTAATTTTATTTTAACTTAATTTTATTTTTTATTTAATCTAATATGTTTTAATTTAATTTAATTTAATTTAATTTAATGTGATTTAATTTAATTTAATTTAATTTCAATTTAATTCAATTTAATTTAATTTAAATTTAAATTTTATTTTATTTTAATTTTAATTTAATATTTTTTTTATGCTTTAAGGATGACTTAATTTTAATTGTTAAAATATTAATTTAATTGAAATCTTGGAAGGATTTAATTTAAATGTTTTAACTTTAATTTAATTTAATGATTAAGTCTTTTAGCTTTTTAAATCTTGAATTTGTATTATCATTTTAATTAGGAATTAAATATTATTGAGGTGATTAATTTGGGGATTCTTAAATTAAAGAACAAATCTCTTCCTAATAATATCCCTATTTTAATAATTCCAATTTTTTATTATTCTTCCAAGTTTAATCAATTATTTAATTAAGGTTTATTTTAATTATTTTCAAATTGTTAGGTAGGTTTCCACCCTTTAACTACCTAAGTTTCAAACATCCAAAATCAACTTAGTATCAAATATTTTACCCACCCTTTTAATTAAACCTAAAATTTTTAATTATAGGTTAAAATTTTAATTACCATTTTGCCCTTTAAACTTACTAATTTCATAACTCACTAAATTGAGCTTAAATGAATTTGAAATTTTTATGTGACTTCACTCATATGTCAATCAAGACATTAGAGGAGAAAATGTGATTTTTCTGTATTTAATTTATTTATGTAATTATTTTTGGTGGAAAATAGGGATTTTCAAGGAAAATTTAATAATATGACCAAGGGAAAGTTTCTGTCCTTAAGAAAATTATGAGACATTCCTAATGACCAGAGGACCACTTGGACCAATTTTGGTGATTTTTTTGAATTATATTATTTTTATTATAATTATTTTGAGTTTTGGAGTATTAATTAATTTAAAAATAAAATAAAGGTTGAAAAATGAATTTTATATTTTTCAAAAATCTCTCTGATATCAAGGAAACCAGAGAACCAATTTTTATAATTTTCTGATTTTTCTTTGATTTATTAGAATTATTTTAGTGGAAATGCTAGAAAATACATTTTTTTATTTTAAAATTACCTTAGAACTTTAAAATTTGATATCTCATCATAGAGACTTAAGAAAAATATGGGGTTTGTTCCTAAATGATTAAAATTCAAAATGTGACATTTTGGTGAATTTTATTATTTTTGTGATTTTTATTATTTTTTTAATTATTAAAAATATTAAAATAATGCAAAAAATCAACTTTTTTGGAAAATTACAATTTTAATTTTCTTAAATTCCCCTGATATCAGAGAGGCTTCAAAACCAATTTGGTGAATTTTTGAAAAGTATTTTGAAAGTTATGAATTTTTGAAGTTTAAGTTTGGCTAAATGGCTTAATCAACCCATTTGATAGGGCTAACCAAGTCCAATTGACTTGAAACTTTTATGGTGGGTTCCTCTGATCCTAAAGATCAGTGGAGAATTAATTTCAAGTCAATTTGATGTATGATTAGCTCTAGTTAATTAAAGTTCCATTTTGTGTGTTTAAGCCAATTAGGGTTATTCCAAGTGAGTTAACTCAAAACCTATTTTCCCTAGGGTCCTCTGGTCATAAGAAACCTCTCCAAATTTTCCTAGAATTTATTTCACAACATGCTAATTATTGGAATTAAAATACTCAGAATAATGACCTAGAATTGAAAAATCAATAACTCTTCATAGGGATGGCCTTGGAAAATTTAGGAAATGTCCCCAAATTCAGAAGCTTCAAAAGCCCTATGGTCTCATGCCATGGTGAATTGTATACATGCATGGAGAATTGAAAATGTGTAGAGAGTAAATAAATCATTAAAAATCAAATATTCAATGAAATTAAATGATTTCTTTTCCACATTATTCTCCTCTGTTCACTGAGCAAGAGGGTATTTTTATTTTATTTTTAGGATTTTCCTACACAAAGTTATGAATTTTCTAAGTTACGGTAATTAAATAAATAGAAAATAGCCCTAATTTCCTACTTATCCACGTGGCGCCACGCCATCCTCGGCAGCTCCGAAAGGCCACACGTCGTCTCCTGATTCGGCGCCACCATCTGACTCAGCGCTACAGGGACCCGCGGTTCATGTACCATCGTGCTGTCCGGCTAGATCTAGACCGTCCGCTCGATACACGCTCGATCCGACGGCTCCCAGTCATCGTCTACGGCGGGTGTGCACCGTGACCGTCAACCTTCTAACCCTAATTTCTCACTCGATTCTCAACGGATTTTTGTGTTCTTATGCTCCATGGATTCGTCTTGAACAGACGAACACATCCATACGGTAAACATGCATTGAAATTGATTCAAATTAAATGGAGAATTTCTGTAAGCTCGGGAAGAAGAGTGAGTCCATACCTTTGCTCAGAGAAGTGAAGCTTCGATGCGAGAGTTGTGTCACCTTCGATTGGGTCCAAGCAAGCTCCGGATGAAGTCCCTTGGCATGGTGAATTGTCCGGATATGATTTCGACCATGGACGATTACAAAGCTTAGAGTACGGAACGGATGGGTGGCACGGAAAAGGGGCTTTCTTTGGTAAACTTCTTCTCTTGGTCTTGTGCAGGTGTGGGTGAGTTCAATTTGACTTTGGTGGATTGGCTCATTGTGGAGAAGTGTCCTGGTTCTGGGCTTGGATTTGAGCTCCGAAATTGAGCTCGCGTAGAGAGGATAATGGCGAGGGGATTTCGGTGGGGATCAAGTTCTCTATGTGTGGGGAGTAGTGCGGAATGATTTTGGCGAGTTTCCTTAAGGTTGGTTCGAGCACCTCTTCCATGGCCGAGAGAGGTGAGTGTTTAAATAGGAGAGGCTGGAGGGCCTCCCGGGGGAGTTAGGGGCGGGATCGAGTTGCTCTTGGCGAGGGAAGAACAGTACTGCAATCGCCACGTGGGCATGGGGCGACTCGGCGAGGGAGAATTTCGATGCTTGGCTCCTTCCGATGTCTCGGCCATGGCGTTTTCCGGCGACCCGGGAGGCTGGCCGGCGAGGCATGAGTCACCATCTTGACCGGGGAGGTCGGGGCTTGGCAATGGTGAAGTCGGTTGGGTTTGGACATGTGTAAAGGAGTTGGATCAAAGTGGCATGGGGGGCATGGCTATTTTGGCTCTAAATGGGTCAACCCATCCTTTTGGGCTAGGTGCACCACCCAAGACTTGGTTTAGGCTGAAGAGAAAGTGATTTGGCTCAGCTTGATTAGTGGGGTCAAGTCACAATCCAAGTACAATTAGGATTAAACATGGTTTAGGGGAGACATGGAAATGATTAATCACCTTAAGGGAATGTGGAAAGGATCTACTCCTTTTACCCAATGTGGTAAGGTCACATGCGAACAACTCACATGGCTTGCATGTGGCTTAAGAGTGGCTTCATGGCTTTTATATGGCTTGGGAAAAGTGGGCTTGGTTTCATGAAAGTGGGTTTAAGGAATTTTGGTGTTTTAATGGACAAATTTCATGAAGCTTGATTTGGAACTATTTGGTTATTGATTTTGGAACTTAGGAAGTGTTTTAAATTATGGGTATGATGAGAGAAATTTCATGTGGGCTTTTGGAATAAGTTTTGGGCTTTTAAATTTGTTTTGGGTGGGTTCTTTAGGAAGGTTTAAGAAAATGGGCTTTTTAAGCTTGGAAATAAATTGGTGGATGGGAAATTTGTAAAAGTTTGGGCGAAATAATTGTTGGGTTTGGTTCAGGAATGTTCCTTGAGTAATTTGAAACAAATTTAAGGTGGTTTGGGTTTGAATTGGGTTGAATTTGGGCTTTTTGGTAAAGTGGCCAATGGTAGGCCAAATTGGGTTAACTTGGGCTAATGTTGAGCTAATGTTGAAATTGGTGTAAAATTAATGTTGAGAAATGTTTGTAGGGTTGTTTCAAAGAGGTTTCAACTTTTGTTGGGGTTGGATTTTGGGGTTTGGGCCTATTTGGGTTAAGTTTGGGTTTAGGTCAAAATTGGGCTTTTTGGTTTTGGGTTGAATTTGAGTGGGGTTTGGATCCAAATTTTGGGAAAATTATGTTAGTGTTTTGTTTGTGGGGATGTTAGGGAAGGTTTAGAAAAGATTTGGGGTTAATTGGAGTTGAATTGGGTTAGTTTGGGCTAAGTTTGGGTCATGGGTCCAAATTAGGCTTTAAGGTCAAAAGTGAAATTGGATTCAAATGTCAATCGAATTGGACTTGGATTTGGTCTAGATTGATATTGTGGATGTTAAATTGAAGTTTAGAATTGAATTGGACCAAAATTTGGGTCAATTGGGTAGATTTGGTTTGACATTGGGTTCACTTTGGGTTAAGAATGGGTCTAAATTGGAGGTTTTGATAAAAGTGGGGTAAATTGACAAAATTGGCCCATGGTGTGGTTGGACAAAATGAAATTGAGAATATTTGGGATTTTCTCGGAATTTTCTAGGAATTTTCTGAATTTTTGGATTTTTTGATCATGAGGGGCATTTTGGGTATTTGGAGGGTATTGGGGGTATTTTTGGAATTTTTGGTATTTTGGGCTATGGATGATCAATTTGAGTGGAGGGAAATGTTTGAGGATTGATTTTGAGGAATTTTGGGTAATTTAGGTGAATTTTGCAAATTTTGGGTAGTTTCGAGGGCATTTGGGTAGGTTTGGTGGGTACGGGGTCCAGGGGTCGAAAATTGAAAATTTAGAAAATTGAAGATTGGGTAAATGTAAGTGGAATGAAATCATTTTGGTTGAGCCATGAAGCCATATCAAGCCCACATGAGCCATGAAGGGACTCATTTGAGGCATTCAACTATGTTGTTCCTCAACCTCTTGCGCGAGGGCTTAGGGGTTAAGGACCATCCATGTGAATCACCTTCATGAGTCGGGAGGTCGAGTTGGGTATAGTGTGTGGTTTTAGGAGGTGTGTGAAAGTGTAGTGTATAAGTGTAGTGTGTGTGTAAGTCGGCCCTCATCGAGACCGGGCCACCGCGGGCGGTCCTAAGGCCGAAAGAGTCATATAGGAACTCATCCTTTAAACTTCCACATTTGACTTCGACCCTACAGGTGATTAGGGGTCTACAATCAAGTTTATGGAGTTTGCAGGGAGTTTAAGAAGTGGTTTGAAATTCTAAAGGCTGCGTTCCACTTCTAGTCCTCTAAGATAGTCAAAGGAAAAGCCTAAGGCTAGATCCTAAGTATTAAAGAGAGAAGAGAAGACCTCATCAAAAATGAGGTCAACACTATTGCTTGTGTATATGACACAAATGTATTGCTAAGAGTGTAGAGGAAGAGAGTGTGGAGAAGAGTTTGAGGGGTTGTGCATTGTATTAGTCTTCTAATTTGGGGTATTGAATTTCTTGAGGTAGCTAAAGGCTCACTTGTAAAATATTTCTTTTCCTTAATAAAAATATAATTTCTACAAATCTTTAAAATTTAAATTATATCATTTTGTTTATTTTCAAATTTTGTGTCTTTTTAATGTGAATTTTCTAAGATTTGAG
>JAKZJZ010001097.1:0-31744 GCA_022702705.1 Papilionanthe hookeriana x Papilionanthe teres | reverse complement strand
CGGGTCAAAGTTTGGTTAGGTCTGAGTTGGTCAAATCTGAGTTAGGTTTTAGAGTTTGGGTTAGTGATGCGACTTTTTTATATATGCAAGGATTTATGAACAAGAGATTTATAATAATTTTTATAAAGTCACAACGGTCCAACGCAAGTATACGTATCGTATCGAGTAATACATGGCTCTAATTGAGTCCCGTTTATCGATCCCACAGGGAAGCGAGGTAAGTGGTTCTTAGTCAAATTCTAGTCTACTACTAACATCCTTAGTTTGAAAGGGTGATATAAGTGATTTTTTTAACAACTACTCCTAAATACAGATGATTATATGTAAAAATAATAACTACTCCCTAATGCAAATATTACTTCTAAAGATAACCCTTTTTGGGGAAATTGGTTTGGTGAATTTTGAGATAATAAAAACTATTATTCTCATGTAACAAGTTGGATAATGTATAGGAATGAGATACATTAAATATTGTATGTGTCAAATAGGATAAATCCTATTCTTTACCCTCTCCCGAGTACCCGCTCTTCAGAGTTCTATAAAGAACATTGGCAAATCCTAGGCTGAGTCCCTAAATCCATGGTTAGGCTGGGAGGATACTGGCTCTCACTTCAGAGCTCCCACTGCCCTTCACCTGAAGGCTAACCCTAGCTTTAGTTACCAGACTTTAGGATAAAATTGGGGATCTCAGTCTGTCACCCTTAAACCTCCAATTCGACTCCCATGAAACCATATTTCCCTATTTATTTGCACTTAATCCCTATGAACTACTCAATTCATTCACGGGAATTGAATGTGGTTCCACTTTGCTGACAATTACACCGCCCTTTCGGGACAATGCAATTATAACGAATTTTAACAATACAACGGGCCCTTTTTGTAATCTAAATAAAGTGCAAGTAAAAACCATCACATTTATAATTAAAACAACTTTTAGCAAGCATCCCAATATCCTAAACATGAATCCTACTCATTATAAAATAAAAGTAGAATGAAAATAATGTCATAATCTTCTTATGTCACTATTTCTAAATAAGAAGAAAGAGTGAGAGAAAGACATCACAAAGCATGAAGAAAACATAACAGAAAACTTCATTTCAAAGCAAATCCACAAAAAAAGTGTTTACAAAATCATAAGAAAATAAAGAACACAATACTTAGCTTTTTCCCTTTGAAAGAAAGATGAAAACCTCTTTCACAAAGTCTCCCGCGTATCCATGCAATGCTAGAATATTTCCTTACAGATTCTCTCAAAATCCCCTCACCAATCTCTCCAAAAAGGTAGAAATCTACATTTCTACTCCTATTCTATGATCTCTCAACATTCTCCACATTTTTCCTAACATCTCTCTCATTTTTTGGCTTCAAATTCGGTTTAAAATAGTGTAATGACGAATTTTCCAAGAGGTGCATGAAGAAACCTTCCAAAAAGCGTTTAGATTCAATGCATATGGCTAATAACCGCTCAATTTTGCATCCAGACCGTCTTGGATGCCACTCGCGCCTGCGGCGCCCTTTTTTGTGGATTTAGGTGATAAAAACTAAAAATCATAAAAGGAGCGAATTTGGAGCAAAATCATGCAATTTGTGCGCTGAGCCCGCTAGACGGCGAGATCGAGCCCGCCGACGGCGAGGTTACGAGAAGAAAATTCGAGAAGAATTTATAAGCATCTCGGCGAAACGGCGAGCCCGAGAACCCGGCCCGACGGTGAGCTAGAGCCGGTTGAAGATCTTCTCGGCCTCCTGCAAGACGGCGAGGTAGTTCGTCGCCGGCCGTGGCTAGTTGAAATGGTGCGAGATGCGATTGAGCACCGGACGACTTTTTGAAGGATCTTTACACCTGCTTGGTCGCTTTGCTCACACTCACATATATAGAAGCGAAATTAAGTCTTTTGGTGTGTTACTTTTGTGTTATTTTGGTGATGCAGTCTTTGTGTTTAAGTCGATCTTTTGTGTTAAGTGTTATAAGTGAGTTATTTTGAGTCTTTTAGTGAGTATTTAGTGAGTCTGTCATGCGGAAGGAAGAGTCGAAAAGAGCTGCGAGGAGTACTGCTGGGGATAAATTAAGATAAGTATTTGTATTTATTATTTTTAACTTTAAATGAAATCGCATGCTTAGTTTAGTTTTCATTGCATTACGAGTAGTTTATTTAGTCTTTCTCCTGTTTATGAAATTAAGTGACTTGATGAAATTAAAATAAAGATACTTTTATATATTAATAAATTGTGATAATTTTTACTTAAAACTTAATTTACTTTTAGTACGGCCATTTGATTTGTTAAAATATGTTGATTATCGAGAACTATAGTAAAGATTACATCGATATTCGGGGAAATTAAAAGCCTTGGAAGGAGGGTGCGAATAAATAGGGAAATAATATCCTTTGGGCGTAGAATTGAGCATTTTAGTGTGACGAGACTAAAATATTCGATTCGGTCTGTTGTTTGAGCTGAAGTGTAGATGTTAGCCTCGGGCGAGGGAACGTGGGAGGCTACGAAGTGGCGGTCGGTATCCTCCCGGCTGGCGCGGATTCGGTAGTCGAACGTAGGATTAGTCGATATTAACAGCACTCTGGACGAAAGGGTAAAGAATAGGAATGCTCTTTGTCTGTCACAATGCATAACGTTATCTATTTAAATTCATCGATCACTTAAATTTCAAAACGAGGGAAAGATACTTTTTACTGAATAGTTAAGACTTATTTAGCGATTAGTTTTATTTCACATTTACTTGCAATTAGTATTAATTTTCTACTTAGTTAATTTCACTGATTGAATACTTAGTTTACTTTATTGCGCTTAAATTCAGAACTCCGAATTTCCGTATACTATTTTAAAAATTATTATTATTATTATTTTAAAATTCGTACGTTTATTTAATTTTCTCTTTTCACTTGCATTGGGATCGATAGCAGGGACTCACTGGCTAGAGCCTGTGCTTACTTGATACGATACGTATACTTGCGTAGCGTCACAACGTCAGTACGTAATTACTGATTAATACGTATAATATGGCGGGGTCGAAGTTTTTGGCTTCGTTTGCGATCAAATTAAAATATCGTAATATAAAATTGTGGGTCGGGGTTGCAGCGCGTTCTAGCAGTGATAAGAAAAATTTACTAGAGTAACGGACTATTTTAAAATAATCATAATAATTAAATTAATATACGATACAAATTGTATGCGCAAAATTTGGAAACGAAAATTTATTACCTTACGATTAAGATTAGAGCGTACCAGATTAAAAGAATTAAGAAAACAAAAAACAAACCTAATAAATTTAACATAAGTCGGCGAATATTCTACGAAATTCAAAATATGAACCAACAGAGACCAGTAAGAGATTATGCCAACCCTACATCGGATGAAATTCATTTAGCTATTGCGAAACCACGATGTAGGCACTTAATTCGTTTGGCTACCAACGCATCTGATTATCACGAAATAGTTGCAAAGCGAATCCAATTTTAGTGGTTCACCCATGCGAAGATCCTAACTTACATCCTTACTAGTTTTCAGAAGCTTTGTCTTACTTTTAAATATCAAGGAGTATACGACGATGCTATAAGACTTAGACTTTTTCCTTTTTCATTAAGGGATAAGAGCTAAAATGTGGTTGAATTCGTTGCTTTTTGGATGCAGACAAAACTTGGGAGAATTATCACAAAAATTTCTATCCAGATATTTTCCACCATCTAAAGCTGTAAGTTTAGAAATGATATAGCTTCTTAACGTCCGGACAGATGGAGAATCAGATGTTCTGAATCTTGGGAGAGACCCAAGGAACTTCTTAGGAAATGCCCGCATCGTATGTTGCAGTTGGTGTGATTATTCGAACCTTTTATAATGGATTAGTGGGATCTTTAAGATCGATCATCGATGCTTCAACTGCTTGGAGGTTCATTAATGTCTAAACATTTGATGAAAGCTTATGCCTTAGTCGAAGAAATGCCAACAGATAATTTCCAGTAGCTGGCATCAGAGTGAAATGCATCTGAAAAAAATGGCGAGCATTCATGAAAGCGATGCAATATCTCTGTTAGCTTCTCAAATTGCTGCTATATCTAAGAAAGTAGATCATTTTGGAATGAACTACTCTCCTACTTTAGAAGAAAACTCATCTGGACAAATCATAGAATCTCGATCAATTATGAAACTTTAAATCTTATTAATAATAGAACTAATAACCACTTATTCGAACTATTATAATCACAGGTTGGAAAACTAATCATCCAAGGTTTTAATTGGAATAACACATCTGTCAACAGATGGATGAATCAACCTAGTCAAGCAAATCGAACTATAAACACTAATTACCCACTGGATTTAATAACAATAACCTAGCGAAAATTGAAAGATAAGAAATTATCATGGATGAATTAATTTTGAATATATGAGTCATCAATACAAAATCAAGGAAATCTCAAAAATCAAATTACAAATTCAGGAACATCTATTAAAAATATCGAAACTTCAACTTGGACATATTATTTCTTTGCGCTAAATAATAGAATACTGGAACTTTTCTAGTAATGTTGAAATAAATCCTAAAGATCAAGGAAAAGAACAAAATTAAAGCAATCTAGCTAGAAGTGGAAAAGAACTAGAACCTCAAATTCAAAAAAGAACTTAAAAGCCAAAATGAGGAAGTGGAAATTGAAAAGGAAACAATTCAACAAGATTCGAGCTTGGAACATCCTTTAATACCATGAAAATTTACGATTTGAAACACCTCCTACCATTTCCTCGATGAGTAGCTCGACATAAAAAAGATAAACAATTTGCTAAATTCCTTGAAATACTAAAGAAATTAACGATCAATATACCTTTTGTCGAAGCTTTAGATCGAGATGCCAAATTATGTAAAATTTATAGAAAGATATTCTAAATAAAAAAAGAAAATTCAACGATAATGGAAACGATCGCACTTAGTGAAGAGTGTAGTCTTTATTATTCGGAAGAAGCTACTGAAAAATTGAAAGATCTTGGTAGTTTCAGCTATACCACTGCGCTATAGGAAAAATTTTATGGAAAAGCTTTGTGTGACTTAGGAGCGAGCATCGATCTAATGCCTCTACATCGATTTTTAAGAGATTAGGATTAGGAAAAAATTACACCTTCTTCGGTAACCCTTCGATTAGGTGATCGTTACGTACACTATCCTAAGAGAGTTATTGAAGATGTGTTAATAAAGGTGGATAAATTTATCTTCCCGGTAGATTTTATTGTTTTAGATATGGAGGAAGATAAAGAAATTCCTATCATTTTAGGAGAGACCATTTTTGAAGCTCTTGGAAAAGCGATGATTGATGTTCGAAAGGAGAATTAAGTATGAGAGTAAATGACCAAAAAGTTACCTTTAATATTGCAAAATCAAAGAAATATCCTGCGCTAGAAAAAGATGATGAATGTTTTCGGATGGACATACTTGAACAATTACAATGCGAACATTTTAAGGAATATTACGAAGATAATTTAGAAAAAGAAAAAGCTTAAATTAATTGAAGATAATAATGAAGAACTAGATTTTATTCGGGAAAGATTTGAATTTACGGATAATGCGAAAATACGACAAGAATATAGTTGATCAATTATTAAACCTCACGAACTTGAGCTAAAAATATTACACGATCATTTGAAATACACTTATTTAGGTAATTCTTCAACTTTACCAGTTATTATTTCATGCATTAAACGAATCTCAAGAACAAAAACTTTTAGAAACTTTAAAAAAATACGAAAACTTTTGGTTGGACTTTACGGATATTAAAGGAATTAGTCCTTCAATGCGTATGCATAGAATTATTTTAGATGATAAACATAAACCTAAAGCGGATCCACAAGAAAGGAGATTAAACCGATAATGAAAGAAGTAGTTAAGAAAGAAATTTTAAAATGGTTAGATAATGGTATTATATATCCTATTTACGACTGAGTGCTTGGGTAAGCCCGATTCAACTTATGTGTTCTAATGAAGGGGAGTAACCGTCACTGCCAATGAAAATAACGATCTTATTCCTATAAGACAAGTTACTGGTTGGCGTATTGTGCGGCTTATTTTTAGGTCGTGTTTTATTTTGAAGAGGGGTCGCCTAACAGAAATCTGTCGGCGAATTTTTAATTTAATTAAAATAAATAATTTGAAAAGTAGTATTTGATTTTGAAAATAATTTTTAAATTTGAAGGTTTTAAGATATGAGATTAAGCCGAGCCTCACATCCCGAATAGTTTATATAAACGAGCACCGCACCATGAAGCCGTGTATCATCCACAAGGATAGACACAGCTGCTTGATGGTGGGGCTTGATTAAATAAACTAGAAGATTAGTGACATCCGTTTGGTGCGACGAACCAATTTTATAAGCCGACAAGTTTCCACTAGCTAATATGAAAACATTAAACGGGGTTTATATTACACAGGTTCTTTAAAATTCCTATAAGGGCAAGCCCACATAGTTAATTACATCTTAAGTGACGGGAATCACCTAAGAAAACTCTCGATAATAATCGATGATTAGCTCTCGAGAATTTGAAGTTTAAGGTTTTCGAGATTGAATTTTGGAGTTTCGATAGGGAATGGATCAAATTTTTGGAACATTTTGTTTTGTGAATCCAAAGGAAGAAAGGTAGGAGAAATCAGCGATTCGAAGTGAACTTCGATAATTTCCCGACTATCTATCGTTTGGCTTGAATTTAGGAAAGTCTAATGTTTATTTGATATTTCGATCTTGCCGATTTCGATTAATTAGGGCTTATATTTGTATGATAAAATCAAACGAAATAGCTACAGAAGATGTGAGGGTTTATTGTCGTATCGGACGACTACCTCGGAATCTAAGGCCGGTTAGGGCTTAATTTGCAATGCGAAATGCACAACGAAGAGTTGAGGATTTATGTTGCACTAGGCGAAGCTACCTCGAAGTCCTATGGCTTGGTTGTTTTAATTCTAGGAAAGTTTCTTTGAAGTAGACTCGGGTTTCTGCGATGACGATGGTCGTCTTTGCCCGCAGTACTCAGAGCTCCTTGTTGTTGCGAGAGGTTTAGTTTTAGAAACCATAAATCGGGAGTTGAGAAAAGTGTTTTGGTTTAGAGAAAATCTTAATTTCCGGGTGTTTTTTATGTTTTATTTAAAACAAATCTTAAAGTTGATTATAACGACACCGGTTAAGATCCCGCGGTTCCATCCTTAGGCATCATTATTTTTATCGGATTCACTTAGTCAGGATGAATTTGCTAAACTGTCTGAATGAGTTCCACACTTTCATTTAGGCAGTGGGAAATCCGGTTAGCAACACGTAGGTTACATCATCAGAGGTATTCCAGATCATCAAACGGGACGTTTTAATTTAGTTGTAATTGTAGTTTTGTGTTCATGTTTGTGATTAAATTTTGAGTTGTTTTATATTTTGAAATGTTGTGGCGGTGAATTTTATCTTGCGATGACTTTTAACTTAATTTTGGTTTTCGGTTTTAGGGGCTATCCTAAAGGTGTGGGTTTTCATGCAACTGTTGTTTTATCATGCGAAAAAGTAAAATGCATTTGCGATAAAGTAAATTGCGAAAGTAAATTGCGAAAGTAAATTGCGATAAAATAAAAGCGTACTGGAGGGTCTTCCCGTCATCCCAATTGCACTTAAAACACGATTAGAATATTTAAGCGAGTTCCTAGGTAAAGCTAAGGGAAAGGTTATGGTTTTCTACCAAATTCACAATCCTATAGTTAGTCGATCTCTATGACGTCTAGGTTCTTTGGGTTTTGGTTTAAGGACGATTTTCTTCATCGAAGAATAATCGAATTGATTGTTCTTATAAATATCACTATCATATTGAGGAAGTGCTTAAGAAGAATCTTAAACATCTTTTCGATATTTCTAGGATTGTTTTAAGTCGAAATGAATTTAATTATATAAATGAATCGATCATCAGAGGTTTTGAGTCTTGTTAACTTGCTCGGTGAACTAGGACATTTGAATATCCTATGAGTGAGATAACACTTCATTTAATGTTTCATTTAGGAGTTATATTAATCAAAGCTTTCGAGGGTAAATTAGTATTGAATGATTTGATTTGAGTTAAAGGGTTTAAATTTGGAATAGTGTTGAGTTGCTTTATATTTAGTTTAATTTAATTTAATTTGATTTGATGTTTAATTAATTTGATTTAATTTAATTTAATTTAATTATTTAATTTAATTTAATTTAATTTAATTTAATTTAATTATTTAATTTAATTTAATTTTTAATTTAATTTAATTTAATTATTTAATTTAATTTAATTTAATTATTTAATTTAATTTAATTTAATTGTTTAATTTAATTTAATTTAATTTTAATTAATTTAATTTAATTGTTTAATTTAATTTAATTTAATTTTAATTAATTTAATTTAATTGTTTAATTTAATTTAATTTAATTATTAAATTTAATTTAATCTTAATTTAATTTATCTTTAATTTACTTTATTTTTAATTTTAATTGAAATTTGAAAGATTTTAATAATTTAATTAAGTCTTTTAATATTTTAAATTTGAGTTATCATTTTAATTAAAAATTGAGTATTAGTTGATATAATTAATTTAGGGATTTTTAAATTAAAGAATAAATCTCTTCCTAATAAAGATCCCTTATTTTAATAATTCCAATTTTATTATTCTTCAAATTTAATCTATTATTTAATTAAAGTTTAATCATTTTAAAATTATTTAATGGGTTTCTACCCTTTAATTATTTAAATTTCAATCATCCAAATCAGATTAGGATCAAATATTTTACTTGTTGACTTTTTATTAAACCTAAAGTTTTAATTAAGGATTAAAGATTTTAATTACCATTTTACCCTTTAAGCTTAATAATTTCATAACTCACTAAATTGAACTCAAATGAACTTGAAATTTTTATGTGACTTCACTCATATGTCGATAAAGACATGAGAGGAGAAAATGTGATTTTTCTGTATTTAATTTATTTATATAATTATTTTTGGTGGAAAATAGAGATTTTCGAGGAAAATTTGATAACATGACCAAGAGAAAGTTTCTGTCCTTAAGAAAATTAGGGGACATTCCTAATGACCAGAGAAGCACTTGGACCAATTTTGGTGATTTTTTGAATTATATTATTTTTATTATAATTATTTTGAGTTTTGGAGTGTTAATTAATTTAAAAATAAAATAAATGTTGAAAAATGGATTTTATATTTTTCAAAAATCTCTCTGATATCAAGGAAACCAGAGAAACAAATTTTGCAATTTTCTGATTTTTCTATGATTTATAATAATTATTTTAGTGAAAATGCTAGAAAATACATTTTTTTTAATTTTAAAATTACCCTAGGGCTTTAAAATTTAATATCTCACTAAATAGACTTAGGAAAAATGTGGGATTTGTTCCTAAGTGATTAAAATTCAAAATGTGACATTTTGGTGAATTTTATTATTTTTGTGATTTTTATTATTTTTTAATTATTAAAAATATTAAAATATTATTAAAAATCAACTTTTTTAGAAAATTGAAATTTTAATTTTCTTAGGTTCCCCTGATATCGAGAGAGGCTCCAAAACCAATTTGGTGAATTTTTAAAAAGTATTTTAAAAGTTATGAATTTTTAAAGTTTAAAATGGCTAAGTGGCTTAATCGACCCGATTAGTGGGGCTAACGAAGTCCAATTGACCTCAAATTTTTATGGTGGATTCCTCTGATCCTAAAGGTCAGTGGAGAATTGATTTCAAGTCAATTTGATACCTAGTTAACTCTAATTAATTAAAGACCTATTTTGGGTGTTTAAGCCGATTAGGGTTAATGCGAGTGAATTAACTCGAAGTCTTTATTTTTCCTAGGGTTCTGCGGTCATAAGGAACATCACCAAATATTTCTAGAATTTATTTCACAACATGCTAATTTTTGGAATTAAAATACTCAAAACGACAACATGCATTTGAAAAATAAATAACTTTTCACAGAGATGGCCTACGACCTTGGAAAATTCGGGGAATGTTCCCGAGTTCGGAAGGCTTCAAAGCCACATGGTCTCATGCCATGGTGAATTGTATACATGCATGGAGAATTAAATGTATGCAGAGAGTAAATAAATCATAAAAAATAAAATACTTAATTAAATTAAATGATTTCTTTTCACATTATTCTCCTCATGTTCACTGAGCGAGAGGGTATTTTTATTTTATTTTTGTGATTTTTCTACACAAAGATATGGATTTTTGAAGTTTAGGGAATTAAATAAATAAGAAAATACCCTAATTTTCTATTTATCCACGCGGCGCCGGCGAAACCTCGGCGGCTCCGAACGCACGCGCGTCGCGCTCCCGGTCGACGCCGCCACTGAGTCGGCGGCCGGGCCCCGCGGTTCTCGTGCCGTCTCTCGGTCCGAGCGCGATCCTGGCCGTCCGTGCGCGCGTGTATCGAATGGACGGCATCCGTTCATCGTCCCCAGTGTTCTCGCTCGAGAGCCGTCCACGCTAAATCCACAGATCTCGCTCGATTCTCGATGGATTTTCATGTTCTTATGCTCTATGGATTCGTCTTGAAGAGACGAACACATCTATACGGCTAACATGCATTGAAACTAAGGCATTCGAAATGAAGAATCTCCGGAAGCTCGGGATGGAGAGTTAGCTCGTACCTTGGCTCGGAGAAGTGTGGCTTCGATCGAGAGTTGTTGCACCTTCGATTGGGTCCAGCAAGCTCAGGATGAAGTCTCTGGATGCAGTGAATTGTACGGATATGATTTCGACCAAGCCAGATCCACAAAGCTTGGAGAGCTGGAGCAAGCTGGGTGGCTTTGGAGATGGGGCTTTTGGTGGTGGACACCTTCCACTTGGTCGCAGTGAAGGTGTAGAGCCGATCGATTTGGGAATTGGCTCCGTTGTGGAGAAGTGTCTGGTTTTTGGGCTAAAGTTTGAGCTCGAAATTGGGCTCGGTAGAAGGAATTGGGGCTGGAATTCGGTGGGGATCGGGTGCTACATGTGTAGAGAGTGATGCGGAGTGATTTTGGCGGAGTTTCCTTAAGGTTTTGTTTCGGCACCTCTCATGGCCGAGAGGGGTGGAGTTTAAATAGGAGAGGGTGGAAGGCCTCTCGAGAGGAGTTAGGGCTTGGGATCGAGTTTGCTGCGGTGAGGAGAAGATCGGCCATGGTGACCACTAGGCATGGGGCGGCTCGGCGAGTGAGAATTTCGATGTTGGCTCACATGTGAGCTCTCGGCCATGGTGTTTTCCGGCGGCACAGTGGGCGGCCGGCCGAGCGATGGTCACCATCTTGGTCGGGTGGGTCGGGTGCGGGGTTTAGTGTAGGCGATTGAGGTTTGACATGTGTAAAGGAGTTTGATTTAAATGGAATGGGAGAAGGCTCACTTTGGCTTGGTTTGGGTCAACCCACCATTTTGGGCTTGGTGCACCCTTCCAAGCTACGATTTTGAGTGAGGGAATCATTTAGGTCGGCCTAGAAGGAATGGTGAAGTCTCCATCATGATGAGGTGGCTAAACATGGTTTAGTGTGTGACATGATTAAGGTAAAAAAGGGTTAAAGGAGGTTTAAGAAAGAACTCCCTCTTCTTGCCATAAATGGACTAATGACAAGTCAAAGCCCTCATGGCTTCATGTGGCTTGAGAATGGCTTGTTCATGGCTTCATTTGGCTTGGGAAAAGGTTGATTTGTTTCATGAAAAGGGTTTTAAGAATTTTGGATGTTTTGATGGAAATTTGTATGAAACTTGATTTGGAATAATTTGATGGTGACTTTAGGACTTAGGTAATGGATTTAATTAAATGGATGACAAATGGAGATGTCATGTGGGCTTTAGGGTAGATTTGGGCTTTTGAATTTTGAAGGAAATGGGCTTTTAAGAAGGTTTAAGGGAAGTGGGCTTTTAAGTTTAAGGATGTGTTCATGGATGGGAATTTTTGTAGAGGTTTGGGCCAAATAGTTGTTGGTTTTGGTTTAGGGATGTTTCATGAATAACTTGAAATAGATTTAAGGTGGTTTGGGTTTGAATTGGGTTGAATTTGGGTTTATTTGGTAAATGGGCCGATGTAGGTCGAATTGGGCTAACTTGGGCCAATGTTGGGCTAGGGTTGAAATTGATGTAAAATAAATATTAAGAAATGTTTATGGGAATGTTTCAAAGAGGTTTTGGCTTTGGTTGGGTTTTAATTTTGAGGTTTGGGCCTATTTGGGTTAGATTTGGGTTTAGGTCGAAATTGGGCTTTTTGATTTTGGGTTGAATTTGAGTGGGGTTTGGGTCGAAATCTTGGGCAAATCATGTTAGTGTTTTGTTTATGAGGATGTTAAGGAAGGTTTAGAAAAGATTTGGGGTTAATTGGAGTTGAATTGGGTTAGTTTGGGCTAAGTTTGGGTCATGGGTCCAAATTTGGGCTTTAAGGCCCAAAGTGAAATTGGATCCAAATGTCAATCAAATTGGACTTGGATTTGGTCTAAATTGGTATTGGGAATGTTGAATTGAAGTTTAGAATTGAATTGGACCAAAATTGGGGTCAATTGGGTATGTTTGGTTTGACATTGGGTCCACTTTGGGTTAAAATGGGTCGATTTGGGGGTTTTGACAAAAGTAGGGTAAATTGACAAAATTGGCCCATGGTGTAGTTGGACAAAATGAAATTGGGAATATTTGGGATTTTCTGGAATTTTCTGGGAATTTTCTGAATTTTTGGATTTTTAGGCAGAGAAGGGTATTTTGGGTATTTGGAGGGTATTGGGGGGTATTTTTGGAATTTTTGGTATTTTTGGGTATGGATGATCAATTTGAGTGATGTGGAGGTGTTTGGGATTGATTTTGGAAAATTTTAGGTAATTTGGAGATTTTGCGAAAATTTGGGTAATTCGAGGGTTTTGGGTAGGTTTAGTAGGTGTAGGGTCCGGGGGTCGAAAATTGAAAATTTGGGAAATTGAAGATTGGGTGAATTTGGGTGGGGTGAAATCATTTTGGTTGAGCCATGAAGCCATTCAAGCCCATATGAGCCATGAAAGGACTCATTTGAGGCATTCATTTATGTTGTTCTAACCCTGACGCGAGGGCTTAGGGGTTAAGGACCATCCATGTGAATCACCTACATGAGTCGGGAGGTCGAAGTTGGGTATGGGTGTGGTTTTAGGAAGTGTGTGGAAATGTAGTGTGTAAGTGTAGTGTATGTCGGCCCCTTCATCGGACCGGGCCGCCGGGGCGATCTAAGGCCGAAGAGTCTATAGGAACTCATCCTTTAAACTTCCGTATTTGATTTCGACCCTCCAGGTGATTAGGGGTCTATAGTCGAGTTTGTGGAGTTTGCGGGGAGTTTAGAAGTGGTTTGAATTTCTAAAAGGCGGGTCCCGATTCTAGTCCTCTAAGATAGTCGAAGGAAAAGCTGAGGCTAGATCCTAGCGCTAAAAAGAAGAAAGGAAGACCTCATCAAAAATGAGGTCGACAAATGGACCCCGATAGGTGTGGTGGTGACGGAGCACACGCGCGTATTGGTGTTGGCCAGAGCGATCAGCAAAACCAACACGGATGTCGAGTGACGAACTTAGGACGAAGTAGAAGAGTTCTGGCGGGGAGTGTCGAGTATATCTGCGGGCCGGAGATTCTTGAACTCTCGGCTGGGGAAAGGAAAAGGAGGTGAATCCCGAATCACATGATGCGGGGAATTTCGATTTAGATTTTATTTTGCTTCGATTTATGTTTTGATGTGTGAGTTTAAATTTTAGTTTGGAGTTTCGATTTAGATTGAAGTTTTGTCGAAATTAATTTGAGGGATTTGATTTGAAATGAAAATTGGGATTTTGAGGTTTTAGATGTAACATCTCTGACCTCGAAAGAAAATTGAATTGATTAGATTGAATCGTTGCGATGAGAAGAGATCTCGGAAGCGAAGCGGTGTTGGATGTAAAATCCTTAACCTCGAGAGTTTGATTTTGATGTGATGTATTTCATTGCGATAGGGAAAAGATCCTAAAGCGATGCGGTCTCGGATGTAAAATCCTCGACCCGAAGGTTAAATTTTGATGTATTTCGGTGCGATAGGAAGAGAATCCTAAAGCGGTGCGGTCTTGGATGTAAAATCCTCGACTCGAAAGTTTGAATTTTGATGTATTTCGGTGCGATAGGAAGAGAATCCTAAAGCGGTGCGGTCTTGGATGTAAAATCCTCGACTCGAAAGTTTGAATTTTGATGTATTTCGGTGCTGATAGGAAGAGAATCCTAAAGCGGTGCGGTCTTGGATGTAAAATCCTCGACTCGAAAGTTTGAATTTTGATGTATTTCGGTGCGATAGGAAGAGAATCCTAAAGCGGTGCGGTCTTGGATGTAAAATCCTCGACTCAAAGGTTTGAATTTTGATGTATTTCGGTGCTGATAGGAAGAGAATCCTAAAGCGGTGCGGTCTTGGATGTAAAATCCTCGACTCGAAAGTTTGAATTTTGATGTATTTCGGTCTGATAGGAAGAGAATCCTAAAGCGGTGCGGTCTTGGATGTAAAATCCTCGACCCAAAAGTTTGAATTTTGATGTATTTCGGTCTGATAGGAAGAGAATCCTAAAGCGGTGCGGTCTTGGATGTAAAATCCTCGACTCGAAAGTTTGAATTTTGATGTATTTCGGTGCGATAGGAAGAGAATCCTAAAGCGGTGCGAGTCTTGGATGTAAAATCCTCGACTCGAAAGGTTTGAATTTTGATGTATTTCGGTGCTGATAGGAAGAGAATCCTAAAGCGGTGCGGTCTTGGATGTAAAATCCTCGACCGAAAGGTTTGAATTTTGATGTATTTCGGTGCGATAGGAAGAGAATCCTAAAGCGGTGCGGTCTTGGATGTAAAATCCTCGACTCGAAAAGTTTGAATTTTGATGTATTTCGGTGCTGATAGGAAGAGAATCCTAAAGCGGTGCGGTCTTGGATGTAAAATCCTCGACTCGAAAGTTTGAATTTGATGTTTTCGATTGAGATTTGATTTGAGATCTAGAAGATCGGATTTGAGATTTGATAGAGATTGAATTTGAACTTGATTGAGACTTGAAGCCTGGAAAGATTGAATTTGGAAATTTGGAAATTTGGAAGGATGAGTTTGAACTCGATTGAAACTTGATTTAAGATTTGATTTGAAATTTGAAAGATCGAGTTTGAAACTTGATCGAGATTGGATTTGGATTTTGATTGAGAATTTGATTTGAGATTTGGGAAGATCAAATTTGAAATTTGATCGAAGTGGATTTGGAATTTGATTGAGATTTGATTTGGAAGTTTGGAAGGATAGAATTTGATTTTGAAGTTTGAAAAGATTGAAATTTGATTCGGAATTTGGAAAGATTGAATTTGAGATTTGTGTTGATTTCGTTTATCTTTTAATGGTTCAAATTTTATTTTGTTGTTTATTTAATGTTCATGTGAACTTGGTGTTTGTCATTTTTCAGATTTTTTTTTTAAAAAAAATTTTCTTTTATTCTCTTTTTTTCTTTTACGATTTCTTTGTTCGAAGTTCATTTAACTTTAATGGCGTTTCCCGATCAATTTGCACTAAAGAGGTGAAGGCCAAAAACGTGACATGGTCACTTTCATTCCAATCATGTTGAAAATACGTCGTACAACTCGATGCTGGAATATATTTCATACAATCCATGTAGACTCGAAACGGATTTGTGTATGATCTTTGTTGATCCATCGAAAAGAATCATCGTCGAAAAATCCATGTACGAATAGTGAGGTACATGGTCGATAACATCACCTTCCAAGCCATCCTTGGCGAGGATGCCGAGTTGGATGTACGTTGGAGGTGTGATATTTCCCATGTAACTCGCGGCTCGTAAGGCGGAGGTTCTCTAGCTACGGGTACGGTTGGAAATGGTAAGGTATTTTCTTTGTCGTCCATCCTCTGAAAGTAGCGAGATTCGCTCACTGGCACCCATGGTATGCGATGCTTTGCGATATACGCTCCGTTACCTTGCGGTATCATGACGGAACCCACCGGTAAAGGTATCTTTCTGCGGCCTCGGAACTCGCCGGGCTCTGTATCCGGAGGTCGGATCCGAACATGATGTTGCACTCATTCGAAAGAGGCCGTGCGGAAAGGTCGACGAAGTCGTGGTGATCGATATGTGGGGGTATGCGGTCACTCTGTTTGTAGATGTTGATAATGCGGTATTGGGTATGCAATCTGCTGGCGGTACCCTCCATGTTATCGATCTTTTCACCATTCTCTTGATAACTAATGGCATCGGATCTACTTGCCATGACGAAGTATCCACGGTGGGTTTCCCTTCTGTCTTCGACAAAGTTGTAGCGACATCCGCATTGTATTGTGATTCTTCCTTTCCACGGCATCCATCTCGGGGTTACGAGTATGTATTTTCCCTCGGGCGGCTCGCTCGGCCCATTCTTTTCGAGATCCGGATACGATCCACGATTCTTTGTTGTTCATACTGCGAGAATACGTCGGTGTGTAGCTCGAGGCCTTCTAGTATGTTGATTCTTCTTCCTTTAATTCTCTCGAAGTATTCGAAAGTTTTCTTTTCAACATTCGCATCCTCTCCGGCTCGTATTCGGAATGATGCGGATGGCGAGGCCTTGTGACATATTGTGGGATATATGGTTCAATCCCTTCACGTTCCCACATGCCTCGGCTCCTCGGGGATGATGCACGTCGGGACATCCCCGGGGTTGCTCTGCAACAAGGTCATGCAGCTGCTGGTGGTTCTATCACGGTGGCGTGGTAGCCTTCTTTCTTCGATCTTACGGAGATTTCCACAGTTCTTTACGTTATTCTAGGAGGCTGGCCTCCTTTCTTCGGGTTACTGAGTGAGCCGGTGTCCTTGAAATGTGAGTGCTTGGCATTAGCGGTGTCTCGTCGTGGTCGGTCGCGGCTAGTTTTGTTAACATTTTACGGATGCGGCGATTCTTATTTCTTCGTTGCGTGGGTGTGAGAGTAGCCCTCCGAACTTCTTGAATCTCTGCGGGCGCGGCGGCGAGCGAGCTGCCCTCCGCTTGTAGTGACTACGGACTTCATTTTCTTGTCTTCTTCGGTGTTTGCTTTTCTTTTCTTGTTGTTGGATTGGTGGCTTGGGCCACCCACTTTCATCCATTGTCTGCCGGGTAGTTCTTCTCGGTTAGCGGGACCCGGTCACTTTCCTCGTCTTGTAGGCTGCTTGGTGCGAAATGCGAGTCGATCTCGATTATCGCTCCATCTTTCACCCTCTTTTCATCGAGTGCGAGGCTTACGCCATTCTTAAAGTTCGAGACCCGACCGCCGTTCGACATTTCCCTGCGAAAAGACAAGGAAAAGGATCGAGGTACATCTTAAGAACAAGAACATTAAGAAAATGTTTATTAAAGATACATTTTTTATTATTCTTATATTTTGAAATTTAACGGGAATGAAGTAGGATAAGATGAGGGAAGAGATTTTGATTTGAAAAAGAAAACAAGGGAAACTTAATTATCATGATTTTATTTATCTTAGCACATTTTATTATTTTTTGGGTTCGGACCCGATCATAAGTAATTACTTCACCGTGTTTCTTAGGGATGAAGAATTCATTCCTTCGAAACATCGGGTAGCGTAATACTTTTCGAGTATCGTCCGTTGATTGGAAGCATATGTCGTTCTCCACGGCGATTCACTAGGTGGTAGGAACCTCACGAGTATCTTGCTTCGACCACGAACGGTCCTTCCCAGTGGGTTCAATTTTCCTCATATCTTGCGGTGTGCGAGAATAGGTCTCTTGAGAACGAGAACTAAATCACCGACTTTGAAGGTTCTTGGGCGGACCCGGTTTGTCGTGGGCTTGAACCATCTTAGCTTGGTATAGTTCTAAATTCATGTTGCTGCTGCAAGTCTTTTCCCTTCCAAGCTTTCTAATTCTTCGAGTCGTAGTACGGCGTTTTCTTCGTCGTGATCTTGTTTGCAGCTGCAATTACGAGTGAAGGAAGGTCTGAACCTCTAAAGGTAACATCTGCCTCGGACCCATACACCGGAGCGTAAGGTGTAGCTTGAGTAGGAGTTACGAAGGTTGTCGGTAGGCCCATAAGGCTTCTAACAATTTCTCGTGCCGATTTCTCTTATTATCGTCCGGGGTTTTCTTTAAGATTTGAACGAGAGTTTTATTAAAAGCCTCGGCGAGGCCGTTTGCTCTTGGGTAGTAAATTGTTGAGTATCGCCGGTCGATTCCGTGTCTCTGACAAAATTGTTGATTTGTGTGCTTCGAATGCGGCCGTTATACGAGATGATCTGCGCGGCACTCCGAAACGGTAGGCAACTTGGTTCTTGAAAAGCGTAGCACGTGGTGTGCTTTCACTTCTCTAAGTGGGCCTGCACTGCCTTGGAAAAGTAATCTGTAGGCTACGAGAATGAAACGATGTCCTTTTGAAGATGGTGGTTCATCGGACCCAGTATATACGTGCCCCGACATTCGAATGGCCGCGACGCGATTGTCGGGTGTAGCACATTTGGAGGTTGATGTAGAACCACTCCGTGCACTTGGCATTGGTGACGGCTCTTGGCGATTTTCATGCGGTCGGTCATCATCGAGGGCCGGTAGTACCACTAGTCTTTTAATTTTCATCTTCATCTTTGGACCGGCTGGTGAGCGCCACGAGTCACGAATGCACCTCTTTAACGATTTCGCGGGCCTCGGACCGCTTAGGCACCTTAGCCGCATTTGATCAAAAGACCTTACGTATAATGTGTTGTTTATTAATGCGTAAGACGGAGTTCTTTTCTTGATACGATGGGCGGCGACTATCGTCCGGTAGCTTTCATGTTTGCGGGTAGTGTACATCGATGGTGTCGCCTGATCTTACGTGTTTTACATCCTTCTTCTAGTTGATTCTTTTTCTTTTTCGGTTTGTGTATCATGTCATGTCGAGTTTGTGATAGGACTGACGTCACGTGAGCTGACACTTCCAGCGATTCATCTTGCGAACAGGCAAATTCTTTTGCGAGACGAGGCTAAAGCATCTGCTTAAAGCATTCTCTTTTCTAGGAATTTTGTAGATTGTCACATTTGGAATGCATTCTAGCAATTTGTATGGCATCTTTGGAAGTATTGTTCGAGTCTTGGTTTAAAAATTCTGTATTGTCCGGCGATACGTTGAATGATTAGCTGTGAATCCAGTAGATGTTGATGTACGGTTATCCCAGTTTGAATGGTTAATTCCAATCCGTTATGAGGGCTTCGTATTACGCCGTTGTTTGTACACGGTTACGTCGAGTGGTAGGAGTATCTTAACATCCCCGCTCCGGTGTTATAAAGATTAGCCGATTCTGCCTTACAGGACCTTATCACTTGCGATTCTTCGTCTTTGTGTCTTGAAGATGCTCCAGTCGAAATACAATTCCCAACGTCGATCATCGGGGTCTTCTAGGTTCATTATTTGTTCATCGGCGGATCGTCGTTGAGAGGAGATTCGGCCGGCGAAGGGTGTCTTTGCGAGAAGTCTGCTAAGACTTGTCCCTTTACGGCACGCGAGAGGCACGAAAGTTATATCGAATTGCGATAATATCATTGACCATCGGCGAGTACGCGGGAAAGTGTTGGACGAGTCATCGAGTATTGCGATGGATTAAACTTCGAAATCGAGTTGACCTTATGAGAAAGCATGTAGTGCACGAGCTTTTGAGCGGCGAAGATCGGGGCCAAACAATGCTTTTCGATTGCGGGATACCTTACTTCAGTCGGAAGTAACGACGGCTTAAGTAGTAAAGAGCATTTTCTTTACCCTCATCATTGACACAGAGTTAACGGGGCTCAGGAAGTCGTCTAGAGCCGCGGTGTAAAGTATCAGTGATCTACGAGGCCAGGAGCTGCTAAGACGGGAGGTGTCATTAAATATTGTTTAATGTCTTCGAAGGCCTTCGGCATTTCTCTTCCGAAATAAATTTGGCGTCCTTTTTAACTAGTGCGAGAAAGGTGACACCTACGACGGAGTTTGAGATAAAGCGTCGAAGATATGCCGGCTTCCCTTGAAAAGATCGTAGTTGTTTTAAGGTTTTGGGAGGCGGCATTTCTAAGATGGCTTTAATCTTCTCGGAGTCGATTTCAATTCCACGATGTCGGACAACGAATCTAAGAATTTCCGGAGGTGACGCGAAGGCGCATTTAAGGGATTCATCTTAAGGTTAAATTGTCTTAATCGTTCGAAAACAATTCTCGAATCATACGAGTGGTTTTCCTTTACTTTGCTTTTGATGACGACATCGTCCACGTAGCACTCGACTTGATTGTGGATGAGATCATCAAAAATTCTTGTCATTGCTCTTTGGTAAGTTGCTCCTGCGTTCTTCGATCCGAATGGCATCATCGTGTAGCAAAATACTCACGATCGGCGTTACGAATGCTTGTAAGCTTTTCATCTTACTGGAGCCATTTTATCTGGTTGTATCATGAAGATCCATCCATGAATGAGAATATTTCATGTGTCGAAGCAATATCGATCATCGATTCTGGAATCGGTAGAGGGAATTCATCTTTTGGACATGCCTTGTTTAAATCTACGAAGTCCGCACAAATTCGATACGACCATTCTTCTTTACGTGGCACCGCATTGGTTAACCGAGTCGGGTATTGTTCTTCGCGGACAAATTTAGCGTCTATTAGCTTTTTAACTTCGGTATGACTTGTTGTTCGATTTCCGGACGCATTCTTACGGGACCTTGTACGGCTGGAGCAGTAGGATCCACTCTAACTTATGGACTGCGACCTACGGGGCTAATCACGGCATTTCATCGTAGTTCCAAGCAAAACGATCCTTAAATTCCATTAATAACTTGATTATTTCTTCGGAGTCTTCTTTATTGAGTAAGGAGCTAACAAAGGTAAGTACGAGCTCTTCGCTAGTACCCGAGTTAACTTCCAGTTAACTCATCTATTGTAGATTTGATTTCTTCTTCGAGTTACGGTGGAGCGTCTCCGATTTGTAAATCTTCGAGTTCGTACTGTAGTTTCCATGCGGTTTTCATTGGATTTGCGAGTGACAACCAAGCAAAATTCGGTATCGTCGGCTGACCTGCGTGCTGAGATCCGAGTCCATACTTTGAATTGGGAGGACGGCGGAGTTATTCCATAACTTTTCGAAATGTTGTGATTGGCCTTTTGTCGATTGTCGAGGTAAGAAACCACGTTGAATTAAATTTTGAACACGGGGAGAGTACCACTCGAAAGGTAATTCCATTAATTCGATGAAGTGACATCTTCGAATTGTACATTATTTTCGGTTTTGGAGGAAGAAGCACCGCGGTAGAATTTGATCGGCTTTGCACGATCACTACGTACCTCTTTGACCTCCATACCCTCGATCTTATTAGAATGGATCGGAGTTAGGGTCATAGTATGTACGTAGTGGTTAATCTTCTCGTACATTGATTTGTATTCTTCGTTCTTTTCATCTTCGAGGAGATCTTGTATTGCGGCTTCTTTCGACTTATTGTTGCTTGCTTCTTGCTTGATTTCTTTTTCTTCTTCGGAAGCTCATCATCCCGATCGACATTGATGGTTGGTTTCTTCTGTCCGGTTGTCATAGTGTCTCTACCGCGGCCTCGTCCCGGCCTCGACCTCGGATGCGAGTTGTGGAGAAACCTTCACCATCTCGTCGGAAGGGAGTGGTGAGTGACTTGTTGGACTAGAACTTCGGAGTTCTTCGTTGTCACGAACTTTCTTTGCTTTATTTGTTACGGTATCTGGAGAAGATTGTTTTCTTTGGCGGTGCATAATAAAGTTTGCATCTTCATGGATTCCGATTTCATGTACGGAGAATGGTTGTAAGTCTCCTTTGATGCATTTGTTCCCCTCGTCGTAATATTTGATGCAGCGGTGTAGAGATGATGGTACCATCTGTTTTCATGTATCCATGGTCGGCTCGAGTAGAGCGTTGAACGACGTTTACGAATCGATTATATGAAATTTTGCGGTTGTCTTTGCTAAATCACCGGTCTTCATCGGTAGCGTTATTGACCGAGGAGCTCTTTCTCCTTTACGGTTGAATCCTCTTAATAACATTTTGTCGGCCTCGAGCTCGCGAGCATCGATTTCCAAGTATGCTTAGTGTTCGAAGACTCATTATATTGATTGATGCTCCTGGATCCACCAATACTGCGGAGAGCGTAAACTTCCCGATTGTAGCTTGAAATGTACAACGGTCGGTTGTGATGCTAGCGTCCCCAGTAGTAGGTCATTGTACGTGAAGGTGACACCTCGTTGTTCCTTTAACGAGCGAACCTCATCTAAGGAATCTCCAGGCCATTTGAGTTAGCAATTTCGGATCGAAGTAAGGCCTTGATCGGAGCTTCTCTCATCTCCTTTGATAAGATGAGAGCATCGTAGATGCTCGGTTTGGCGGTAGTTTCCTAAGATGGGCTAGCACGTTGTAGTCACTTTGTTCTCTGCGTCTCGGCTTCTTCTCGAATGGGTATGTCTTCTGGCTGGGGTTGGTTCTTCTTGAACAACCACTACTTTCCTTTGTCTTTTGGACCCATTCTCGGAGGTAGAACTTTTCCACTTCTTAGGTTGACTTACGTAATTTCTTACGAATCTAGTATTGAGTTCTGTGGTGTTTCCTCTGAATCGGAATGAGCGGCTCTTACGGATTATCTTCAAAATGCGAAGGCTCTAGCTACTATCGTAGCTGGAGCTCCTCGAAACTCGCGGATAGAGCCGTTGCTTGTTGAGCTCTCGTAGCCTCCTTGATGGATGCCTTCTTCGTCATTGTGATCGTCGAGATCATGTATGATTTGAGAATTGTTGTTGGTATCGAAATCGACGCCGGATTGTCGCTAGTTACGTAATCGTTAGAAACGGTCAGAACGTAGCCGACGCGATCACCCTTATCATTATATGATCCACGAAGTGAGCGGATAATCATACAAAATCGAGAGGTTCGAGGGATTTCTCCCAGAATCGGAAGCAACTATCTAGGATAAGCGACCCTCAGTCCAGCCTTAGGAATCTCGGTCGCCTCTTCTTCGTCGATTTTCTTCTTCTCTTCGATTTTCTCCTGTCGAGGTGGTTCCTCATCGCGAGTGATAGTACGAGGCTTAACGAGGTCTCGAACTACGAATTGAAGCTCGCACGAAGCGGTTCGGATGTTGTCTAAAATCTTCTTCGAAGATCTCGTCCGAGGCGGTAGTCCATCCATCGTCGATTGCATAGGGATACATCGGAATGACGGGATCGGTTGAGATAACATTGACGGAACCTCCTTTACGGGGTTCCTTCATGTACTCCTTCGGGATTGTTATATTTCCTTTCAGAAGGTTGTCGTTGAGCCGACTTTTGAAGGTAATGCGGTCTTCATCTTGTGCCCGAGCATCAGATGGTAGGGGCGAAAGTTGGGATCACCTTTCTTGTTGACTTCCTGCGAGTCTTTTGGGCTCTGGCAGTTGGAAATGCGGAGTTTTCATTAAGCTACGGAACATCTTTGAGTCTTGCTTCATTTTTGAACGGATATTCTCTGCTCGAAGCTCCCTCGATGTACGTTGCGGACGAGACGGTTGTTCATCTTGCGGAGGCATTGATCATTGGACCGGGGTTCTTGGTAATTTTGTTGTGGTTCTTTGCGGCCGTTACGGTGGTATTTGCATCGGTTGTTTGCCTTTGTCAGCTATCTTGCAGCGACCACGGATTTCTTTTCGAAAGTCTTCACGAGACTACGCTTGTCAGTCTTGTCGGCAAAACTTAATTGCTTCGCCTCTTCTTGCAAGCTTCGGCCTTGCTTAACAACTTCTCAAAAGTCTTAATAGTGAATCCCTTGAGGAGAAGTCGTTATCGGGTCGTGAATGCTTTTAAAGCGAGATCTGCGACGCATGTTGTTCTTGCGGTTGTGGTTCACACTTCATACTTAAATTTCTCCATCGAAGTATGTAATCCACTAGAGTTTCATTCGGCCTTTGTTTCTCTACCACTTAAATCACTATAGTGATGTGGTGCTTGAAGCTCCGACAAATCGCTTAATGAAGAGGCTCTCTAGCTACGAGAATGTCTTCTGCGGATCCAGTTGGGTGAGTCGCATACCGGTCGAAGGCGATTCACGACGGACTGCTAACGAGCTTGTCGGAAGAGTAGCGCATCGCTCCGCCGGCATTGCAACAGGCTGGCACGAAAGTGTGCGGCATGCTTTGTCGGGGGTTCCGGTTCCGTCGAAGGTTTTAAACGAGAGGTGGTACGAAGCCGCTTTGGGTATTGGACGGCGTCGAATTCTTCGGGTAGGTCTGCCGTCCGAATAGATGTCCGTTCTTCGATTGTCTTAGGGCTTCTCGCTTTCTTTGTTCTACGAGTTCTTGATATCCTTTTCGGGGATCATACTTTGTGTTGTATCCTTTTCAGTTGGTCGTCCCAATTGACGGATGTAATCTCCTTTCCTCCGTCTACGATGTGAATGACTTACGGGGGTGTCTCTGCATGTGGTTGTACTTGACTTTGGAGAGTGGCTAGAAGCTACGGCCATCTCTTCCATCCTCTTCGCCATTTGAGCGATCGTGTCGTCCTTTTCTGATTGTCTCTTCATCGGTTACGGCTCCTCTCTTCTGCGAGTTGCGGGAGCACCTTGAGAAGATGATGAAGCTCGTGTCTCGACCATGTTGATTTACGCATATTCATTGTCATGAATTCGATGAGTCGATCTCGTCTCCGAACTTTTCTTCTCTTTCTTTTGCCAGCCGTCGGATGTCGGTTCTCGGCTTTTCCATGGCATCTTCTAGCGGAGCTTTACGTGTATCTTTGTGGTTGTCGTACGATGGTTGCGGGTCCTTTTTCACGAGTCCCCTTCATCGCGGTAGCACTTTCTTCGGATTCCGGCCTCTGGCGAGACTTTCTTTCTCGAGATTTCTTCGTTTCGGTCTCGTTGCGCCGTAGTGGGACGCCGCACCATCCTTCAGCGGCGGAAGGTCGCATGACCGGATGGTGCATCGGCCGAAATGCTTTGGAAGGTGGTATCCTCACTGTCACGCAACCACGATACTACGACGGGCGGGCTAGCCTTCATTCTCTTGCTTGGCTTTTACATCATGACGGCGGGTTACACTCGGGGCCCGAGACGGGATTTGGCGGCACCCGCCACATCCTTCGTAGAATTTCGACACGGGGCGATTTTCCTTCTTCGCTAGCTTTTACACCAAAGTTTGCGGTCGAGCGAAACGGCGTAGTTACGATTCTTTTCTTGCGGCTATCGTTGTAGTATGCGGGTACTGTGGTAATGTGGCGACGATCTTTCGAACATTCTCTTCGTCTCTGCGGCGGAGAGGGGATGGAACACTGCTTCCTCCCGAAAGTGGTATGTAGTCGAGGCGGTGGTGTATATTACGGTAGCGGTGTATATTACGGTAACTGCGGAATTTCCTCGGGAAGGCGATCTCGGCGGCTACGGCTTCCCGGCGATCCTACATTTCTATTTCTTCTTTGGGTCTTTGTCGGCGACGGAATCTTCGAGCTTGGACCCGATTTCGAAGACGGAAGGTCTTACGGGAAGATCCGTACCCTCCGCGGTAACGGGTTTACCATAGTTACGGATTTCTTTCCCTTTGATTTGGCGAAGTCGGGGTAGGTGCGGAAACGACTAGACCGGTGGGGGTAGTGAGAACGGTCCTCTGCGGACGGCGGTACTCCTCTCAGTCGGGACCCTTTGCGGGGGAGGAAACTCTTGGGTCGACTGAGGTTGAACTCGAGCGGTGGTTCCTCGGCTTCGGATACCTTGTTCGTCGGTGCGAAGAGGAGACGTCGGTGACTTTGACGTTCGTGTTTTCGAATCCACGTCCGAATCGGATGACCCCGTTGTCGGGCGGCTCATCCTTATAGACGGCGAAGTCCGGTCCGGTTGGTGAAGGAGAAAATCGGTTTCGGGGCTTCCATTTCACGAGGTAGATTCGGTTTGTCGAGTCCGAGTTATGCTTCTTTTCTTTAGGACGAAGAAAGGAATTGAAAAGTCGAACTCATTCTTTGTTCATGTATTTATCATTTGTTAAAAGAATCACTTATTAGAGGGTTTGTTTATTTAGAACGGAATGTTCGAAGGTGTAGAGAAGGTAAGGAATCGATTCGGAAAGGAAAAGAAAGTCTTAAGCAAGACTTCCGGAGCTCGAAGGATCACTCCTAAGCTAACACTGTGGGGGTCCACCCCGCCTCGAAATGAGGTAAAAGGATCTCGGAACCTCTCGTGTTTAGGGGTATCTAAGCGGTGGCTCCTAAATCAGAGAGAATGTTAGGTATACTTGTTCGAATAGAAATGAACATAGTATTCCGACGGAAAGAAGGGTAGTTTGATCCATTAGGGACATGGATACACTTACCGATTTTGAAAACGGAATTATTTGATTATAATGGAGAGAGGAATTGTCCGGCGGTAGTCGAGAAATCTGTCGGCATATTTTTAGGTCGTGTTTTATTTTGAAGAGGGGTCGCTACGAAATACTGTCGGCGAATTTTTAATTTAATTAAAATAAATAATTTGAAAAGTAGTATTTGATTTTGAAAATAATTTTAAATTTGAAGGTTTTAAGATATGAGATTAAACCGACCTCGCATCCCAGAATAGTTTATATAAACGAGCACCGCACCATGAGCCAGTGTATACTATCCACTAAGGATAGACACAGCTGCTTGATGGTGGGGCTTGATTAAATAAACTAGAAGATTAGTGACATCCGTTTGGTACTGCGAACCGATTTTATAAGCAAGACAAGTTTCCACTGCTTAATATGAAAACATTAAACGGGGTTTATATTACACAGGTTCTTTAAAATTCACTATAAGGGCGAAGCCCACATAGTTAATTACATCTTAAGTGACGGGAATCACTAGAAAACTCTCGATAATAATCGATGATTACGCTCTCGAAATTTGAAAGTTTAAGGTTTTGAAGATTGAATTTTGGAGTTTCGATAGGGAATGGATCGAATTTTTGGAACATTTTGTTTTGTGAATCCAAAGGAAGAAAGGTAGGAGAAATCAGCGATTCGAAGTGAACTTCGATAATTTCCGACTATCTATCGTTTGGCTTGAATTTAGGAAAGTCTAATGTTTATTTGATATTTCGATCTTGCCGATTTCAATTAATTAGGGCTTATATTTGTATGATAAAATCAAACAAATAGCACTAGAAGATGTGAGGGTTTATTGTCGTATCGGACGACTACCTCGGAATCTAAGGCCGGTTAGGGCTTAATTTGCGATACAAATGCACTAACGAAGAGTTGAGGATTTATGTTGCAGCAAGCGAGCTACCTCGAAGTCCTATGGCTTGGTTGTTTTAATTCTAGGAAAGTTTCTTTGAAGTAGACTCGGGTTTTGCTTGATGACGATGGTCGTCTTTGCCATGCATGCTCAGAGCTCCTTGTTGTTGCGAGAGGTTTAGTTTTAGAAATCATAAATCGGGAGTTGAGAAAAGTGTTTTGGTTTAGAGAAAATCTTAATTTCCGAGTGTTTTTTATGTTTTATTTAAAACGAATCTTAAAGTTGATTATAACGACACAGGTTAAGATCCGCGGTTCCATCCTTCGGCATCATTATTTTTATCGGATTCACTTAGTCAGGATGAATTTGCTTAAGCTCAGTTGAATGAGTTCCACACTTTCATTTAGGCGAGTGGGAAATCCGTTAGCAACACGTAGGTTACATCATCAGAGGTATTCACGATCATCCAGACGGGACGTTTTAATTTAGTTGTAATTGTAGTTTTGTGTTACGTTTGTGATTAAATTTTGAGTTGTTTTATATTTTGAAATGTTGTGGCGGTGAATTTTATCTTGCGATGACTTTTAACTTAATTTTGGTTTCGAGTTTTAAGAGTTATCACTAAAGGTGTGG
Organism: Papilionanthe hookeriana x Papilionanthe teres; assembly: GCA_022702705.1. Lineage (NCBI taxonomy): Eukaryota > Viridiplantae > Streptophyta > Magnoliopsida > Asparagales > Orchidaceae > Papilionanthe > Papilionanthe hookeriana x Papilionanthe teres. The sequence goes on along the minus strand of JAKZJZ010001097.1, from coordinate 3,965 downwards.
GTTTTACATGCAACTGTTGTTTTATCATACAGAAAAGTAAAATGCATTTGCGATAAAGTAAATTGCGAAAGTAAATTGCGAAAGTAAATTGCGATAAAATAAAAGCGTACTGGAGGGTCTTCCGAGTCATCCCAGTTGCACTTAAAACACGATTAGAATATTTAAGCGAGTTCTAGGTAAAGGTAAGGGAAAGGTTATGGTTTTCTACCAAATTCTAATCCTATGGTTAGTCGTCTCATATGACGTCCAGGTTCTTTGGGTTTTGGTTTAAGGACGATTTTCTTCATCGAAGAATAATCGAATTCGATTGTTCTTATAAATATCCTATCATATTGAGGAAGTGCTTAAGAAGGATCTTAAACATCTTTTCGATATTTCTAGGATTATTTTAAGTCGAATGAATTTAATTATATAAATGAATCGATCGTCAGAGGTTTTGAAGTCTTGTTAACTTGCTCGGTGAGCTAGGGCGTTTGAATATCACATGAGTGAGATAACACTTCATTTAATGTTTCATTTAGGAGTTATAATAATCAAAGGCTTTCGAGGGTAAATTAGTATTGAATGATTTGATTTAAGTTAAAGGGTTTAAATTTGGAATAGTGTTGAAGTTGCTTTATATTTAGTTTAATTTAATTTAATTTGATTTGATGTTTAATTAATTTGATTTAATTTAATTTAATTTAATTATTTAATTTAATTTAATTTAATTTAATTTAATTTAATTATTTAATTTAATTTAATTTTTTAATTTAATTTAATTTAATTATTTAATTTAATTTAATTTAATTATTTAATTTAATTTAATTTAATTGTTTAATTTAATTTAATTTAATTTTAATTTAATTTAATTTAATTGTTTAATTTAATTTAATTTAATTTTAATTAATTTAATTTAATTGTTTAATTTAATTTAATTTAATTATTAAATTTAATTTAATCTTAATTTAATTTATCTTTAATTTACTTTATTTTTAATTTTAATTGAAATTTGAAAGATTTTAATAATTTAATTAAGTCTTTTAATATTTTAAATTTGAGTTATCATTTTAATTAAAAATTGAGTATTAGTTGATATAATTAATTTAGGGATTTTTAAATTAAAGAATAAATCTCTTCTAATAAAGATCCCTTATTTTAATAATTCGATTTTATTATTCTTCGAATTTAATCTATTATTTAATTAAAGTTTAATCATTTTAAAATTATTTAATGGGTTTCTACCGCTTTAATTATTTAAATTTCAATCATCCAAATCAGATTAGGATCAAATATTTTACTTGTTGATTTTTTATTAAACCTAAAGTTTTAATTAAGGATTAAAGATTTAATTACCATTTTACCCTTTAAGCTTAATAATTTCATAACTCATTAAATTGAACTCAAATGAACTTGAAATTTTTATGTGACTTCACTCATATGTCGATAAAGACATGAGAGGAGAAAATGTGATTTTTACGTATTTAATTTATTTATATAATTATTTTTGGTGGAAAATAGAGATTTTCAAGGAAAATTTGATAACATGACCAAGGGAAAGTTTACTGTCCTTAAGAAAATTAGGGGACATTCCTAATGACCAGAGAAGCACTTGGACCAATTTTGGTGATTTTTTGAATTATATTATTTTTATTATAATTATTTTGAGTTTTGGAGTGTTAATTAATTTAAAAATAAAATAAATGTTGAAAAATGGATTTTATATTTTTCAAAAATCTCTCTGATATCAAGGAAACCAGAGAATCAAATTTTGCAATTTTCTGATTTTTCTATGATTTATAATAATTATTTTAGTGAAAATGCTAGAAAATACATTTTTTTTAATTTTAAAATTACCCTAGGGCTTTAAAATTTAATATCTCACTAAATAGACTTAGGAAAAATGTGGGATTTGTTCCTAAGTGATTAAAATTCAAAATGTGACATTTTGGTGAATTTTATTATTTTTGTGATTTTTATTATTTTTTAATTATTAAAAATATTAAAATATTATTAAAAATCGAACTTTTTTAGAAAATTGAAATTTTAATTTTCTTAGGTTCCCCTGATATCAGAGAGGCTCCAAAACCAATTTGGTGAATTTTTAAAAAGTATTTTAAAAGTTATGAATTTTTAAAGTTTAAAATGGCTAAGTGGCTTAATCGACCCGATTAGTGGGGCTAACGAGTCGATTGACCTCGAATTTTTATGGTGGATTCCTCGATCCTAAAGGTCAGTGGAGAATTGATTTCAAGTCAATTTGATACCTGGTTAACTCTAATTAATTAAAGACTATTTTGGGTGTTTAAGCCGATTAGGGTTAATGCGAGTGAATTAACTCGAAGTCTATTTTTCTAGGGTTCTACGAGTCATAAGGAACATCACCAAATATTTCTAGAATTTATTTCACAACATGCTAATTTTTGGAATTAAAATACTCGAAACGACGACATGCATTTGAAAAATAAATAACTTTTCACGAGAGATGGCCTCGACCTTGGAAAATTCGGGGAATGTTCCCGAGTTCGGAGGCTTAAGCTTCTATGGTCTCATGCCATGGTGAATTGTATACATGCATGGAGAATTAAATGTATGCGAGAGAGTAAATAAATCATAAAAAATAAAATACTTAATGAAATTAAATGATTTCTTTTCCACATTATTCTCCTACGTTCAGCGAAGCGAGGGTATTTTTATTTTATTTTTGTGATTTTTCTACACAAAGATATGGATTTTTGAAGTTTAGGGAATTAAATAAATAAGAAAATACCACTAATTTTCTATTTATCCACGCGGCGCCGGCGAGACCTCGGCGGCTCCGAACGCACGCGCGTCGCGCTCCCGTTCGACGCCGCCGCCACGAGTCGGCCGGCCGGGCCCGCGGTTCTCGTACCGTCTCTCGGTCGAGCGCGATCTGGCCGTCCGTGCGCGCGTGTATCGAATGGACGGCATCCGTTCATCGTCCCAAGTGTTCTCGCCGAGAGCGAGTCCACACTAAATCCACAGATCTCGCTCGATTCTCGATGGATTTTCATGTTCTTATGCTCTATGGATTCGTCTTGAAGAGACGAACACATCTATACGGCTAACATGCATTGAAACTAAGGCATTCGAAATGAAGAATCTCCGGAAGCTCGGGATGGAGAGTTAGCTCGTACCTTGGCTCGGAGAAGTGTGGCTTCGATGCGAGAGTTGTTGCACCTTCGATTGGGTCCCGTGAAGCTCCGGATGAAGTCTCTGAGTGCAGTGAATTGTACTGGATATGATTTCGACCAAGCCGATCACAAAGCTTGGAGAGGTGGAGCAAGCTGGGTGGCACTGGAGATGGGGCTTTTGGTGGTGGACACCTTCCCTTGGTGCGGTGAAGGTGTAGAGCCGATCGATTTGGGAATTGGCTCGTTTGTGGAGAAGTGTCTGGTTTTTGGGCTAAAGTTTGAGCTCGAAATTGGGCTCGGCTAGAAGGAATTGAGTGCAGAGTTCGGTGGGGATCGGGTGCTCCATGTGTAGAGAGTGATGCGGAGTGATTTTGGCGAGTTTCCTTAAGGTTTTGTTTCGGCTCCTCTCATGGCCGAGAGGGTGGAGTTTAAATAGGAGAGGGTGGAAGGCCTCTCGGAGGGAGTTAGGGCTTGGGATCGAGTTGCTGCGGTGAGGAGAAGATCGGCCGTGGTGACCATTAGGCATGGGGCGGCTCGGCGAGTGAGAATTTCGATGTTGGCTCACATGTGAGCTCTCGGCCATGGTGTTTTCCGGCGGCACGGTGGCCGGCCGGCCGGACGATGGTCACCATCTTGGTCGGGTGGGTCGGAGGCTGGGGTTTAGTGTAGGCGATTGAGGTTTGACATGTGTAAAGGAGTTTGATTTAAATGGAATGGGAGAAGGCTCACTTTGGCTTGGTTTGGAGTCAACCCACCATTTTGGGCTTGGTGCACCCTTCGAAGCTCGATTTTGAAGTTGAGGAATCATTTAGGTCGGCTTAGAAGGAATGG
>JAKZJZ010001096.1:0-31745 GCA_022702705.1 Papilionanthe hookeriana x Papilionanthe teres | reverse complement strand
GGAAAATTTTTCCATCAGGACTCCACACGTACATCTACGTGCAGAGTCCAATTATACGCCGCCACATGGCATCCCGCCACGTATGATGCCACGTGGCGCTGTGGGTCCCGCTCAGGAGAGAAAATTTTCAATTTTTTTAGGCCCGGCCCGAAACCCTAACCATCTATTTCGCATCGCTCCGTTCCGTCAAAATATTTCGCCGCCCGAAGGAAGATAAGTATTGTTAGATTGCGCAGTGGAAATTTTTTTTGAGCTCGGTGTTCTATTCGCGCAGGCTCAGGATCTGTGGATCTTGCGATTTCCACGGACGCGTGAAATGCTCGAGATTCAACCTATCATTCTCCCCGAACTTCGAAGAATCGTAGACGAGTATTACTTGTTATTTTTTTGCTTTACTTTACGTTAGCTGGTTTATAGCTTTGATATATGTTTAGAGATTTTTCTCAGAGGTTTACTGAAGAAGCATGAATTAATATGTCGGTGTTATTACTGATGTTACATTCGTATTATCGTTGTGTTATTTTGGCGTTATTTTAGTGTTATTTTGTGTAAGTTAAATAAAATATCGTGTTTATGGTATTATTAGGTTATTATTGTGATGTTTAGTTGGTTTATGGCTTTTGATATAGTGCTTTGAGATTTTTCTGTAGCGGTTTACTCAAGCAGATGTAATTAATATGTTGGTGGTATTACGGTTGTTACGTTTGTATTATTATGATGTTATTTTGGTGTTATTTTAGTGTTAGTTTGTGTAAGTTGAATAAATGGTGTTACTTAGGTTCTGCTGTGATGTTTACTTGGTTTATGGCTTTGATATAGTACTGCTATTGTGGTGTTTAGTTGGTTTATGACTTTGATATAAGATCTATTTATCGTGGTTATTATGGTGTTACGCTCGTATTATCGAAGCCGATTGTTGTTTTTGCTTGCATAATATATGTTGTTACTCTCATTTTAGGATGTAGGGATATTTGGTGGTGTCATCATGGTGTGGGAGTGGTGTTATGCTGGTCCTATTATCGTGATATTGTAGTATTATTCTAGTATTATCCTGGTGTGGGAGTGGGCTTATTATGACATTATTGAAGTGTTATGCTGGTGTTATCATATCTTTTTTATGCTCTTTTGACAATGTCAAACTTTGTATAAATATATCATCAAATATGCAGTCAGGTGAGGCTACAGAACCTTGCAATCCAGCAATTACAGAGTTGTTTTTGAGAAGCAACGTCTGCAATGAGGAAGAAGCTTATGAAAGCTATCGTATCTATGCACATCACGTAGGATTTACTGTTCGGAAGGACCACACTAGCTACTGGCCCAACTCCAGGAAACTGAAGAGAAAAGATTATATATGCGGGAAAGCTGGCTACAAGAAAGAGCCTAACAACATGGAGAGCGTTAAGTACAAAAAATCAGACACGAGGACCGGTTGTAAGGCCATGGTTCGATTTGCTATTGACCTTGAGGGCAACTGGACAATGACAAAATTCATTGAAAATCACAATCATCCTTTCGCTGAAAGTGGTGATAAACATCTTCTTCGTTCGAGCAGAATGATAAGTGAGTTGAATGTAGATGTCTTAAGATCCATGACAGGTGTGGGAATCAGAGCAACAGATGCATACAATTTCATTGCTTCAGAGGTTGGTGGTGTAGAGAATTTGGAATGCACCAAGACAGATGCACATAATTTCATTCAAAGAGAAAGAAGAGAGAAAATTGAGCGGGGAGATGTCAATGCACTAATACGAACTGCTCGTTGGAAAGGCAGTGTCAGTGATAGCATGTTTGCTTGGGATTTCCAAACAGATGAGTCTGGAAGGCTAACAAACATTTTCTGGAGTGATGTATTATCCAGGTTGGATTATGATTGTTTTGAGGATGTGATAATATTTGACACAAGCTACAGATTAAATAAATATAACTTATGCTGCGCTCCATTTGTGAGGGTTAACCACCACCTGACGTAACGTACTTATTTGGAGTTGGATTTACGTCCGATGAGACCACCGATTCATTCGTGTGGCTTTTCAAATCGTTTACTCGAATAATGTGAGAGAAGCACCCAGAGTAATCTTCACCGATCGAGACCAAGCAATGACAAGAGCCATTGCAGAGTGCTTCCCTTAGACACGTCACAGATTATGTCAATGGCATATCCATAAAAAACTTCCTTCAAAGGTGAATTGTAGAGTTAGTACTAAGAGCATCTGTGGTCTTTTTATAGATGCATGAGTAAGTGTGACACCGAGGAGGATTTCGAAGAAACTTAGTCATTAATGATTGAAGTTGGGGAAATTCAGAATAATACGTGGTTGTTGACCTCATTTTTGATGAGGTCTCCTCTTCTTCTCTTTAGTACTTAGGATCTAGCCTTAGGCTTTTCCTTTGACTATCTTAGAGGACTAGAATCGGGACCCACCTTTTAGAAATTCAAACCACTTCTTAACTCCCCGCAAACTCCACAAACTCGACCGTAGACCCCTAATCACCTAGAGGGTTGAAATCAAATGTGGAAGTTTAAAGGATGAGTTCCTATAGACTCTTCGGCCTGTAGACCGCCCTCGCGGCCCTGGTCCGGTGAAGGGGCCGACTTACACACACACTACACTCGTACACTACACTTTCACACACTTCCTAAAACCACAACCATACCTAGCTTAACCTCCCGACTCATGTAGGTGATTCACATGGATGGTCCTTAACCCCTAAGCCCTCGCTAAGAGGTTAGGAACAACATACTGAATGCCTCAAATGAGTCCCTTCATGGCTCACATGGGCTTGATATGGCTTCATGGCTCAACCAAAATGACTTCTCTCCACTCAAATTCACCCAATCTTCAATTTCCCAAATTTTCAATTTTCGACCCCCGGACCCTACGCCCGCTAAACTCTACCCAAAACCCTTAAAATTACCCAAATTTCTCAAAAAATTTCCAAATTACCCAAAATTCTCCAAAATCAATCCCAAACATTTCCACATCACTTAAACTGATCATCCATACCCAAAAATACCAAAAATTCCAAGAAAACCTCCCAATACCCTCCAAATACCCAAAATACCCCTTCGACCCAAAAATCCAAAAATTCGTAAAATTCCCGTAAAATTCCAGAAAATCCCAAATATTCCCAATTTCATTTTGTCCAACTACACCATGGGCCAATTTTGTCAATTTACCCTATTTTTGTCAAAACCCCCAATTCGACCCATTTTAACCCTAAGTGAACCCAATGTCAAACCAAACCCACCCAATTAACCCAAATTCTGGTCCAATTCAGTTCTAAACTTCAATTCAACATTCCCAACACCAATCTAGACCAAATCCAAGCCCAATTTGATTGAAATTTGGATCCAATTTCACTTTTCGACCTTAAAGCCCAATTTGGACCCATGACCCAAACCTAACCCAAACTCACTCAATTCAACTCCAATTAACCCCAAATCTTTTCTAAATCTTCCTTAGCATCCCCACAAACAAAACACTAACATGATTTGCCCAAAATTTAGACCCAAACCCCACTCAAATTCAACCCAAAACCAAAAGGCCCAATTTCGACCTAAACCCAAACCTAACCCAAATGAGCCCAAACCCCAAAATCAAAGCCCAACCAAAGTCAAAACCTCTTTGAAACACTCCCATAAACATTTCTCAACATTGATTTTATATCAATTTCAACCCTAGCCCAACATTAGCCCAACTTGGCCCACTTGGACCTACATAGGCCCACTTACCAAATAAATCCAAATTCAAACCAATTCAACTTCAAATCACATCAAATTGATTCCAAGCCCTTCATAGAACATCCCTAAATCAATTATGACATTTATTCGACAAAGTTCTTCACAAAATTTTTTATCCAAATGCCCATCCTAAAATCAAAAGCCCATTTCCCTTAAACTTTCCTAAAAGCCCACTCCCTTCAAATTCAAAAGCCCAAATTCATCCAAAGCCCACATGACACTTCCTTTCATCATCCATTTGATCAAAATTGTCCCTAAGTTCCAAAATCATCAATCAAATAATTCCAAATCAAGCCACATGCCAAATCACCCCAAAATATCCAAAATTCTTAAAACCCATTTTTATGAAATCGACCCAACCTTTTCCCAAGCCAAATGGAGCCATGGAGCCATGCACAAGCCATATGCAAGCCATGAGAGCCTCTTTACATGTCACCATGCCATTTTGGGCAAAAGGAGGAGACTCTTTCCTTAATTCCTAAAGGTGATTAACCACTCCCATGATTCCCCTTAACCATGCTTATGCCTAATCGTGCTTGGATGGTGACTTGACCCTACCGATTATGCCGAGCCAAATCACTTTTCCCTCAGCCAAAACCAGGCCTCGGGTGGTGCACCTAGCCCAAATGGGTGGGTCGACCCATTTAGGTTCAAATTTAGCCATGCGCCCATTCCATCTAAATCAAACCCTTTACACATGGCCAATGTTAATCGATTGCACTAAGCCCCAGCCCTGACCTCCCTGACCAAGATGGTGACCAATGCCTGGCCGGCCGGCCACCAGGCCACCGGAAAACACCATGGCCGAGAGCTCACATGTGAGCCAACATCGAAATTCTCACTCGCCGAGCCGCCCCATGCCTAGTGGTCACCACGGCCGTTCTTCTCCTCACCGCAGCAAATCGATCCCATGCCTCAACTCCCCCGGGAGGCCCTCCACCCTCTCCTATTTAAACTCCACCCCTCTCGGCCATGGAGGAGAGCTAAGCACAAACCTCGCCAAAACTCGCCAAAATTGTTCCGTACTCCTCCCCATACACGAGCACTCGATCCCCAAGTGAGATCCCCCCGCCATTTCTCCTCTCGCGAGCTCAATTTCGTAGTCGAAATTCCACCCAAAACCAGGACACTTCTCCACAAGGAGCCAATTCCCAAATCGATTGGTTCTACACCTTCACTGCACCGAGGAAGGTGTCCACCAGCAAAAGCCCCATCTCCAAGTCCACCTAGTTGCTCCAGACTCTCCAAGCTTTGTGATCGGGCTTGGTCGAAATCACATCCGTACAATTCACTGCACTCAGAGACTTCATCCGGAGCTCGTCGGGATCCAATCGAAGGTGCAACAACTCTCGTATCGAAGCCACACTTCTCCGAGCAAAGGTATGAGCTAATTCTTTATCCCGAGCTTCCGGAGATTCTCCATTTCAAATGCCTTAATTTCAATGCATGTTAACCGTATAGATGTGTTCGTCTCTTCAAGACGAATCCATAGAGCATAAGAACATGAAAATCCATCGAGTATCGAGCGAGATCTGTGGGTTTAGTGTGGACGGCTCTCGGCGAGGACGCTCGGGACGATGAACGGATGCCGTCCATTCAATACACGCGCGGACGAACGGCCGGACGGCGTCGGACCAGAGACGCGTACGAGAACCGCGGGGCCCGGGCCGCCGACTCGTGGCGGCGTCGAATGGGAGCGCGACGCGTGTGCGTTCGGAGCCGCCGAGGCCGACGCGGCGCCGCGTGGATAAATAGAAAATTAGGGTATTTTTCTATTTATTTAATTCCCTAAACTTCAAAAATTCATATCTCTCGTGTAGAAAAATCAGAAAAATAAAATAAAAATACCCTCTCGCTCAGCTGAACGTAGGAGAATAATGTGGAAAAGAAATCATTTAATTTCATCAAGTATTTTATTTTTTATAATTTATTTACTCTCTGCATTATTTTAATTCTCCATGCATGTATACAATTCACCATGGCATGAGACCATATGAGCTTTGAAGCCTCCGAATTCGGGAACATTCCCCGAATTTTCCAAAGTCGAGGTCATCCCTATGAAGAGTTATTGATTTTTCAAGTTCATAGTTATCGTTTTGAATATTTTAATTCCAATAAATAAGCATGTTGTGAAATAAATTCTAGGAAAATTTGGTGGTGTTCCTTATGACCAGCAGAACCCTAGGAAAAATAGGTTTTGACTTAGTTCATTTAAAACAACCCTAATCGGCTTAAACACCCAAAATAGGTCTCTAATTAATTAGAGTTAACCATGCATCAAATTGACTTGAAATCAATTCTCCACTGACCTTTAGGATCAGAGGAATCCACCATAAAAGTTTGAGGTCAATTGGACTCGGTTAGCCCCACTAATTGGGTTGATTAAGCCACTTAGCCATTTTAAACTTTAAAAATTCATAACTTTTAAAAATACCTTTCAAAAATTCACCAAATTGGTTTTGGAGCCTCTCTGATATCAGGGGAACCTAAGAAAATTAAAATTTCAATTTTCTAAAAAAGTTGATTTTTAATAATATTTTAATATTTTTAATAATTAAAAAATAATAAAAATCACAAAAATAATGAAATTCACCAAAATGTCACATTTTGAATTTTAATCACATAGGAACAAATCCCACATTTTTCTTAGGTCTATTTAGTGAGATATTAAATTTTAAAGCTTTAAGGTATTTTAAAATTAAAAAAAAATGTATTTTCTAAGCATTTTCATTAAAATAATTATAATAAATCATAGTAAAAATCCGAAAATTACAAAATTTGCTTCTCTGGTTTCCTTGATATCAGAGAGATTTTTGAAAATTATAAAATTCATTTTTCAACATTTATTTTATTTTTAAATTAATTAATACTCCAAAACCTAAAATAATTATAATAAAAATGATATAATTCAAAAAATCACCAAAATTGGTCCAAGTGGTTCTCTAGTCATTAGGAATGTCCCCTAATTTTCTTAAGGACAGAAACTTTCCCTTGGTCATGTTATTAAATTTTCCTCAAAATCTCTATTTTTCACCAAAAATAATTATATAAATAAATTAAATACGAAAAATCACATTTTCTCCTCTCATGTCTTTTTTGACATATGAGTGAAGTCACATAAAAATTTCAAGTTCATTTGAGTTCAATTTAGTGAGTTATGAAATCATTAAGCTTAAAGGGTAAAATGGTAATTAAAATTTTAACCCTTAATTAAAACTTTAGGTTTAATAAAAAATTAACAAGTAAAATATTTGATCCTAATCTGATTTGGATGATTGAAATTTAAATAATTAAAGGGTAGAAACCCATTAAACAATTTTAAAATGATTAAACTTTAATTAAATAATCGATTAAATTTGGAAGAATAATAAAATCGAATTATTAAAATAGTGGATATTATTAGGAAGAGATTTATTCTTTAATTTAAAATCCCTAAATTAATTATCTCATTAATATTCAATTCTTAATTAAAATGATAACTCAAACTTAAAATATATTAAAAGACTTAATCATTAAACTAAAATTAAATTATTAAACTCTTTTAAAAATTTCAATTAAAATTAAAATAAAATTAAAATAAAATTAAATTAAATTAAATAAATAAAATTAAATTAAAATTAAATTAAATTAAATCAAATTAAATTAAATTGAATTAAATTAAATTAAATTAAATTAAATTAAATTAAACTAAATTAAATTAAATCAAATTAAATTAAATTAAATTAAATAATTAAATTAAATTAAATTAAATTAAATCAAATTAAATTAAAATTAAATCAAATCAAATTAATTAAACATCAAATCAAATTAAATTGAACTATATCAATTAAATTAAATTAAAACTCAATTAAATTAAATTAAATTAAATTAAATTAAATTAAATATAACATCACCAAAGACATAAAGAATTCAAAATAAATCTAAAATAACTTCAACACTATTCCAAATTTAAAATCATTAATTGAAATTAAACTAAATCACAAATCATTTCAATACTAATTTACCCTCGAAAGTTTTAGTTATCATAACTCCTAAACGTAACATTAAATGAAACGTTACTTCACTTATAGGATATTCAAATGTCCTAGTTCATCGAGCAAGATAACAACAAAACTTGAATTCTCGACGATTAATTCATTTATATAATTAAATCCATTTGGACTTAAAACAATCCTAGAAATATTGAAAAGATGTTTAAGATTCTTCTTAAGCACTTCCTCAATATGATAGGATATTTATAAGAACAATCGAATTTAATTGTTCTTCGATGAAGAAAATCATCCTTAAACTAAAATACAAAGACCTAGACGTCATAGAAATGACTAGATATATGATTGGGAATTTGGTAGAAAACCATAACCCTTCCTTTAGCTTTTACCTAGAACTCGCTTAAATATTCTAATTGTGTTTTAAGTGTAGCTTGGGATGACGTGAAGACCCTCCATGTACGCTTTTATTTTATCGCAATCTACTTTCTTGCAATTTACATTATCGCAATTTACTTTATTGCAAATGCACTTTACTTTTCTCGCATGATAAGACAACCGTTGTATGAAAACTCACACCTTTAGGATAAACTTCTAAAACCGAAACCAAAACTAAGTTAAAAGTCATCGTAAGATAAAATTCACCGCCACAACATTTCAAAATATAAAACAACTCAAAATTTAATCACAAACGTAACACAAAACTACAATTGCAACTAAATTAAAACGTCCCGTTGGATGATCGGGAATACCTCGATGATGTAACCTACGTGTTGCTAACGGATTTCCCACGGTCTAAATGAAAGTGTGGAACTCATTCAATCGAGTTTAGCAAATTCATCCGGACTAAGTGAATCCGATAAAAATAATGATGCCGAAGGATGGAACCGCGGGATCTTAACCGGTGTCGTTATAATCAACTTTAAGATTTGTTTTAATTAAAACGTAAAAAACACTTGGAAATTAAGATTTTCTCTAAACCAAAACACTTTTCTCATCTCCCGATTTATGATTTCTAAAACTAAACCTCCGCAACAACAAGAAGCTCGGAGCATGGTGGGCAAAGCACGGCCATCGTCGTCAAGCAAAACTTGAACCTACTTCAAGAAAACTTTCCTAGAATTAAATAACAAAGCCATATGACTTCGAGGTAGTTTGCCTAAGTGCAACATAAATCCCCAACTCTTCGTTAGCGCTTGCTTCGCAAATTAAGCCCTAACCGGACTTAGATTCCGAGGTAGTCGTCTGATACGATATAAACCCTCACATCTTCGAGGCTATTTGTATGATTCTATCGTATAAATATAAGTCCTAATTAATTAAAATCGACAAAATCAAAACATTTAAATAAACATTAGGACTTTCCTAAATTTAAGTCAAACAATGTGATAGTCGGGAAATTACCGAAGTTTACTTCGAATACGTGATTTCTCCTACTTTTCTTCCTTTCGATTCATAAAACAAAATGTTCCAAACTCGATCCATTCCCTATCGAAATTCCAAAATACAATCCTCGAAAACTTAAACTTTGAAAATCTTGAGAGCGAATTATTGATTATTATCGAGAGTTTTCTTAGGTGATTCCCATCACTTAAGATGTAATTAACTATAGGGGCTTGCCCTTATAGGGAATTTTGAAGAACCAAGGTAATATAAACCCTGTTTAATGTTTTCATATTAAGCAGGGGAATTTTGTCGGCTTATAAAATTGGTCCGCAGACCAAACGGATGTCACAAATCTTCTAGTTTATTTAATCGAGCCCCACTCGTCAAGCGGTGTGTCTATCCTTAGTGATAGATACACGGTTCATGGTGCGGTGCTCGTTTATATAAACTATTTGGGACGCGAGATCGGTTTAATCTCATATCTTAAAACCTTCAAATTTAAAATTATTTTCAAAATCAAATACTCCTTTTCAAATTATTTATTTTAATTAAATTAAAAATTCGCCGACAGATTTCTGTTAGGCGACCCCTCTTCAAAACAAAACACATCCTAAAAATTCGCCGACAGATTTCTGTTAGGCGACCCCTCTTCAAAACAAAACACAACCTAAAAATTTGCCGACAGTGGTTAGCTGAAATGTATCGTCACAGGCACAGATGGTCAACAACATTTAATAAAGATGTATTCGGTATTAGAATCTTATCAACACAGAGGAGTGAGTCAACCAATAATATATGTCATTATGTTACAAAACCAACTAGCTCTCTATTGGATTGTTTTATTGGTCTTGAAACCATCGTGAAATCTTGGCGTCGCAACGAGAAAGATGAAGATTTCAAATGCGGCCAGTCCGTCACAACGCCCATGGTTAAAATCAATCCCGTGTTGAAGCATGCTGCTGCATTATATACAAGGAAGCTTTATTCAATGTTTGAACAAGAGCTACTGAATGGATTATGTGGGCTTACAACTGAATTATCTGCGGATAGTGAGGGTAGATACAATGTAATGAGTTTGGATGAGGAGGGGACAAGGCAGCCGTGGACTGTATTAGTCGACAAAGTTAGTGCTGAGGTTACATGTACTTGCAAAAAATTTGAGATGATGGGACTGCTGTGCTCCCGTGCTCTATTTGTGCTCAATGTAGTGAAAATAAAGGTGATTCCAGATAAGTATTTCTTACTGTGGTGGTCTAAAAATGCTAAAAGGGATATCTACAATAGACATGGATGTAGAGATATGAGAAATTCCAATGTGAACAATGTTTCATCAAGTGCATTGTTATTCAAGTCCATTTCTCAGAAGTTTGCGTATCAACTCATAAATATGACACAAGGACATGATTCAGCGGAGGAGTTGTTGTGGACGACCTTAAAAAACTATCTGTTGATCTTGGTGACGTTCTAGCAGGGAGAAAACCTGAATCTAATAGAACGACGAAGAAGAAAAATTCCAAAACTAGGACTTTCTGTTGACGACCCCGCAAAGATGAGCCCGAAAGGAGTTTCAATATCGAGATTGAAAGGATATTGGGAAAAAACTAAGAAATGCAAAAGTATGAAGTCGTTGCTTGAGTAATGCTTTATTTCTAAGTATGTTGAGTTTTGTTCTCTTCTGGGATATTATTTTCAACTTTGCTTTCAGGAAAGGAACAACATGAGTCATCTAGCCGTGAAACTATTAATATGTTCGAAGAAATTTTGACAGATTGTCTTACACAGGTGCGTTCAATTTATTCAATTTAGTCGGTTCTTCGATGGAATTATGCAATTCAAGTTTACTCGATTTTGACATTGTCTTGCAGGAATACTATGAAACACAACCAGTCGGTACATACACTGGAATGCTAATGGATTCCATAAGTTAGTGATATGTTGTTTGGGTTTCTGTATGATATAGATGTATTTATTGTTGTTTAGGTCCCTGTTTGATATAGATGTATTTATGTTTGACAAGTTGTTTAGTTTATATTTTGTTGGAGAAATAATTTAGTACATATTATGAATGACAAATAGCTCTGCTTGGATGATTAAAATTCGTTCTGTAAGCTGACAACTATAGAATAACAACCGTAAAAGAGTTTAGTAACAATAGAATAACATTTACAATAGAATAACATGCAATAATTTACAATAATACGCAAATAATACGTCTATAATACGTTAATAACACCAGAACGACAGAACCATAAATGCTTGGTAAATAATACCATAATAACCACTAATAACACGTAAATAATACGTCTATAATACGTTAATAACACCATAATAACAGAACCATAAATGTCTGGTAAATAATATTAGGATAACCCCAATAACACGTAAATAATACGTCTATAATACGTTAATAACACCAGAACAACAAAACGATTAATTTCTGGTAAATAATACCAGGATAACCCCCAATAACACTTAAATAATCCACAAATAATACGCAAATAATACGCCAATAATACCAGAATAACAGAACGATAAATATCTGATAAATAATACCAAGATAACCCCCAATAACACGTAAATAATACGTCTATAATACGTTAATAACACCAGAATAACAGAACGATCAATGTCTTGTAAATAATACCAGAATAACCCCCAAATAACACGTAAATAATATGCAAATAATACGCCAATAATACCAGAATAACAGAACGATAAATATCTGGTAAATAATACCAGGATAACCCCCAATAACACGTAAATAATACGTCTATAATACGTTAATAACACCAGAATAACATAACGATTAATGTCTGGTAAATAATACCAGGATAACCCCCAATAACACGTAAATAATACGCAAATAATACGCCAATAATACCAGAAAAACAGAACGATAAATATCTGGTAAATAATACCAGGATAACCCCTAATAACACTTAAATAATACGTCTATAATACGTTAATAACACCAGAATAACATAACGATTAATGTCTGGTAAATAATACTAGAATAACCCCAAATAACACGTAAACAATACGTCTATAGTACGTTAATAACACCAGAATAACAGAACGATAAATTTTTGGTAAATAATACCAGAATAACCACTGATAACACATAAATAATACGTCTATAATACGTTAATAACACCAGAATAACAGAACCATAAATTTCTGGTAAATAATACCAGAATAACCCCCAATAACACGTAAATAATACGTGAGTACAACCTATAAAATCCTGCTCGTGTTACCGCGCGTTCGACTCTCATATCGGACCGTGTTTCCGCGGCTTTTACTCGTCAAATAATCGTGTTATTATGGAATATTCCGTCTTTAAATCGACAATTAATCGTCTTACTGTCGAGAAAATCGTAAAAAATTCGTGTTACTGTCCAAAAAAATGCATTATTCTAATTTAATATATTTTTATTAGAAATATTTATAGCATACAAATATAATATTCTGTACTTCCAAATCATTATACTATACAGCAATACACAGATTTTATGCTTGAATATTTTTCATTTCCAAAATAAAACTAATATTTCAGAAAAAATCAAATATTTTAAACTCTAATATTTTAACATATTTTAAACTCTAATATTTCGGAAAAAACTATATATATATATATATATATATATATATATATATATATATATATATATATATATATATATATATATATATATATATATATATATATATATATACCATTTTATGTTTACGAGGGGCATTTAACACCTTGATATTAGAAATGCGAGATTTACATATGTACCACCCATTTTCTATACATTTACAGATTTACCAACTACACTTTCAAATTCTTCTTATATACATGCCATCATACATATTTCTAAACATAAATAGCCACATGCTAAGCCTTCCGAGGTATTTGATAAATTTCACCACCCAATGGATGCATTCTGCTATATACTGCTTGCAATAAAAGAAAAACATGGAGTCAGTAAGAAATGCACTGCTATATACTGTGTTCAACATTTAAAATATTAATAAATTTATGGAATACGTAAGAAAGGCTGACCATATTAATAAATTTATGTCCTTGCCAGGTTGCAAATATCATAAGCAAATTCTGTTCTGAATCTTTTCATTTCGTCCTGCCAATTTAAGTATTGTTTCCAATCGGGGTCTTCGGCCAGCACGAGTGTTTCCATGAACTTACACACGAACATCCCACAGTCAACGTTGTTCGATTGTGTTGGTGCACCAGATACTATTGCATAAGGCCATTTGAGGATTTTTGCCTTGAAAAGATCTCCACAATGTGCTGCGAACATTTCGATCTGCATGAATGATTAGAATAGTGAAGTGTAACTTGTGTGTTAATATGAGTTATTATGATATGTTATAAGTCTTAATCTGAAGTTGAAATAATATTTGAAAGAGTTGAATTAACTTACAACTTGTAGAGCATAGGCCTTATGGGTCGGCTTTGGAAGGGAGTCGTAAATTCTCCATCTAAACATACATATATAGTGCACCAACAAAATCCAGTGACATTATGCACAATTGGAAACAATATTGTCTTCGTGTCACATAAAGTCTTCTCAGTTATGTGATTAACAAATTGTTGGCTGTCGCCGTATTTCTTGTGCATTTGAATAACATCATTAGTTTTAATTTAGCCATATTTTTTAAAAATTTAATGCAAATTCTAGTGTCTAAAAATATTACCAGATATGAAGGTGAAACATAGATGTAAGGCTGGTATAGATCAGGTCTCCTCAATGTTCGTTCGCGCAATAGCGTGGCAAAAAGAACAATGTGTTCATTTCCGAGAGACTTATGCAGCAGAAGATCTGATAGGGCTATTCTGTCAATCATAATGCCTCCTCTAAACAACACAATATCGCTACTGCATTGATAAGATAGCGTTTACCCTAACTCACATTAAGTTAAAAAACAACTGCAACAATTGAAATTGAATGTTCACATTAACTTACGGTCCTGGGTGGCTTGCAATACACTCATCGATCACTTCCTGCATTTTCTGTGGTATTAAAGATCTGCCAGGATAATCAATGGAGTCCGATTGCAGGGACGGCTCGCAACATCGAACAATGTTTCTTAAAGACATGGATAATACATAAATTCTATTCGAACCTTTATTATGTACTTACAGCTAGGGCGAGTTGGATCTCAGCAGAACTCGGACTAGATATTTCAATGTTTTCTTCCATATCTTTGCTTTCTTGGCCATCATCCTCTTGGGCATCAATATCTTCACCTGATCCCACAAGATGCGTCTGCAATACAAAATATGTTTTTAGTAAACATACAAGGAAGGTAGATCGCACCGTTCAAATAAAATCATGTAGTGCTCAACGATATAAAATCTAACATACTCTTTATTGCTATGTCGACTTCATCGGGCTTCTTGCAATGTCGAATCCCCAACAGGCTGGGCGACATCTACATCCTTATTATGCTCATCTGCCTCTTGGTCGACTTCTGGAGGATCAATATGAGCACTGCCCTCTCGGGCCACTGCCGGAGCATCACTCTGCAAATCGGCGTCTTTGGCCACTGCCGGATCGTCAATCTGAAGATCAGCCTCTTGGGCCACTGCCGAAGCATCAATATGAAGATCAGCCTCTTTGGCCACTGCGGGATCCTCGGCATGCACATCGGCCTCTTGGCCACCGTCGGATCCTCAAGATGCACATTGGCCTCTTGGGCCACTTGCGGAGCATCAACTCCGCAAATCGACCTCTTGGGCCACTTCCGCATCATCCGTCTGTACATAGGCCTCAATATGCACATTGGCCTCAGCGGTATGTAGTATAGTATCTATATCTCTGTCAGGTAATGTCGGAAAGGGATCATCTATATGTACAGGATCCTCTATGTGTGTGGTGTGGTCTACATCATGTCGGCATATTTTTAGGTCGTGTTTTATTTTGAAGAGGGGTCGCCTAACAGAAATCTGTCGGCGAATTTTTAATTTAATTAAAATAAATAATTTGAAAGGTAGTATTTGATTTTGAAAATAATTTTAAATTCGAAGGTTTTAAGATATGAGATTAAACCGATCTCACATCCCAAATAGTTTATATAAACGAGCACCGCACCACAAACCGTGTATCTATCCCTAAGGATAGACACAATCGCTTGATGGTGGGGCTTCGATTAAATAAACTAGAAGATTAGTGACATCCGTTTGGTCCGCGAACCAATTTTATAAGCCGACAAGTTTCCCCGCTTAATATGAAAACATTAAACAGGGTTTATATTACTCGGGTTCTTTAAAATTCCCTATAAGGGCAAGCCCCTATAGTTAATTACATCTTAAGTGACGGGAATCACCTAAGAAAACTCTCGATAATAACCAATAATTCTCGCTTTCAAGAATTTCAAAGTTTAAGGTTTTCAAAGATTGAATTTTGGAATTTCAATAGGGAATGGATCAAATTTTGGAACATTTTGTTTTGTGAATCCAAAGGAAGAAAGGTAGGAGAAATCACCGATTCGAAGTGAACTTCGATAATTTCCGACTATCCTATCGTTTGTCTTGAATTTAGGAAAGTCCTAATGTTTATTTAAATGTTTCGATCTCGCCAATTTTAATTAATTAGGGCTTATACTTGTATGATAAAATCAAACAAATAGCTTAGAAAATGCGAGGGTTTATGTCGTATCGGACGACTACCTCGGAATCCTAAGACCGGTTAGGGCTTAATTTGCAATGCAAATGCCTAACGAAGAGGTCGAGGATTTATGTTGCACTGTGCAAGCTACCTCGAAGTCCTATGGCTTCGTTGTTTAATTCTAGGAAAGTTTTGCTGAAGTAGACTCGAGTTTTGCCGATGACGATGGTCGTGCCGCCCACCATGCTCCGAGCTCCTTGTTGTTGCAGAGGTTTAGTTTTAGAAATCATAAATCGGGAGTCGAGGAAAGTGTTTTGGTTTAGAGAAGTCTTAATTTCCAAGTGTTTTTTTTTTTTATTTCGATTAAAACAAATCTTAAAGTTGATTATAACGACACCGCTAAGATCCCACGGTTCCATCCTTCCGCATCATTATTTTTATCGGATTCACTTAGTCCGTATGAATTTGCTAAACTCAACCGAATGAGTTCCACACTTTCATTTAGACCGTGGGAAATCCCGTTAGCAACACGTAGGTTACATCATCCGAGGTATTCCCGATCATCCAACAGGACGTTTTAATTTAGTTGCAATTGTAGTTTTGTGTTCTCGTTTGTGATTAAATTTTGAGTTGTTTTATATTTTGAAATGTTGTGGCGGTGAATTTTATCTTGCAATGACTTTTAACTTAATTTTGGTTTCAGCTTTAGGGTCTATCCTAAAGGTGTGGGTTTTCATGCAACAGCTTGTTTTATCATGCAAGAAAAGTAAAATGCATTTCGCAATAAAGTAAATTACAAGAAAGTAAATTGCAATAAAATAAAAGCGTACCCTGAGGATCTTCCCGTCATCCCAAGCCGCACTTAAAACACAATTAGAATATTTAAGCAAGTTCCTAGTAAAGCTAAGGGAAAGGTTATGGTTTTCTACCAAATTCCTAATCCTATAGCTAGTCAACTCCTATGACGTCTGTGTTCTTTGTGTTTTTTTGCTTGAGGACGATTTTCTTCATCAAAGGACAATTAAGTCCAATTGTTCTTATAAATATCCTATCATATCGAGGAAGTGCTTAAGAAGAATCTTAAACATCTTTTCAATATTTCCAGGATTGTTTTAAGTCCAAATGAATTTAATTATATAAATGAATCGATCGTCCGAGGTTTTCAAGTCTTGTTAACTCGCTCAAGTTGAACTAGGACATTTGAATATCCTATGAGTGAGATAACACTTCATTTGATGTTCCATTTAGGAGTTATAATAATCAAAGCTTTCAAGGGTAAATTAGTATTCAAATGATTTGATTTAAGTTAAAGGGTTTAAATTTGGAATAGTTGTTCAAGTTCGTTTTATATTTAGTTTAATTTAATTTAATTTGATTTGATGTTTAATTAATTTGATTTGATTTAATTTAATTTAATTATTTAATTTAATTTAATTTAATTTAATTTTAATTATTTAATTTAATTTAATTATTTAATTTAATTTAATTTTAATTATTTAATTTAATTTAATTTAATTGTTTAATTTAATTTAATTTAATTGTTTAATTTAATTAAATTTAATTATTAAATTTAATTTAATCTTAATTTAATTTATCTTTAATTTACTTTATTTTTAATTTTAATTGAAATTTCAAAAGAGTTTAATAATTTAATTAAGTCTTTTAATATTTTAAATTTGAGTTATCATTTTAATTAAAAATCGAGTATTAGTTGATATAATTGATTTAGGGATTTTTAAATTAAAGAATAAATCCCTTCCTAATAAAGATCCCTTATTTTAATAATTCCAATTTTATTATTCTTCCAAATTTAATCTATTATTTAATTAAAGTTTAATCATTTTAAAATTATTTAATGGGTTTCTACCCTTTAATTATTTAAATTTCAACCATCCAAATCGATTAGGATCAAATATTTTACTTGTTGACTTTTTATTAAACCTAAAGTTTTAATTAAGGGTTAAAAGTTTAATTACCATTTTACCCTTTAAGCTTAATAATTTCATAACTCATTAAATTGAATTCAAATGAACTTGAAATTTTTATGTGACTTCACTCATATGTCAATAAAGACATGAGAGGAGAAAATGTGATTTTTCTCGTATTTAATTTATTTATATAATTATTTTTGGTGGAAAATAGAGATTTTCAAGGAAAATTTGATAACATGACCAAGGGAAAGTTTCTGTCCTTAAGAAAATTAGGGGACATTCCTAATGACCGTGAGAAGCACTTGGACCAATTTTGGTGATTTTTTGAATTATATTATTTTTATTATAATTATTTTGAGTTTTGGAGTGTTAATTAATTTAAAAATAAAATAAATGTTGAAAAATGGATTTTATATTTTTCAAAAATCTCTCTGATATCAAGGAAACCAGATAATCAAATTTTGCAATTTTCTGATTTTTCTATGATTTATAATAATTATTTTAGTGAAAATGCTAGAAAATACCTTTTTTTTAATTTTAAAATTACCCTAGGGCTTTAAAATTTAATATCTCACTAAATAGACTTAGGAAAAATGTGGGATTTGTTCCTAAGTGATTAAAATTCAAAATGTGACATTTTGGTGAATTTTATTATTTTTGTGATTTTTATTATTTTTTTAATTATTAAAAATATTAAAATATTATTAAAAATCAACTTTTTTAGAAAATTGAAATTTTAATTTTCTTAGGTTCCCTGATATCAGAGAGGCTCCAAAACCAATTTGGTGAATTTTTAAAAAGTATTTTAAAAGTTATGAATTTTTAAAGTTTAAAATGGCTAAGTGGCTTAATCAACCCAATTAGTGGGGTTAACCAAGTCCAATCGACTTCAAATTTTTATGGTGGATTCCTCCGATCCTAAAGGTCAGTGGAGAATTGATTTCAAGTCAATTTGATACACTGGTTAACTCTAATTAATTAAAGACCTATTTTGGGTGTTTAAGCCAATTAGTGTTAATCTGAGTGAATTAACTCAAGTCCTATTTTTCCTAGTGGTTCTCTCGGTCATAAGGAACATCACCAAATTTTCCTAGAATTTATTTCACAACATGCTATTTTTTGGAATTAAAATACTCAAAACAGCAACATGCATTTAAAAAATAAATAACTTTTCACAGAGATGGCCTCCGACCTTGGAAAATTCGTGGAATGTTCCCAAGTTCAGAGGCTTCAAAAGCCCTATGGTCTCATGCCATAGTGAATTGTATACATGCATGGAGAATTAAATGTATGCAGAGAGTAAATAAATCATAAAAAATAAAATACTTAATGAAATTAAGTGATTTCTTTTTCACATTATTCTCCTCCTCGTTCACCGAGCAAGAGGGTATTTTTATTTTATTTTTGTGATTTTTCTACACAAAGATATGGATTTTTGAAGTTTAGGAATTAAATAAATAAGAAAATACCCTAATTTTCTATTTATCCACGCGGCGCCGCCGAAACCTCGGCAGCCTCCGAACGCACACGCGTCGCGCTCCCATTCGACGCCGCCACCCGAGTCGGCAGCCCGGCCCCGCGGTTCTCGTACCGTCTCCCGGTCCGACGCAATCCTGGCCGTCCGTGCGCGCGTGTATCGAATGGACGGCATCCGTTCATCGTCCCCAAGTGTTCTCACCCGAGAGCCGTCCACACTAAATCCCTAAGATCTCACTCGATTCTCAATGGATTTTTATGTTCTTATGCTCTATGGATTCGTCTTCAAGAGAGGAACACATCTATACGGCTAACATGCATCGGAACTAAGGCATTTGAAATGGAGAATCTCCGGAAGCTCGGGATGAAGAGTTAGCTCATACCTTGGCTCGCAGAAGTGTGGCTTCAATCCGAGAGTTGTTGCACCTTCGATCGGGTCCCAAGCAAGCTCCGCATGAAGTCTCCCGGTCTCGGTGAATTGTCCGGATATGATTTCGACCGAGCCCGATCACAAAGCTTGGAGGCCGGAGCAACCGGGTGGCCCGGAGATGGGGCTTTTAGTGGTGGACACCTTCCCTCGGTCCGGTGAAGGTGTAGAACCAATCAATTTGGGAATTGGCTCACCGTGGAGAAGTGTCCCGGTTTTCAAGCTAAAGTTCGAGCTCAAAATCGGGCTCGCCTAGAAGGAATCGGGCCGGAATTCAGCGGGGATCGTGTGCTCTAAGAGTGGAGAAGGATCCGGAACAATTTTGGCGGAGTTTTGGCAAGGTTTGTGCTTCGGCTCCCCTCATGGCCGAGAGGGGTGGAGTTTAAATCAGAGAGGGCGGAAGGCCTCTCGCAGGGAGTTAGGGCTTGGGATCGACCGCTCTCGGTGAGGAGAAGATCAGCCATGGTGACCATTAGGCATGGGGCAGCTCAGCAAGTGAGAATTTCAATGTTGGCTCACATGTGAGCTCTCGGCCATGGTGTTTTCCGGCGGCCCGGTGGCCGGCCGGCTGTGCAATGGTCACCATCTTGGTCAGTGGTCGTGGCCGGGGTTTAGTGTAGCAATCGAGGTTCGACATGTGTAAAGGAGTTTGATTTAAATGGAATGGGAGAAGGCTCACTTTGGCTTGGTTTGGGTCAACCCACCATTTTGGGCTTGGTGCACCCTTCCAAGCTCGATTTTGAGCCGAGGGAATCATTTAGGTCAGCCTAGAAGGAATGGTGAAGTCTCCATCCATGATGAGGCGGCTAAACATGGTTTAGTGTGTGACATGATTAAGGTAAAAAAAGGTTAAAGGAGGTTTAAGAAAGAACCCCCTCTTCTTGCCATAAATGGACTAATGACAAGTCAAAGCCCTCATGGCTTCATGTGGCTTCGAGAATGGCTTGTTCATGGCTTCATTTGGCTTCGGGAAAAGGTTGATTTGTTTCATGAAAAGGGTTTTAAGAATTTTGGATGTTTTGATGGAAATTTGTATGAAACTTGATTTGGAATAATTTGATGGTGACTTTAGGACTTAGGTAATGGATTTAGTTAAATGGATGACAAATGGAGATGTCATGTGGGCTTTAGGGTAGATTTGGGCTTTTGAATTTTGAAGGAAATGGGCTTTTAAGAAGGTTTTAAGGGAAGTGGGCTTTTAAGTTTAAGGATGTGTTCATGGATGAGAATTTTTTGTAGAAGTTTGGGCCAAATAGTTGTTGGTTTTGGTTTAGGGATGTTTCATGAATAACTTGAAGCAAATTTGGGGTAGTTTGGGCTTGAATTGGATTGAATTTGGGTTTATTTGGTAAATGGGCCAATGTAGGTCAAATTGGGCTAACTTGGGCCAATGTTGGGCTAGGGTTGAAATTGATGTAAAATAAATGTTAAGAAATGTTTATGGGAGTGTTTCAAAGAGGTTTTGGCTTTGGTTGGGTCTTAATTTTGAGGTTTGGGCCTATTTGGGTTAGATTTGGGTTTAGGTCAAAATTGGGCTTTTTGATTTCGGGTTGAATTTGAGTGGGGTTTGGGTCAAAATCTTGAGCAAATCATGTTAGTGTTTTGTTTATGAGGATGTTAAGGAAGGTTTAGAAAAGATTTGGGGTTAATTGGAGTTGAATTGGGTTAGTTTGGGCTAAGTTTGGGTCATGGGTCCAAATTTGGGCTTTAAGGCCCAAAGTGAAATTGGATCCAAATGTCAATCAAATTGGACTTGGATTTGGTCTAAATTGGTATTGGGAATGTTGAATTGAAGTTTAGAATTGAATTGGACCAAAATTGGGGTCAATTGGGTAGGTTTGGTTTGACATCGGGTCCACTTTGGGTTAAAATGGGTCAATTTGGGGGTTTTGACAAAAGTAGGGTAAATTGACAAAATTGGCCCATGGTGTAGTTGGACAAAATGAAATTGGGAATATTTGGGATTTTCTGGAATTTTCTGGGAATTTTCTGAATTTTTGGATTTTTAGGCCAAGAAGGGTATTTTGGGTATTTGGAGGGTATTGGGGGGTATTTTTGGAATTTTTGGTATTTTTGGGTATGGATGATCAATTTGAGTGATGTGGAGGTGTTTGGGATTGATTTTGGAAAATTTTAGGTAATTTGGAAATTTTGCAAAAATTTGGTAATTTCAAAGGTTTTCGGTAGGTTTAGTAGGTGTAGGGTCCCTGGGTCAAAAATTGAAAATTTGGGAAATTGAAGATTGAGTGAATTTAGGTGGAAAGAAATCATTTTGGTTGAGCCATGAAGCCATTTCAAGCCCATATGAGCCATGAAAGGACTCATTTGAGGCATTCACTATGTTGTTCCTAACCCTCTTAGCCAGGGCTTAGGGGTTAGCGACCATCCATGTGAATCACCTACATGAGTCGGAGGTCAAGTTGGGTATGGGTGTGGTTTTAGGAAGTGTGTGGAAATGTAGTGTGTAAGTGTAATGTATGTCGCCCCTTCACTGCGACCAGTGCCACCTGTGGCGTCCTAAGGCCAAAGAATCCTATAGAACTCATCCTTTAAACTTCCACATTCGATTTCAACCCTCTAGGTGATTAGGGGTCTATAGTCAAGTTTGTGGAGTTTGCAGGGAATTTAGAAGTGGTTTGAATTTCTAAAAGGCGGGTCCCAATTCTAGTCCTCTAAGATAGTCAAAGGAAAAGCCTAAGGCTAGATCCTAAGCACTAAAAAGAAGAAAGGAAGACCTCATCAAAAATGAGGTCAACAAATGGACCCCAATAGGTGTGGTGAGCCGACGGAGCACACCGCGCGTATTGGTGTCGACCGAAGCGATCAACAAAACCAACACAGTATGTCCAAGTGACGAACTTAGGGACGAAGTAGAAGAGTTTCGCCTGGGAGTGTCAAGTATATCTCTCGGAACCGGAGATTCTCGAACTCTCGCCTGGGAAAGGAAAAGGAGGTAAATCCCAAATCACATGATCCGAGGGAATTTCGATTTAGATTTTATTTTGTTTCAATTTATGTTTTGATGTGTGAGTTTAAATTTTAGTTCGGAGTTTCAATTTAGATCGAAGTTTGTCAAAATTAATTTGAAGGATTTGATTTGAAATGAAAATTGGAGTTCTGAGGTTTTTGATGTAACATCTCCAACCTCGAAAGAAAATTGAATTGATTAGATTGAATCGTTGCAATGAGAAGAGATCTCAGAGCAAAGCGGTGTTGGATGTAAAATCCTTAACCTCAAGAGTTTGATTTTGATGTATTTCATTGCGATAGGGAAATGATCCTAAAGCAATGCAGTCTTGGATGTAAAATCCTCGACCCAAAAGGTTTGAATTTGATGTATTTCAAAGGCAATAGGGAAAGAATCCTAAAGCAAGTGTAGCTTGGATGTAAAATCCTCGACCCAAAAGTTGAATTTTGATGTATTTCAAAGGCACAGGAAGAGAATCCTAAAGCAAGTGCAGCCTTGGATGTAAAATCCTCGACCCAAAAGTTTGAATTTTGATGTATTTCAATGGCAATAGGAAGAGAATCCTAAAGCAAGTGCAGGTCTTGGATGTAAAATCCTCGACCCAAAAGTTTGAATTTTGATGTATTTCAAAGGCAATAGAAGAGCATCCTAAAGCAATGCAGTCTTGGATGTAAAATCCTCGACCCAAAAGTTTTGAATTTTGATGTATTTCAAGGCAATAGAAGAGAATCCTAAAGCAAGTGCAGCTTGGATGTAAAATCCTCGACCCAAAAGTTTTGAATTTTGATGTATTTCAGATGCAATAGAAGAGAATCCTAAAAGTGCAATCTGGATGTAAAATCCTCGACCCAAAAGTTTTGAATTTTGATGTATTTCAAGTGCAATAGGAAGAGAATCCTAAAGGTAGGTACTTGGATGTAAAATCCTCGACCCAAAAGTTTTGAATTTGATGTATTTCGAAGGCAATAGAAAAGAATCCTAAAGCAATAGGTACTTGGATGTAAAATCCTCGACCCAAAAGTTTTGAATTTGATGTATTTCAAAGGCAATAGAAGAGAATCCTAAAGCAAGTGCGACCTTGGATGTAAAATCCTCGACCCAAAAGGTTTGAATTTTGATGTATTTCAAAGGCAATAGGAAGAGAATCCTAAAGCAGTAAGGTGCTTTGGATGTAAAATCCTCGACCCAAAAGGTTTTGAATTTTGATGTATTTCAAAGGTCAATAGGAAGAGAATCCTAAAGCAAGGTACTTGGATGTAAAATCCTCGACCCAAAAGTTTTGAATTTGATGTATTTCAAGGCAACAGAAGAGAATCCTAAAGCAAGGTAGTCTTGGATGTAAAATCCTCGACCTCAAGAGTTTGATTTTTGTGTGAGATCTAGAAGATCGGATTCGAGATTTGATGGAGATCGAATTTGAATTTGATCGAGACTCGAAGCCTGGAAAGATTGAATTTGGAAATTTGGAAATTTGGAAGGATGAGTTTGAACTCGATTGAAACTTGATTTAAGATTTGATTTGAAATTTGAAAGATCAAGTTTGAAACTTGATCGAGATTGGATTTGGATTTTGATCGAGAATTTGATTTTCAAGTTCGGAAGGATGGAATTTGATTTTGAAGTTGATTTCGTTTATCTTTTAATGGTTCAAATTTTATTTTGTTGTTTATTTAATGTTCATGTGAACTTGGTGTTTGTCATTTTTCGATTTTTTTAGAAAGTTTTCTTTTATTCTCTTTTTTTCTTTTCTCGTTCTTTGTTCGAAGTTCATTTAACTTTAATGGCGTTTCCCAATCAATTTGCACAAAAGAGGTGAAGGCCAAAAACGTGACATGGTCACTTTCATTCCAATCATGTTGAAAATACGTCGTACAACTCGATCCGGAATATATTTCATACAATCCATGTAGACTCAAAACGGATCGTGTATGATCTTTGTTGATCCATCAAAAGAATCATCCGTCAAAATCCATGTCCGAATAGTGAGGTACATGGTCAATAACATCACCTTCCAAGCCATCCTCGGCAAGGATGCCGACTGGATGTACGTCGGAGGTGTGATATTTCCCATGTAACTCACAGCCTCGTAAGGCCGAGGTTCTCTAGCTCCGGATCCGGTCGGAAATGGTAAGGTATTTTGCTCGTCGTCCATCCTCCCGAAAGTAACCGAGATTCGCTCCATCGGCACTCCCGGTATGCAATGCTTTGCGATATCTCGCTCCGTTACCTTGCAATATCATGACGGAACCCACCGGCAAAGGTATCTTTATCGGCCCTCGGAACTCACCCGGGCTCGCTATCCGGAGGTCGGATCCGAACATGATGTTGCACTCATTCAAGAAAGAAACCGTGCGTAAAGGTCCGACGAAGTCGTGGTGATCAATATGTGGGGGTATGCAGTCACCCCGTTTCGTAGATGTTGATAATGCAACTATTGGGTATGCAATCTGCCGGCAAGTATCCTCCATGTTATCAATCTTTTTACCATTCTCTTGATAACTAATGGCATCGGATCTACTCGCCCATGACGAAGTATCCCCGGTGGGTTTCCCTTCCCGTCTTCACAGAAGTTGTAGCAAAGATCCGCATTGTATCGTGATTCTTCCTTTCCCCGGCATCCATCTCCGGGTTCCGAGTATGTGTTTTCCCTCAGTGCGGCTCGCTCGGCCCATTCTTTTCGTATCCCGGACACAGTCCACGATTTGTCGTTGTTCATACTCCGAGAATACGTCGTGTGTAGCTCGAGGCCTTCTAGTATGTTGATTCTTCTTCCTTTAATTCTCTCGAAGTATTCGAAAGTTTTCTTTTCAACATCTCGCATCCTCTCCGACTCGTATTCCGGAATGATCCGCGATGGCGAGGCCTTGTGACATATCGTGGGATATATGGTTCAATCCCTTCACGTTCCCCCGCATACCTGGCTCCTCGTGGATGATGCCCGTCGGGACATCCCCGGGTTGCTTCGCAACAAGGTCATGCACCGCTGGTGGTTCTATCCGGTGGCGTGGTAGCCTTCTTCCTTCCGATCTTCTCGGAGATTTCTCCGGTTCTTTCGTTATTCTAGGAGCCGACCTCCTTTCTTCGGGTTCCCGGTGAACCGGTGTCCTCGAAGTGTACGTACCGGCAGTAGTGACTCGTCTCGTCGCGCCGGTCCGCGGCTAGTTTTGTTAACATTTTACTGATACGGCGATTCTTATTTCTTCGTTGCGTGGCCGTGAGAGTAGCTCTCCGAACTTCTTGAATCTCGCGGCGCGGCGCCGACAAGCTCGCCCTCCGCTGTAGCGACTACGGACTTCATTTTCTTGTCTTCTTCGGTGTTTGCTTTTCTTTTCTTGTTGTTGGATTGGTGGCTTGGGCCACCCACTTTCATCACTGTCTGTCCGGGCAGTTCTTGTCGGTTAACTGGGACCCAGTTGTTGACCTCATTTTTGATGAGGTCTTCCCTTCTTCTTTTTAGTGCTTAGGATCTAGCCTTAGGCTTTTCCTTTGACTATCTTAGAAGACTAGAATTGGGACCCGCCTTTTAGAAATTCAAACCACTTCTAAACTCCCCGCAAACTCCACAAATTCGACTATAGACCCCTAATCACCTGTAGGGTTGAAATCAAATATGGAAGTTTAAAGGATGAGTTCCTATAGGACTCTTTCGGCCTTAGATCGCCTCTGGTGGCCCGGTCCGATGAAGGGGCCGACTTACATTACACTTACACACTACATTTCCACACACTTCCTAAAACCACACCCATACCCAACTTAACCTCCCGACTCATGTAGGTGATTCACATGGATGGTCCTTAACCCCTAAGCCCTCGGCTAAGAGGGTTAGGAACAACATAATGAATGCCTCAAATGAGTCCTCTCATGGCTCATATGGGCTTGAAATGGCTTCATGGCTCAACCAAAATGATTTCTTTCCACCTAAATTCACCCAATCTTCAATTTCCCAAATTTTCAATTTTGACCCCCGGACCCTACACCTACTAAACCTACCCAAAACCCTCGAATTACCCAAATTTTTGCAAAATCTCCAAATTACCTAAAATTTTCCAAAATCAATCCCAAACACCTCCACATCACTCAAATTGATCATCCATACCCAAAAATACCAAAAATTCCAAGAAAACCTCCCAATACCCTCCAAATACCCAAAATACCCTCTCGGCCTAAAAATCCAAAAATTCAGAAAATTCCCAGAAAATTCCAGAAAATCCCAAATATTCCCAATTTCATTTTGTCCAACTACACCATGGGCCAATTTTGTCAATTTACCCTACTTTTGTCAAAACCCCCAAATCGACCCATTTTAACCCAAAGTGGACCCAATGTCAAACCAAACATACCCAATTGACCCCAATTTTGGTCCAATTCAATTCTAAACTTCAATTCAACATTCCCAATACCAATTTAGACCAAATCCAAGTCCAATTTGATCGACATTTGGATCCAATTTCACTTTGGGCCTTAAAGCCCAAATTTGGACCCATGACCCAAACTTAGCCCAAACTAACCCAATTCAACTCCAATTAACCCCAAATCTTTTCTAAACCTTCCTTAACATCCTCATAAACAAAACACTAACATGATTTGCCCAAGATTTCGACCCAAACCCCACTCAAATTCAACCCAAAATCAAAAAGCCCAATTTCGACCTAAACCCAAATCTAACCCAAATAGGCCCAAACCTCAAAATTAAAACCCAACCAAAGCCAAAACCTCTTTGAAACACTCCCATAAACATTTCTTAATATTTATTTTACATCAATTTCAACCCTAGCCCAACATTGGCCCAAGTTAGCCCCATTTGACCTACATTGGCCCATTCACCAAAAGAATTCAAATCCAACCCAATTCAAGTCCAAACTACCCCAAATTTGCTTCAAGTCACTCATGACACATCCATGAGCTAAACCCAATAATTATTTGGCCCAACCTCTTTACAAAATTTCATCCCAAAATCCATTTTAAAATTCAAGAGCCCACTTTCCTAATCCATCTTAAAAGCCCATCTAAAACCCTTTCAAAAAAGCCCAAAATTCTTCCAAGGCCCATATGACATTTCCCCTCATCATACTTTCAATTAAAATCATCCCTAAGTCCTAAATTCATCATCAAATAATTCCAAATCAAGCCTCATGCCAAATCACCCCTAAATACCAAAATTTTCCTTAAATCCATTTCCATGAAATCGACTTTACTTTTCCCAAGCCAAATGGAGCCATGGAGCCATGCATAAGCCATATGCAAGCCATGAGAGCCTCTTTACATGTCACCATGCCATTTTGGGCAAAAGGAGGAGGCTCTTTCCTTAACTCCTAAAGGTGGTTAACCACTTACATGATTCCACTAAACCATGCTTAAGCCTAATTGTACTTGGATCGTGACTTGACCCCACTAATCAAGCCGATCCAAATCACTTTCTCCTCAGCCTAAACCAGGCCTTGGGTGGTGCACCTAGCCCAAATGGGTGGGTTGACCCATTTAGGTCCAAATCTAGCCCATGCCCCATTCCACTTTGGATCAAAGCCTTTACACATGTCCATGGCCAATCGATCTGCACAAACCTCCAGCCCCGACCCACCCGACCTCGAGGGTGACCCATGCTCGGCCGGCCGGCCACCCGAGCCGCCGGAAAACACCATGGCCGAGAGCTCACATGTGAGCCAACATTGAAATTCTCACTCGCCGAGCCGCCCCATCCCCAATGGTCACCACGGCCGATCTTCTCCTCACCAGAGCAGACTCGATCCCAAGCCCTAACTCTCCCGGGAGGCCCCCCACCCACTCTATTTAAACTCCACCCCTCTCGGCCATGAGGAGAGCCAAGCACAAACCTCGCCGAAACTCGCCAAAATTGTTCCAAACCCTTCACCATCCTTAGAGCAGCTTGATCCCCAGAGGTCAACTCGCCCTAATCCCCACCAACAGAGCCCAATTTCTCAACCGAAATTCCACCCAAAACCAGGACACTTTGCCACAGCGGAGCCAATCCTCAAATCGACCGGTCCTACACCTTCACCGGACCAAGAGGAGAAGTTTCCACCACCGAAAGCCCCATCTCCGAGCCACCCAGTTGCTCCAGCCCTCCAAGCTTTGTGATCGGCCGTGGTCGACTTTCATAGCTAGTGCAATTCACCGCACTCGAGAGACTTCATCCGGAGCTTGCCGGACCCAATCGAAGGTGCAACACCTCTCGCATTGAAGCCACACTTCTCCGAGCTAAGGTATGAGTTAACTATTCATCCCGAGCTTCCGGAGATTCTCCATTTCAAATGCCTTAGTTTCAATGCATGTTAGCCGTATAGATGTGTTCGTCTCTTCAAGACGAATCCATGAGAGCATAAGAACATGAAAATCCATCGAGAATCGAGCGAGATCTTGGGGATTTAGTGTGGACGGCTCTCGGGCGAGAACACTTGGGGACGATGAACGGATGCCGTCCATTCGATACACGCGCGCACGGACGGCCGGGATTGCGTCGGACCGGGAGACGCGTACGAGAACCGCGGGGCCCGGCCGCCGACTCGGATGGCGGCGTCGAACGGGAGCGCGACGCGCGGCGTTTCGGAGCCGCCGAGGTCGACGCGGCGCCGCGTGGATAAATAGAAAATTAGGGTATTTTTCTATTTATTTAATTCCCTAAACTTCAAAAATTCATATCTCTCGTGTAGAAAAATCACAAAAATAAAATAAAAATACCCTCTTGCTCAGATGAATCGTAGGAGAATAATGTGGAAAAGAAATCATTTAATTTAATTAAGTATTTTATTTTTTATGATTTATTTACTCTCTCGCATACATTTAATTCTCCATGCATGTATACAATTCACCATGGCATGAGACCATATGAAGTTGAAGCCTCCGAACTCGGGAACATTCCCCGAATTTTCCAAGGTCGAGGCCATCTCCGTGAAAAGTTATTTATTTTTCAAATGCATGTTGTCGTTTTGAGTATTTTAATTCCAAAAATTAGCATGTTGTGAAATAAATTCTAGAAATATTTGGTGATGTTCCTTACGACTCGCAGAACTCTAGGAAAAATAGGACTTCGAGTTAATTCACTCGAATTAACCCTAATCGGCTTAAACACCTAAAATAGGTCTTTAATTAATTAGAGTTAACCATGCATCAAATTGACTTGAAATCAATTCTCCACTGACCTTTAGGATCAGAGGAATCCACCATAAAAATTTGAAGTCAATCGGACTTCGTTAGCCCCACTAATTGGGTTAATTAAGCCACTTAGCCATTTTAAACTTTAAAAATTCATAACTTTTAAAATATTTTTTTAAAAATTCACCAAATTGGTTTTGGAGCCTCTCTGATATCAGGGGAACCTAAGAAAATTAAAATTTCAATTTTCTAAAAAAGTTGATTTTTAATAATATTTTAATATTTTTAATAATTAAAAAATAATAAAAATCACAAAAATAATAAAATTCACCAAAATGTCACATTTTGAATTTTAATCACTTAGGAACAAATCCCACATTTTTCCTAAGTCTATTTAGTGAGATATTAAATTTTAAAGCCCTAGGGTAATTTTAAAATTAAAAAAATGTATTTTCTAGCATTTTCACTAAAATAATTATTATAAATCATAGAAAAATCAGAAAATTGCAAAATTTGTTTCTCTGGTTTCCTTGATATCAGAGAGATTTTTGAAAAATATAAAATCCATTTTTCAACATTTATCTTATTTTTAAATTAATTAACACTCCAAAACTCAAAATAATTATAATAAATAATAATATAATTCAAAAAATCACCAAAATTGGTCCAAGTGCTTCTCTCGGTCATTAGGAATGTCCCCTAATTTTCTTAAGGACAGAAACTTTCCCTTGGTCATGTTATCAAATTTTCCTTGAAAATCTCTATTTTCCACCAAAAATAATTATATAAATAAATTAAATACAGTAAAAATCACATTTTCTCCTCTCATGTCTTTATCGACATATGAGTAAAGTCACATAAAAATTTCAAGTTCATTTGAGTTCAATTTAGTGAGTTATGAAATTATTAAGCTTAAAGGGTAAAATGGTAATTAAAATCTTTAATCCTTAATTAAAACTTTAGGTTTAATAAAAAATCAACAAGTAAAATATTTGATCCTAATCTGATTTGGATGATTGAAATTTAAATAATTAAAGGGTAGAAACCCATTAAATAATTTTAAAATGATTAAACTTTAATTAAATAATAGATTAAATTTGGAAGAATAATAAAATTGGAATTATTAAAATAAGGGATCTTTATTAGGAAGAGATTTATTCTTTAATTTAAAAATCCCTAAATTAATTATATCAATTAATACTCAATTTTTAATTAAAATGATAACTCAAATTTAAAATATTAAAAGACTTAATTTCAATTAAAATTAAAAATAAAGTAAATTAAAGATAAATTAAATTAAGATTAAATTTAAAAATTAAATTAAATTAAATTTAATAATTAAATTAAATTAAATTAAACAATTAAATTAAATTAATTAAAATTAAATTAAATTAAATAATTAAATTAAATTAAATAATTAAACAATTAAATTAAATTAATTAAAATTAAATTAAATTAAATCAAACAATTAAATTAAATTAAATTAAAATTAAATTAAATTAAATTAAACAATTAAATTAAATTAAATTAAATAATTAAAATTAAATTAAATTAAATTAAATAATTAAATTAAAGTTAAATCAAATCAAATTAATTAAACACCAAGTCAAATTAAATTGAATTATGTTAAACTAAATTAAAACTCAATTAAATTAAGTTAAATTAAATATAACATCACCTAAGACATAAAAGAAATTAAATATAAAGCAACTCAACACTATTCCAAATTTAAACTCTTTAACTTAAACCAAATCATTTCAATACTAACTTACCCTCGAAAGCTTTAGTTATTATAACTCCTAAATGAAACATTAAATGGAGTGTTACTTCACTCATAGGATATTCAAATGTCCTAGTTCACTCGAGCAAGTTAACAAGACTTCAAAACCTCGGACGATCGATTCATTTATATAATTAAATTCATTTGGACTTAAAACAATCCTAGAAATATCGAAAAGATGTTTAAGATCCTTCTTAAGCACTTTCTCAATATGATAGGATATTTATAAGAACAATCGAATTTGATTATTCTTCGATGAAGAAAATCGTCCTTAAACCAAAACACAAAGAACCTAGACGTCATAGGAAATGACTAGCCATAT
>JAKZJZ010001095.1:0-31747 GCA_022702705.1 Papilionanthe hookeriana x Papilionanthe teres | reverse complement strand
TCCTATTGTTTGGCTTGAATTTAGGAAGATCCTAATATCTATTTAATGTTTTGATCTTGCCAATTTTAATTAATTATGACTTATATTTATATGATAGGATCATACAAATAGCCTCGAAGATGTGAGGGTTTATGTCGTATCTGACGACTACCTCAGAATCCTATGTCCGGTTAGGGCTTAATTTGCAATGCAAATGCCTAACGAAGAGGTTGAGGATTTATGTTGCACTAGGAAAACTACCTCGAAATCCTATGGCTTTGTTGTTTAATTCTAGGTAAGTTTTGCTGATGAAGATTCAACTTTTGCTGACGACGATGGTCGTGCTGCCCACTATGCTCCAAGCTCCTTGTTGTTGCAGAGGTTTAGTTATAGAAGTCATAAATCAGGAGATGAGAAAAGTGTTTTGGTTTAGAGAAAATCTTAATTTCAAAGCGTTTTTTAATATTTTAATTAAAATAAATCTTAAAGTTGATTATAACGACACTGGTTAAGATCCCACGGTTCCATCCTTCCGGCATCATTATTTTTATCGGATTCACTTAGTCCAGATGAATTTGCTAAACTCAACTGAATGATTTCCACACTTTCATTTAGACCGTGGGAAATCCCGTTAGCAACACGTAGGTTACATCATCCGAGGTATTCCCGATCATCCAACAAAACGTTTTAATTTAGTTGTAATTGTAGTTTTGTGTTCCGTTTGTGATTAAATTTTGAGTTGTTTTATATTTTGAAATGTTGTGGCGGTGAATTTTATCTTGCAATGACTTTTAATTTAGTTTTGGTTTCAGTTTTAGGGACTATACTAAAGGTGTGGGTTTTCATGCAACAGTTGTTTATCATGCAAGAAAAGGTAAGTGCGATGCAATTAAAGAAATTGCAACAATGTAAATTGCAAGAAATTAAATTGCAATAAAATAAAAGCGTACCTGGAGGGTCTTCCCGTCATCCCAAGCTGCACTTAAAACACAATTAGAATATTTAAACAAGTTCCTAGGTAAAGCTAAGGGAAGGGTTATGGTTTTCTACCAAGTTCCTAATCCTATAGCTAGTCATTTCCTATGACGTCTAGGTTCTTGTGTTTTGGTTTGAGGACGATTTTCTTCATCAAATAATAATTAAGTTCAATTGTTCTTATGAACATCCTATCATATTGAGGAAGTGCTTAAGAAGAATCTTAAACATCTTTTCAATATTTCTAGGATTGTTTTAAGTCCAAATGAATTCAATTACACAAATGAATTAATCGTCCGAGAATTCAAATTTTGTTGTTATCTTACTCAGTGAACTAGGACATTTGAATATCCTATAAGTGAAGTAACATTTCATTTAACATTCTGTTTAGGAGTTATGACAATAGAAGCTTTCGGGGGCAAATTGGTATTCAAATGGTTTGTGATTTAGTTTAACTTCAGTTAAAGGGTTTAAATTTGGAATAGTGTTCAAGTTGCTTTATATTTAATTTCTTTCATGTCTTAGGTGATGTTATTTTTAATTTAACTTTAATTTAATTTAATTTAATTTAATTTTAACTTTAATTTAATTCAATTTAATTCAATTTAGTTTGATTTGATGTTAAATTAATTTAGTTTGATTTAATTTCCTTTAATTTAATTTAATTTGATTTGATTTAATTTGATTTAATTTAATTTAATTTAATTTAATTTAATTTAATTTGATTTAATTTTAATTTAATTTAATTTGTTTTAATTTAATTTAATTTAATTTAATTTAACATTTTTTTAATTTAATTTAGTTTAATTTAATTTAATTTAATTATTTAATTTTAATTTAATTTAATTATTTAATTTAATTTAATTTATTTATTCAATTTAATTTAATTTAATTTTATTAATTTAATTTAATTTTAATTTGATTTAATTTTTAATTTAATTTTATTTTTAATTTTAATTTTTAATTTTACTTTGTTTTTTAATTTTAATTTAATTGAAAATTTAAAAAGAGTTTAATAATTTAACTTTAATTTAATTTAAATGATTAAGTCCTTTAACATTTTAAAACTTAAATTTGAATTATCATTTTTAATTAGGAATTAAACATTAATGAGATGATTAATTTAGGGATCTTTAAATTAAAGAATAAATCTCTTCCTAATAATATCCCTATTTTAATAATTCCAATTTTATTATTCTTCCAAATTTAATCAATTATTTAATTAAGGTTTATTTTAATTATCTTCAAATTGTTTAATGGGTTTCTACCCTTTAATTATTTAAATTTCAATCATCCAAATCAGATTAAGATCAAATATTTTACTTGTTAAGTTTATTAAACCTAAAGTTTTAATCAAGGGTTAAAATTTTTTTAATTACCATTTTGCCCTTCAAGCTTAACAATTTTATAACTCACTAAATTGAGCTTAAATGAACTTGAAATTTTTATGTGACTTCACTCATATGCCAATAAAGACATGAGAGGAGAAAATGTGATTTTTCTGTATTTAATTTATTTATATAATTATTTTTGGTGGAAAATAGGAATTTCCAAGGAAAATTTAATAACATGACCAAGGGAGAGTTTCTGTCCTTAAGAAAATTAGGGGACATTTCTAATGACCAGAGGACCACTTGGACGAATTTTGGTGATTTTTTGAATTATATTATTTTTATTATAATTATTTTAAGTTTTGGAGTGTTAATTAATTTAAAAATAAAATAAAGGTTGAAAAATGAATTTTATATTTTTCAAAAATCTCTTTGATATCAAGGAAATCAGAGAATTAATTTTTGCAATTTTCTGATTTTTTTATGATTTATTATAATTATTTTAGTGGAAATGCTAGAAAATACATTTTTTTAATTTTAAAATTACCTTAGGGCTTTAAAATTTAATATCTCATCAAATAGACCTAAGAAAAAATATGGGATTTGTTCCCAAGTGACTAAAATTCAAAATGTGAAATTTTGGTGAATTTTATTATTTTTGTGATTTTTATTATTTTTTAATTATTAAAAATATTAAAATAATATTAAAAATCAACTTTTTTAGAAAATTGAAATTTTAATTTTCTTAAATTCCCCTAATATCAAAGAGGCTCCAAAACCAATTTGGTGAATTTTTGAAAGGTATTTTGAAAGTTATGAATTTTTAAAGTTTAAAATAACTAAATGGCTTAATCAACCCATTTAGTAGGGCTAACCAAGTCCAATTGACTTCAAATTTTTATGGTGGGTTCCTGTGGTCCTAAAGGTCAATGGAGAATTGATTTCAAGTCAATTTGATGTATGGTTAGCTCTAATTAATTAGGGATCTATTTTGGGTCTTTAAGCCAATTAGGGTTATTTTAAATGAGTTAACTCAAAACTTATTTTTCCTAAGGTCCTCTGGTCATAAGAGACATCACCAAATTTTCCTAGAATTTATTTCATAACATGCTAATTATTAGATTTAAAATACTCAAAATAGTAACATGAATTTGAAAAATTAATAACT
Organism: Papilionanthe hookeriana x Papilionanthe teres; assembly: GCA_022702705.1. Classification (NCBI taxonomy): domain Eukaryota; kingdom Viridiplantae; phylum Streptophyta; class Magnoliopsida; order Asparagales; family Orchidaceae; genus Papilionanthe; species Papilionanthe hookeriana x Papilionanthe teres. The sequence continues at coordinate 28,294 of JAKZJZ010001095.1, read as the reverse complement.
TCTCATAGGGATGGCCTTTGACTTTGGAAAATTCAGGGAATGTTCCCAAATTCAGAGGTTTCAAAAGCCCTATGGTCTCATGCCATGGTGAATTTCCTATATGCATGGAGAATTAAAATAATGCAGACGAGTAAATAAATTATTAAAAATAAAATACTTGATGAAATTAAATGATTTCTTTTCCACATTATTCTCCTCTCGTTCATTCGAGCAAGTGGGTATTTTTATTTTATTTTTATGATTTTCCTACACAAAGTTATGAATTTTCCAAGTTCGGGGAATTAAATAAATAGGAAAATCCCTAATTTTCTATTTATCCGAGTCGGCGCCGCGTCATCCTCGGCATCTCCGAACGGCCACGCGGCGCGCTCCCATTCGACGCCGCCGCTTGAGTCAGCAGCCCGGGTCCCGTCTTCCGCGTATCATCTGCCAGTCCGACGCCATCTGAGTCGTCTGTGCGTGCGTGTATTGAATGGACGGCATCCGTTCATCGTCCCCAAGCCTCCTAGCCCGAGAACTGTCCATCTTCTAGGCCTAAGATCTCACTCGATACTTGACCAAATTTAACGTTCTTATGCTCTATGGATTTGTCTCGAGAAGACGAACACATCCATACGGTTTATGTGGCATGAAATTGACTTAATGAAAATGGTGAATGTTCAAAGCTCGGGAAGAAGAGTGAGGCCATACCTTTGCTCGGAGAAGTGTGGCTTCGATCCGAGTGTTGTTTCACCTTCGATTGGATCCCGGCAAGCTCCGGATGAAGTCTCCCGGTCCAGTGAATTGCACAGGTAGGATTTCTACCACAGCCGATCACAAAGCTTGGAGGCTGGAGCAACTGGGTGGCCTGGAGATGGGGCTTTTGTTGGTGGACACCTTCTCTTGGTCTGGTGAAGGTGTAGGACCAATCAATTTGAGGATTGATCCACTGTAGAGAAGTGTCCTGGTTTTGGGTGAAATTTCAGTTGAGAAATTGGCTTTTGTCAGTGGGGATTAAGGCAAATTAACACTGGGGATCAACTGCTCTAAGGGTGGAGAAGGGTTTGGAACAATTTTGGCAGAGTTTCGGCAAGGTTTGTGCAACTCTCTTCTCATGGTCGTGAGGGGGTGGTGTTTAAATAGGAGAGGGTGGAGGGCGTCCCAGGGAGAGTTAGGGCTTGGGATCAGCTGCTCTGGGCATGGGAAGAATAGCGGGCAGCTCAGCAAGGGAGAATTCCAAAATTAGCTCACATGTGAGCTCTCGGCCATGGTGTTTTCCGGTGACCTGGTGGCTGGCCGGCCAGGCATTGGTCACCATCTTGTTCAGGTGGGTCGTGGCCGGGGTTTAGTGTAGGCAATTGGCAAATGCCATGTGTAAAAGGCTTGGATTAGAATGGAATGGGAGAGGGCTCATTTTGGCTCAAATTGGTCAACCCCTCCATTTGGGGTAGGTGCACCACCCAAGGCCTGGTTTAGGCTGAATAGAAAGTGATTTAGGTTAGCTTAATCAGTGGGGAATGGTCACCATCCAAGTACAATTAAGCTTAAGCAAGGTTTAGTGGAATCATGGGAGTGGTTAATCACCTTTAGGAATTAAGGAAAGGGTCTCCTCCTTTTGCCCAAAATGGCATGGTGACATGTAAAGAGGCTCTCATGGCTTCCAAGTGGCTCATGCATGGCTTCTTGGCTCACCTTTGGCTTGGGAAAAGTCAAGTCAATTTCATGGAAATGGATTTAAGAAAAAATTTTGTATTTAGGGGTGATTTGGCATGAGGCTTGATTTGGAATTATTTGATGATGGGATTATAACTTAGGGAATGGCTTTGATTAAATGGATGGCAAATGGAAATGTCATGTGGGCTTTAGGGCCATTTTTGGCCTTTTGTATTTGGTAGAAATGGGCTTTTAAAATGGTTTAGGGAAGTGGGCTTTTGAATTTTAAAATGGATTTTAGGATAGAATTTTGGCAAAGGTTTGGGCCAAATAATTGTTGGGTTTAGCTCATAGATGTGTCATGAGTGACTTGGAGCAAATTGGGAGTGATTTGGGTTTGAATTGGGTTGAATTTGGGCTTCTTTGGTGAATGGGCCAATGTAGGTCAAATTGGGCTAACTTGGGCCAATGTTGGGCTAGGGTTGAAATTGATGTAAAATTAATGTTGAGAAATGTTTATGGGAGTGTTTCAAAGAGGTTTTGACTTTGGTTGGGCTTTGATTTTGGGGTTTGGGCTCATTTGGGTTAAGTTTGGGTTTAGGTCAAAATTGGGCCTTTTAGCTTTGGGTTGAATTTGAGTGGGGTTTGGGTCTAAATTTTTGGCAAATCATGTTAGTGTTTTGTTTGTGGGGATGCTAAGGAAGATTTAGAAAAGATTTGGGGTTAATTGGAGTTGAATTGGGTGAGTTTGGGTTAGGTTTGGGTCATGGGTCTAAATTGGGCTTTAAGGCCAAAAGTGAAATTGGATCCAAATTTCAATCAAATTGGACTTGGATTTGGTCTAGATTGGTGTTGGGAATGTTGAATTGAAGTTTAGAATTGAATTGGACCAGAATTTGGGTCAATTGGGTAGGCTTGGTTTGACATTGGGTTCACTTAAGGTTAAAATGGGTCAAATTGGGGGTTTTGACAAAAGTAGGGTAAGTTAACAAAATTGGCCCATGGTGTAGTTGAACAAAATGAAATTGGGAATATTTGGGATTTTCTGGAATTTTCTGGGAATTTTCTGAATTTTTGGATTTTTAGGTCAAGGGGGGTATTTTGGGTATTTGGAGGTATTTTTGGACTTTTTGGTATTTTTCGGTATGGATGATCAATTTGAGTAATGTGGAAATGTTTGGGATTGATTTTGGGGAATTTTGGGTGATTTAGGAATTTTGGAAATTTTTGGTAGTTTCAAGGGCATTTGGTATGTTAGGCGGGTGTAGGGTCCCGGGGGTCAAAAATTGAAAATTTGAAAAATTGAATATTGGGTGAATGTAAGTTGAATAAAATCATTTTGGCTGAGCCATGAAGCCATATCAAGCCCACATGAGCCATGAAGGGACTCATTTGAGGCATCCACTATGTTGTTCCTAACCCTCTTAGCCAAGGGCTTAGGGGTTAAGGACCATCCATGTGAATCACCTTTATGAGTCAGGAGGTCAAGTTGGGTATATGTGTGGTTTTAGGAGGTGTATGAAAGTGTAGTGTATAGGTGTAGTGTGTGTGTAAGTCAGCCCTTCACCAGACCAGGCCACCTAGGGTAGTCCTAAGGCCAAAGAGTCCTATAGGAACTCATCCTTTAAACTTCCACATTTGATTTCAACCCTCTAGGTGATTAGGGGTCTACAATCAAGTTTGTGGAGTTTGCGGGGAGTTAAGAAATGGTTTGAATTTCTAAATGGTGGGTCCCAATTCTAGTCCTCTAAGACGATCGAAGGAAAAGCCTAAGGCTAGATCCTAAGTACTAAAAAGAAGAAGAGAAGACCTCATCAAAAATGAGGTCAACAAATGGACTCCCGATAGATGTGGTGAGCTAACCAAGCACACCGCGCGTATCAGGCGTTGACCGAAGAGATCAACAAAACCAACACAGATGTTCAAGTGTCAAACTTAGGACAAAGTAGAAGAGTTTCCGCTGGGGAAAGTCAAGTATATCTCTGAGACTGGAGATTCCTGAACTCTCGCTAGGGAAGGAAAAGGAGGTGAATACCAAATCACATGACCTGGGGGAATTTCAATTTAGATTTTATTTTGCTTCAGTTAAAGTTTTGATGTGTGAGCTTAGATTTTAGTTTGGAGTTTCAATTTAGATTGAAGTTTTGTTAATATTAATTTGAAGGGATTTGATTTGAAATGAGAATTGGAATTTTGGGGTTTTAGATGTAACATCTTCAACCTCAAAAGAAAATTGAATTGATCTGATTGAATCATTACAATGAGAAGAGATCTCAGAGCAATGTGGTTTTGGATGTAAAATCCTTAACCTCAAGAGTTTGATTTTGATGTATTTCATTGCGATAGGGAAAGAACCTAAAGCAATGCAGTTTCGGATGTAAAATCCTCAACTCCAAAAGTTTGAATTTGATGTTGATGTATTTCATTGCGATTGGGAAAGGATCCTAAAGCAATGCAGTCTCGGATGTAAAATCCTCAACCCCAAGAATTTGACTTTGATGTATTTCATTGCGATAGGTAAAGAACCTAAAGCAATGCAGTCTCGGATGTAAAATCCTCGACCCCAAGAATTTGATTTTTTGATGTATTTCATTGTGATAGGGAAAGAACCTAAAGCAATGCAGTTTCAGATGTAAAATCCTCAACTCCAAAAGTTTGAATTTGATGTTGATGTATTTCATTGCGATAGGGAAAGGATCCTAAAGCAATACAGTCTCAGATGTAAAATCCTCAACCCCAAGAATTTGATTTTAATGTATTTCATTGCGATAGGGAAAGAAACTAAAGCAATGCAGTCTCGGATGTAAAATCCTCAACCTCAAAAATTTGATTTTAATGTATTTCATTGCGATAGGGAAAGAACCTAAAGCAATGCAGTATCAGATGTAAAATCCTCAACCTCAGTCTCGGATGTAAAATCCTCAACCTCAAAAATTTGATTTTGATGTATTTCATTGCGATAGGGAAAGAACCTAAAGCAATGCAGTCTCGGATGTAAAATCCTCAACCTCAAAAATTTAATTTTGATGTATTTCAGTGCGATAGGGAAAGAATCCTAAGGCAATGCAGTCTCGGATGTAAAATCCTCAACCTCAAAAATTTGATTTTGATATATTTCATTGCGATAGGGAAAGAATCCTAAGGCAATGTAGTCTCGGATGTAAAATCCTCAACCCCAAAAGTTTGATTGTGATGTATTTCATTGCGATAGGGAAAGGATCCTAAAGCAATGCAGTCTTGGATGTAAAATCCTCGACCCAAAAGTTTGATTTTGAAGTATTTCATTGCGATAGGGAAATGATCCTAAAGCAATGCAGTCTCGGATGTAAAATCCTCAACCCCAAGAATTTGATTTTGATGTATTTCATTGCCATAGGGAAAGGATCCTAAAGCAATGCAGTTTTGGATGTAAAATCCTCAACCCCAAGAATTTGATTTTGATGTATTTCATTGCGATAGGGAAAGAACCTAAAGCAATGCGGTCTCGGATGTAAAATCCTCGACCCCAAAGTTTGATTTTCATGTATTTCATTGCAATAGGGAAAGGATCCTAAAGCAATGCAGTTTCGGATGTAAAATCCTCAACCCCAAGAATTTGATTTTGATGTATTTCATTGAGATAGGGAAAGAACCTAAAGCAATGCAGTCTCAGATGTAAAATCCTCAACCCAAAAAGTTTGATTTTGATGTATTTCATTGCGATAGGGAAAGAACCTAAAGCAATGCAGTCTCGGATGTAAAATCCTCAACCCCAAAAGTTTGATTTTTGAATAGTCATTGACTTTGCAAAGATTTGTAGTGTTGATTTGAAAGGTGTGGAATTTTGGTGTTTCGAGAATTTTATGAAAGTTGTAAAAGACTTTCATGAAGGAAATAGATTAGGAGGGAATATGTGGATGTTACATACCCCGTTCAAAAGAGTTAATCGAAAGTTGCTAGTTTGGATTGGATAAAATTCCACACCATCAGATTCAATCCGTGTCAATGGAATCAACCGCTTCCATCCCAGACAAGGGAGAGAGTGGAACGGATTAGATTTCAGATTTGGAAGGTTGAATTTGAACTCGATTGAAATTTGATTTGAGATTTGATTTGAGATTTGATTTGAAATTTGGAAAGATTGAATTTGAAATTTGATTGAGATTTGAGATCTGGAAAGATTGAATTTGAAATTTGATTGAGATTGGATTTGAAATTTGAAAGGTTGAATTTGGAATTTGATTGAGTTTTGATTTAAAATTTGTGTTCATTTTGGTTATTTTTTAACGATTCAAATTTATTTTATCGTGAATTTAATGTTCATGTGAATTTGGTGTTTATCATTTTTAGATTTTTAAGGAAAGTTTTCTTTTATTCTTTTTTTTATTTCTTTTCTGTTCTTTGTTCGAAGTTCATTTAACTTTAACGGCGTTTCCCAGTCAATTTGCACAAAAGAGGTGAAGGCCAAAAATGTGACATGGTCACTTTCATTCCAATCATGTCGAAGATACATCATACAACTCGATCTGGAATATATCTCATACAACCCATGTAGACTCAAAACGGACTATGTACGATCTTTGTCGATCCATCCAAAGAAGCATCTGTCAAAAATCCATGTCTGAATAGTGGGGTACATGGTCAATAACATCACCTTCCAAGCCATCCTTGGCAAGGATGCCGTATGGATGTACATTGGAGGTGTGATATCTTCCATGTAGCTCGCGACTCGTAGGGCGGAGGCTCTCTATCTCCGGGTCCGGTCGGAAATGGTAAGGTGTTTTCCGTCGTCCATCCTCCCGAAAGTAACCGAGATCCGCTTCACTGGTACTCCCGGTATGCAATGCTTAGCGATATCCGCTCCGTTGCCCTTCGGCATCATGACGGAACCTACCGGTAATGGTATCTTCACCGGCCCTCGAAACTCACCTGGGCTCGCTTTCCGGAGGTCGGATCCGAACATGATGTTACACTCGTTCGGGAAAGAGACGCGTGCGTAAAGGTCCGACAAAGTCGTGGTGATCTATGTGCGGGGGTATGCGGTCACCCCGCTTGTAGATGTTAATAATGCAGTTGTTGGGTATGCAATCCGCCGGCAGTACCCTCCATGTTATCAATCTCTTTACCATTCTCTTGATGACTAGTGGCATCGGATCCACTTGGCCATGACGGAGTATTCCCGGAGGGTTTCCCTTCCTGTCTTCCGCAAAGTTGTGTTGACCTCATTTTTGATGAGGTCTTCCCTTCTTCTTTTTAGTGCTTAGGACCTAGCCTTAGGCTTTTCCTTTGACTATCTTAGAGGACTAGAATTGGGACCCACCTTTTAGAAATTCAAACCACTTCTTAACTCCCCGCAAACTCTACAAACTTGATTGTAGACCCCTAATCACCTAGAGGGTTGAAATCGAATGTGGAAGTTTAAAGGATGAGTTCCTATAGGACTCTTTGGCCTTAGAGCGCCTCACGGTGGCTTTGTTGCGGTGAAGGGGCTGACTTACACTACACCTACACACTACATTTCCACACACTTCCTAAAACCACACCCATACCCAACTTGACCTCCCGACTCATGTAGGTGATTCACATGGATGGTCCTTAACCCCTAAGCCCTTGGCAAGAGGGTTAGGAACAACATAGTGAATGCCTCGAATGAGTCCCTTCATGGCTCATGTGGGCTTGAAATGGCTTCATGGCTCAACCAAAATGATTTCATTCCACTCAAATTTACCCAATCTTCAATTTTCCAAATTTTCAATTTTTGACTCCCGGGACCCTACACCCGCTTAGCCTACCCAAAACTCTTGAAATTACCCAAATTTCTAAAAAATTTCCAAATTACCCAAAATCCTCCAAAACCAATCCCAAACATTCCCACATCACTAAAATTGATCATCCATACCCAAAAATACCAAAAATTCCAAAAATACCTCCCAATACCCTCCACATACCCAAAATACCCCTCTTGACCCAAAAATCAAAAAATTCAGAAAATTCCCAGAAAATTCCAGAAAATCCCAAATATTCCCAATTTCATTTTGTCCAACTACACTATGGGCAAATTTTGTCAATTCACCCTACTTTTGTCAAAACCCCTAATTTGACCCATTTTAACCCAAAGTAAACCCAATGTCAAACCAAACCTACCCCATTGACCCCAATTTTGGTCCAATTCAATTCTACACTTCAATTCAACATTCCCAATACCAATCTAGACCAAATCTATGTTCAATTTGGTTGACATTTGGATCCAATCTCACTTTTGGCCTTAAAGCCCAATTTGGACCCATGACCCAAACTCACCCAATTCAATTCCAATTAACCCAAAATTTTTTCTAAATCATCCTTAACATTCCCACAAACAAAATACTAACATGATTTGCCCAAAATTTAGACCCAAACCCCACTCAAACTCAACCCAAAGTTAAAAGGCCCAATTTTGACCTAAACCCAAACCTAACCCAAATGAGCCCAAACCCCAAAATCAAAGCCCAACCAAAGTCAAGACCACTTTGAAACACTCTCATAAACATTTCTCAACATTGATTTTACATCAATTTCAACCCTAGCCCAACATTAGCCCAACTTGGCCCACTTGGACCTACATAGGCCCACTTACCAAATAAACCCAAATTCAAACCAATTCAACTCCAAATCACATCAAATCGATTCCAAGCCCTTCATAGAACTTCCCTAAATCAATTATGACATTTATTAGACAAAGTTCTTCACAAAATATTTTATCCAAATGCTCATCCTAAAATCAAAGGCCCATTTCCCTTAAACTTTCCTAAAAGCCCACTCCCTTCAAATTCAAAAGCCCAAATTCATCCAAAGCCCACATGACACTTCCTTTCATCATCCATTTAATCAAAATTGTCCCTAAGTTCCAAAATCATCAATCAAATAATTCCAAATCAAGCCACATGCCAAATCACCCCAAAATATCCAAAATTCTTAAAACCCATTTTTATGAAATCGACCCAACCTTTTCCCAAGCCAAATGGAGCCATGCACAAGCCATATGCAAGCCATGAGAGCCTCTTTACATGTCACCATGCCATTTTGGGCAAAAGGAGGAGACTCTTTCCTTAAGTCCTAAAGGTGATTAACCACTCCCATGATTCCCCTTAACCATGCTTATGCCTAATCGTGCTTGGATGGTGACTTGACCCTACGATTATGCTCGAGCCAAATCACTTTTCCCTCGACCAAAACCGAGGCCTTGGGTGGTGCACCTAGCCCAAATGGGTGGGTTGACCCATTTAGGTTCAAATTTAGCCATGCCCCCATTCCATCTAAATCAAACCCTGTACACATGGCCAATGCTTAATTGATTGCACTAAGCCCGGCCTCGACCTCCCCGACCAAGATGGTGACCGATGCCGGCCGGCCGGCCACTGGCCGCCGGAAAACACCATGGCCGAGAGCTCACATGTGAGCCAACATTGAAATTCTCACTTGCCGAGCCGCCCCATGCCTAGTGGTCACCATGGCTCGTTCTTCTCCTCACCGGAGCAGGCTGATCCCATGCCTCAACTCCCCCAGGAGGCCCTCCACCCTCTCCTGATTTAAACTCCACCCCTCTCGGCCATGAGAAGAGCTAAGCACAAACCTTGCCAAAACTACGCCAAAATTATTCCAGACCCTTCTCCACTCTTAGAGCACTTGATCCCCAGTGAAATCCCCCTGCCATTTCTCCTCTGTAAGCTCAATTTCAGAGTTGAAATTCCACCCAAAACCAGGACACTCCTCCACAGTGAGCCAATTCTCAAATTGATTGGTTCTACACCTTCACCAAACCAAGGGAAGGTGTCCACTAGCAAAAGCCCCATCTCCAGGCCACCCAGTTGCTCCAGCCTCCAAGCTTTATGATCGGGCTTGGTCGAAATCATATCCGGACAATTCACCGGACCAGGAGACTTCATCCGGAGCTTCGCGGGATCCAATCGAAGGTGCAACAACTCTCGGATTGAAGCCACACTTCTGCGAGCCAAGGTATGAGCTAATTCTTCATCCCGAGCTTCTGGAGATTCTCTATTTTAAATGCCTTAGTTTCAATGCATGTTAACCGTATAGATGTGTTCGTCTCTTCAAGACGAATCCATAGAGTATAAGAACATAAAAATTCATTGAGAATCGAGTGAGATCTTAGGGATTTAGTGTGGACGGCTCTCGGGTGAGAACACTTGGGGACGATGAACCGATGCCGTCCATTCAATACACGCGCGGACGAACGGCTCAGATGGCGTCGGACCAGGAAACGGTGCGACAACCGCGGGGCCCGGGCTGCTGACTCAAGTGGCGGCTTCGAATGGGAGCGCGCCGCGTGGCCTTTCGGAGCTGCCGAGGATGCGCTGGCGCCGCGTGGATAAATAAAAAATTAGGGTATTTTCTTATTTATTTAATTCCCTAAACTTCAAAAATTCATATCTCCGTGTAGAAAAATCATAAAAATAAAATAAAAATACCCTCTTGCTCGGTGAACGAGAGGAGAATAATGTGGAAAAGAAATCATTTAATTTCATCAAGTATTTTATTTTTTATAATTTATTTACTCTCTCGCATTATTTTAATTCTCCATGCATGTACATAATTCACCATGGCATGAGACCATAGGGCTTTTGAAGCCTCTGAATTTGGGAACATTCCCTGAATTTTCCAAAGTCAGAGGCCATCCCTATGAAGAGTTATTGATTTTTCAAGTTCATGTTACTGTTTTGAATATTTTAATTCCAATAAATAGCATGTTGTGAAATAAATTCTAGAAAAATTTGGTGATGTTGCTTATGACCGGAGAACCCTAGGAAAAATAGGTTTTGACTTAGTTCATTTAAAACAACCCTAATTGGCTTAAACACCCAAAATAGGTCTTTAATTAATTAGAGTTAACCATGCATCAAATTGACTTGAAATCAATTCTCCACTGACCTTTAGGATCAGAGGAATCCACCATAAAAATTTGAGGTCAATTGGACTTGGTTAGCCCCACTAATTGGGTTGATTAAGCCACTCAGCCATTTTAGAATTTAAAAATTCATAACTTTTAAAATACCTTTCAAAAATTCACCAAATTGGTTTTGGAGCCTCTCTGATATCAGGGGAATCTAAGAAAATTAAAATTTCAATTTTCTAAAAAAGTTGATTTTTAATAATATTTTAATATTTTTAATAATTAAAAAATAATAAAAATCACAAAAATAATAAAATTCACCAAAATGTCACATTTTGAATTTTAGTCACTTAAGAACAAATCCCACATTTTTCTTAGGTCTATTTAGTGAGATATTAAATTTTAAAGCTTTAAGGTAATTTTAAAATTAAAAAAATGTATTTTCTAGCATTTTCACTAAAATAATTATAATAAATCATAGAAAAATCAGAAAATTTCAAAATTTGCTTCTCTGATTTCCTTGATATCAGAGAGATTTTTGAAAAATATAAAATTCATTTTTCAACATTTATTTTATTTTTAAATTAATTAACACTCCAAAAATTAAAATAATTATAATAAAAAAAATATAATTCAAAAAACCACCAAAATTAGTCCAAGTGGTCCTCTGGTCATTAGGAATGTCCCCTAATTTTCTTAAGGATAGAAACTTTCCCTGGGTCATGTTATCAAATTTTCCTTGAAAATCTCTATTTTCTACCAAAAATAATTATATAAATAAATTAAATACAGAAAAATCACATTTTCTCCTCTCATGTCTTTATTGGCATATGAGTGAAGTCACATAAAAATTTCATGTTCATTTGAGCTCAATTTAGTGAGTTATAAAATTATTAAGCTTAAAGGGTAAAATGGTAATTAAATTTTAATCCTTAATTAAAACTTTAGGTTTAATAAAAAAATTAACAAGTAAAATATTTGATCCTAATCTGATTTGGATGATTGAAATTTAAATAATTAAAGGGTAGAAACCCATTAAACAATTTTAAAATGATTAAACTTTAATTAAATAATGGATTAAATTTGGAAGAATAACAAAATTGGAATTACTAAAATAGGGATATTATTAGGAAGAGATTTATTCTTTAATTTAAAAATCCCTAAATTAATTATCTCATTAATATTCAATTCTTAATTAAAATGATAACTCAAATTTAAAATATTAAAAGACTTAATAATTAAACTAAAATTAAATTAAACTCTTTTAAAATTTCAATTAAAATTAAATAAATAAAATTAAATTAAAATTAAATTAAATTAAATAAATTAAATTAAAATTAAATTAAATTAAATTAAATTAAATTAAATTAAAATTAAATTAAATTAAATTAAAATTAAATTAAATTAAATTAAAATTAAATTAAATTAAACTAAAGATTAAATTAAATTAAATTAAATAAACAAATTAAATTAAATTAAATAAACAGCATTAAATTAAATTAAATTGAATAAATTAAATTAAATTAAAATTAAATTTAAATTGAATTAAATTAAATTAAAAATTAAATTAAATTAAATTAAATTAAATTAAATCAAATTAAATCAAATTAAATTAAATTAAATTAAATAAAAATTAAATCCAATTAAATTAAAATTAAATCAAATCAAATTGATTAAACATCAAATCAAATTAAATTAAATTAAATTGAATTAAATTAAATTAAAACTCAATTAAATTAAATTAAATTAAATTAAGTTGAATTAAATATAACATTACCAAAGACATAAAGAATTCAAAATAAATCTAAAATAACTTGAACACTATTCCAAATTTAAACCCATTAATGGAAATTAAACTAAATCACAAATCATTTGAATACTAATTTACCCTTGAAAGCTTTGGTTATTATAACTCCTAAATAGAACATTAAATGAAATGTTACTTCCCTCATAGGATATTCAAATGTCCTAGTTCATCGAAGCAAGATAACAACAAAACTTGAATTCTTGGACGATTAATTCATTTGTATAATTAAATTCATTTGGACTTAAAACAATCCTAGAAATATTGAAAAGATGTTTAAGATTCTTCTTAAGCACTTCCTCAATATGATAGGACATTTATAAGAACAATTGAATTTAATTATTCTTTGATGAAGAAAATCGTCTTCAAACAAAAACACAAAGAACCTAGACGTCATAGGAAATGACTAGCTATAGGATTAGGAATTTGGTAGAAAACCATAACCCTTACCTTAGCTTTACCTAGGAACTTGCTTAAATATTCTAATTATGTTTTAAGTACGGCTTGGAATGACGGGAAGACCCTCCGGGTACGCTTTTATTTTATTGCAATTTACTTTCTTGCAATTTACATTATTATAATTTATTCAACTCGCAATGCACTTACTTTTCTTGCTTGGTAAACAACTCGTTGCATGAAAACCCACACCTTTAGGATAGTCCCTAAAACTGAAACCAAAACTAAATTAAAAGTCATTGCAAGATAAAATTCACCGCTACAACATTTCAAAATATAAAACAACTCAAAATTTAATCACAAACAGAACACAAAACTACAATTGCAACTAAATTAAAACGTCCTGTTGGATGATCGGGAATACCTCGGATGATGTAACCTACGTGTTGCTAACGGGATTTCCTACGGTCTAAATGAAAGTGTGGAACTCATTCAGTTGAGTTTAGCAAATTCATCTGGACTAAGTGAATCCGATAAAAATAATGATGCCGGAAGGATGGAACCGTGGGATCTTAACCGGTGTCGTTATAATCAACTTTAAGATTTGTTTTAATTAAAATATAAGAAACACTTGGAAATTAAGATTTTCTCTAAACCAAAACACTTTTTCTCATCCTCTGATTTATGACTTCTAAAACTAAAACCTCTGCAACAACAAGGAGCTCGGAGCGTGGTGGGCGGCACGGCCATCGTCATCAACGAAAACTCGAGTCTACTTCAAGAAAACTTTCCTAGAATTAAATAACAAAGCCATAGGACTTTGTGGTAGCTTGCCTAGTGCAACATAAATCCTCAACTCTTCGTTAGGCACTTGCATTGCAAATTAAGCCCTAACCGGTCTTAGGATTCCGAGGTAGTCGTCCGTACGACAATAAATCCTCACATCTTCGAGGCTATTTGTTTGATTTTATCATACAAATATAAGCCCTAATTAATTAAAATTAGCAAGATCAAAACATTTAAGTAAATATTAGGACTTTCCTAAACTCAAGCCAAACAATAGGATAGTCGGGAAATTACCGAAGTTCGCTTCGAGTCTGTAATTTTTCCTACCTTTCTTCCTTTGGATTCACAAAACAAAATGTTCCAAATTTGATCCATTCCCTATTGAAATTCCAAATTTCAATCCCTTAAAAAATCTTAAACTTTGAAATCCTTGAGAGCAGAATTATTGATTATTATCGAGAGTTTTCTTAGGTGATTCCCATCACTTGAGATGTAATTAACTATAGTGGCTTGCCCTTATAGGGAATTTTAAAGAACCCAGGTAATATAAACCCCGTTTAATGTTTTCATATTAAGCAGGGAAACTTGTCGACTTATAAAATTGGTTCGCGGACCAAACGGATGTCACAAATCTTCTAGTTTATTTAATCGAGGCCCACCGCGCAGCGGTGTGTCTATCCTTAGGGATAGATACACGGTTTGTGGTGCGGTGCTCGTTTACATAAACTATTTAGAGATGTGAGATCGGTTTAATCTCATATCTTAAAACCTTCAAATTTTAAATTATTTTCAAAATCAAATACTACTTTTCAAATTATTTATTTTAATTAAATTAAAAATTCACCGATAGCTTCGTTAGGCGACCCCTTTTCAAAATAAAACACACGACCTAAAAATATGTCGCGGGATTTCCGGCGACTCGCTGGGGAAAATTCCTCTCTCCATTATAATCAGATAATTCTGCTTTCAAAAATCGGTAGTGCATCCATGTCCCTAATGGATCAAACTACCCTTCTTTCCGTTGGAATACTATGTTCATTTCTATCTTGAACAAGTATAGCCAACATTCTTTCGGATTTAGGAGCCACTGTTTAGACACCCCTAAACAGAGAGGTTCCGAGATCCTTTTACCTCATTTTTGAGGTGGGGTGGACCCCCAATAGGTGTTAGTTTAGGAATGATCCTCCGAGTCGAGAAGTCTTGCTTAAGACTTTCTTTTCCTTTCCAACTCTGAATCGGATTCCTTACCTTCTCTATACCTTTGAACATTCCGTTCTAAATAAACAAACCCTCTAATAAGTGATTCTTTTAACAAATGATTCCTTCTTATAAATACATGAACAAAAATGAGTTCGGACTCTTTTCAATTCCTTTCTTTTCGTCCTAAAGAAAAGAAGCATAACTCGGACCGACAACCGGAATCTACCCCGCGAAATGGAAGCCCCGAAGCCGATTTTCTCCTTCACCAACGGACTGGACTTCGCCGTCTATAGGGATGAGCTCGCCCGACAATGGGATCATCCGATTTGGACGAGGATTTGAAAACACGAATGTCAAAGTCACCGACGTCTCCCTCTTTGCACCGACGAACAAGGTATCCGAAGCCGAGGAGCCGCCGCTCGAGTTCAACCTTAGGTCGACCCAGGAGTTCCCTCCCTCGCAAAGGATCCCGAGTAGAGGAGTACTCGCCGTCCGCGAGAGGACCGTTCTTACTACCCCCACTGAGTCTAGTTGTTTCGCACCTACCCCGACTTCCGCCAAACCAAAGGGAAAGAAATCCAAAATTATGGTAAACTCGTTACCGTGGAGGGTACAGATCTTCTCGTAAAACCTTCGTTTTCGAAATCGGGTCCGAGTTCAAAGATTCCGTCACCGACAAGGACCCAAAGAAGAAACGAAGTAGAAGGATCTCCAAAGAAGCCGGAGCCGCCGAAATCGCCTTCCTAGAGGAAATTCCGTAGCTGCTCGAATATACACCGCTACCGAATATACACCACCGCTCGACTACATACCAATTTTGGGAGGAAGCGGGTTCCATCCCCTCTCCGCCGCAGAGGATGAGGAGAATGTTCGCAAGATTGCTGCCACATTACCTCAGCCCGCATACTACAACGATAGCCGCAAGAAAATAACTAGAACTACGCCGTTTGCTCGACTGCAAACTTTGGTAGAAAAAATAGCAAGGAAGGAAAACTACCCCGTATCGGAAATTCTACGAAGGATAGGGCGGGTGCTGGTCAAATCCCGTCTTGGGCCCCGAGTAGAGCCCGCCATCATGACAGAAAAGCCAAGCAAGAGAATGAAGGCTAGCCCGCCTGTCGTAGTCTCGGGATTACGGATTAGGGAGGATACCACCTTCCGGCATTTGGTCGACGCGACCATCCGGTCCCTAGCACCTTCCGCTGCTAGAAGGATGGTATGGCGTCCCACTCACTGGGCGAGCTGAGATCGAAACGAGCGACCCGAGAAAGAAAGTCTCGCCGGGAGGCCGGAATGCGAAGAAAGTGCTACTCGCGATAAAGGGGACTCGTGAAAAAGCGGACCTAGCAGCTATCGCATGACAACCGCAAAGACACACAGAAAGCTCCACTAGAAGATGCCATGGAAAAGTTGAGAACTGACATCCGACGGTTGACAAAAGAAAGAGAAGAAAAGTTCGGAGATGAGATCGATTCATCGGAGTTCATGGACGACGAATACGTAGAAATCAATATGGTTGAGACACGAGCTTCATCAGCTTCGCAAGGTGCTCCTGCAGCCGCAAAAGAGAGGAGCCGGAGCGATGAGAAGACGGCTTCGGGAAAAGGACGACACGATCGCTCAAATGGCGAAAAGGATGGAAGAGATGGCCGTAGCTCGACCACTCTCCGCAGTCGAAGTACAACCACATAGAGAGACACCCCGAGAGGTCATTCACATCAGTAGACGGAGGAAAGGAGATAACATCCGTCAATGGGGATGATCAACGAAAAAGGATACAACACAAAGTATGATCCCCGAAAAGGATATCAAGAACTTGGTAGAACAGCGAGTGCGAGAAGCCATAGCACAATCGAAGAACGGGACATCCATTCGGACGGGTAGACCTTACCCAGAAGAATTCGACGCTGTCCAATACCCGAAAGGCTTCGTACCACCTCTCGTTCAAGACATTCGATGGAGCCAGGAACCCCCGACAGGCATGTTGCACACTTTCGTGCCGGTTGTTGCAATGCCGGCGGGAGCGATGCGTTACTCTTCCGACAGTTCGTCAGCAGTCTGTCAGGAATCGCCTTCGACTGGTATGCAGAATTACCCAATGGTTCAGTGAAGACATTCTCAGAGCTAGAGAGCCTCTTCATCGAGCGGTTCGCCGGAGCTCAGCACCACATAACTATAGGTGATTTAGTGGTAGAGAAACAAAGGCCGAATGAAACTTTAGTGGATTACATACTTCGATGGAGAAATTTAAGCATGAAGTGTGAACCACAACCGCAAGAACAACATGCGATCGGCATCTTGCTTAAAAGCATTCACGGCCCGATAGCACTTCTCCTCAAAGGATTCACTATTAAGACTTTTGAGAAGTTGTTAAGCAAGGCCGGAAGCTTGCAAGAAGAGGCGAAGCAATTAAGTTTCGCCGACAAGACGGACAAGCAGAAGCCGGTGAAGACCTTCGAAAAGAAATCCGCGATCATTGCAGCAGTTGATAAAGGCAAGCAACCGATGCAAATACCACCAGAACGGCCGCAGCAACCACAACGAAACTACCAGCAACCCCGGTCCAACTATCGGTCGTCTCCGCGAGTATGAACAACCGTCTCGTCCGCAACGTACATTAAGGGAGCTTCTGAGCAGAGAATATCCGTTCAAAAATGAAGCAGTACCAAAAATGTTCCGTAGCCTAATGAAAACTCCAGATTTCCAGCTGCCAGAACCTAAAAGACCAGAGGAAGTCAATAAGAAAGGTGATCCCAACTTTTGCCCCTACCATCGGATGCTTGGGCACAAGATAGAAGATTGCATTACCTTTAAAAGTTGGCTCAACGACAACCTTCGGAAAGGAAATATAACAATCCCGAAGGAGTACATGAAGGAACCCCGAAAGGAGGTTCCGTCAATGTTATCTCAACCGATCCCGTCATTCCGATAGATCCCTATGCAACCGACGATAGATGGACTACCGCCTTGGACGAGGTCTTCAAAGAAGATTTTAGACAACATCCGAACCGCCTCGGTGCGAGCTTCAATTCGAGTTCGAGACCCGTTAAGCCGGTACTATCACTTGCGATAGAAGAACCACCTCGACGAGGAGACAATCGAAGAGCAAGAAGAAAATTGACGAAGAAAAGGGGACCGAGATTCCTAAGGCTAGACTAGGGGCCGCTTATCCTAGGATAGTTGTTTCCGATTCGGGGGAGAAATCCCTCGAACCTCTGATTTTGTATGATTATCTGCTCACTTCGGTGGGATCATATAATGATAAGGGTGATGGCGTTGGCTATGTTTTGACTGTTTCTAAAGATTACGTAACTAGCGACAATTCGGACATCGACTTCGATACCAACAACAATTCTCAAATCATACACGATCTTGACGAGCAAAATAACGAAGAAGACATCCATCAAGGAGGCTACGAGAGTTCAACAAGCAACGGATCTATCTGTGAGTTTCGTGGAGCTCCAGTTACGATAGAGTTAGAGCCTTCAGATTTTGAAGATAATCCAGAAGAGCCAGTCATTCCGATTCAGGAGGAAACACCGGCAAACTTAACACTAGATTTAGAAGAAATTACAGAAGTCAACTTGAGAAGTGGAAAAGTTCTACCTCCAAGAATGGGTCCAAAAGACAAAGGAAAGCAGGTGGTTGTTCAAGAAGAACCAACCCCAGCAGAAGAAATACCCATTCGAGAAGAAGCCGAGACGCATGAGAACAAAGTGGACTACAACGTGCTAGCCCATCTTAGGAAACTACCGGCCAAACTGAGCATTTACGACGCTCTCATCTTATCAAAGGAGATGAGAGAAGCTCTGATCAAGGCCTTACTTGATCCGGAAATTTCGCTTAGCTCAAATGGCCGGAGATTCCTTAGATGAGGTTTGTTCGTTAAAGGAACGACAGGCGTTACCTTCACGGACGAATGACTTACTACTTGGGACGCAGGATCACAACCGACCGTTGTACATTTCGATTACAATCGGGAAATTTACACTCTCCGGAGTATTGGTGGATCCGGGAGCATCAATCAATATAATGAGTCTTCGAACACTAGCATACTTGGAAATCGATGCTCGCGAGCTCGAAGCCGACAAAATGTTATTAAGAGGATTCAACCGGAAAGGAGAAAGAGCCCTCGGGTCAATAACGCTACCGATCAAGACCGGTGATTTAGCAAAGACAACCGCAAAATTTCATATAATCGATTCGAAACGTCGTTCAACGCTCTACTTGGGCCGACCATGGATACATGAAAACAGGATGGTACCATCATCTCGCACCGGTGCATCAAATACTACGATGGAGGGGAACGGTGCATCAAAGGTGACTTGCAACCATTCTCCGTACATGAAATTGGAATCCATGAAGATGCGGCTTATTATGCACCGCCGAAGAAAACAATCTTCTCCGAGAGATACCGTAACAAATGAAGCAAAGAAAGTTCGAGACAACGAAGAACTCCGAAGTTCTAGTCCAACGAGTCACTCACCACTCCCTTACGGCGAGAGGGTGAAGGTTTCTCCACAACTCGCATCCGAGGTCGAGGCCGGGGACGAGGTCGTGGTAGAGACACTAGGACGATCGGACGGAAGAAACCGGCCATCAATGTTGATTGGAATGATAGTTCGAAGAAGAAAAGGAAATCAAGCAAGAAGCGACAACAATAAGTCGAAAGAAGCCGCAATTCAAGATCTCCCTCGAAGATGAAAAGAACGAAGAATATAAATCGATGTACGAGAAGATTAACCACTACGTACATACTATGACCCTAACCCCGATCCATTCTAATAAGATCGAGGGTATGGTGGTCAAAGAAGTACGTAACGACGGTGCAAGGCCAATCAAGTTTTACCGTGGTGCTTCTACCTCCAAAGCCGAAAAATAATGTACAATTCGAAGATGTCACTTCATCGAATTAATGGAATTACCTTTTGAGTGGTACTCTCCCTGTGTTCAAAATTTAATTCAACGTGGTTTCTTACCTCGACAATGGACAAAAGGCCAATCACAATATTTTGAAAAATTATGGAATAACTCCGGTCGTCCACCCAATTCAAAACATGGTCTCGGATTCGGCACAGTAGGGTCGGTTGACGATACTGAATTTTGCTTGGTTGTCACTTGCAAGTCCAATGAAAACTGCATGGAAACTACAGACGAACTCGAAGATGTACAAATTGGAGACGCTCCACCAGAATTCGAAGAAGAGATCAAATCTACAATAGATGAGTTGATGGAACTTAACTTAGGTACTAGCGAAGAGCCTAGACCTACCTTTGTTAGCTCCTTACTCAATAAAGAAGACTCCGAAGAAATAATCAAGTTATTAATGGAATTTAAAGATCTGTTTTGCTTGGAATTATGACGAGATGCCGGGATTAGCTCCAGAGGTCGCAGTCCATAAGCTAGGAGTGGATCCTACTTCTATCCCAGTCAGACAAGGTCCCAGAAGAATGCGTCTAGAAATCGAACAACAAGTCGTAGCCGAAGTTAAAAAGCTAATAGACGCTAAATTTGTCCGTGAAGAACAATACCCGACTTGGCTAGCCAATGTAGTGCCGATCGAAAGAAGAATGGTCGGATCGGAATTTGTGTGGACTTCGGAGATTTAAACAAGGCATGTCCAAAAGATGAATTCCTCTACCGATCCTGTAACCGATGATCGACATTGCTTCAACACATGAGATATTCTCATTCATGGATGGATCTTCGAGATACAACCGAGATAAAAATGGCTCCGAGAAGATGAAAAGCTTACGACATTCGAACGCCGATCGGAGTATTTTGCTACACGGTGATGCCATTCGGATCGAGGAACGCAGGAGCAACCTACCGAAGAGCAATGACAAGAATTTTTGATGATCTCATCCACAATCAAGTCGAATGCTACGTGGACGATGTGGTCATCAAAAGCAAAGTAAAGGACAACCACTTGTACGATTTGAGAATTGTTTTCGAACGATTAAGACAATTTAACCTTAAGATGAATCCCTTAAAATGCGCCTTCGGCGCCACCTCCGGAAATTCTTAGGATTCGTCGTCCGACATCGTGGAATTGAAATCGACTCGGAAAAGATTAAAGCTATCTTAGAAATGCCACCTCCCAAAACCTTGAAATAACTACGATCTTTTCAAGGGAAGTCGGCATATCTTCGACGCTTTATCTCAAACTCGTCGAGTAGTTGTCGGCCTTTCTCGGAACTAGTTAAAATGGACGCCAAATTTATTTGGGGAAGAGAAATGCCGGAAGGCCTTCGAGGACATTAAACAATATTTAATGACACCTCCTGTCTTAGCAGCCCTGGCCTCGAGTAGACCGCGATACTTTACACCGCGGCTTTAGACGACTCTCTCGGAGCCCCGTTAGCCTGTGTCAATGATGAGGGTAAAGAAAATGCTCTTTACTACTTAAGCCGTCGTTTACTTCCGACGGAAGTAAGGTATCCCGCAATTGAAAAGCATTGTTTAGCCCTGATCTTGCCGCTCAAAAGCTCAGGAACTACATGCTTTCTCATAAGGTCGACCTGATCTCGAAGTTTAATCCATTGCAATACTTGATGACTCGTCCAACACTTTCCTAGCAGACTTGCCGGATGGTCAATGATATTATTGCAATTCGATATAACTTTCGTGCCTCTGCGTGCCGTAAAGGGACAAGTCTTAGCAGACTTTCTCGCAGCACACCCTTTGCTCGGCAGAATCTCCTCTCAATGATGATTTGCCAGATGAACAAATAATGAACCTAGAAGACCTTGATGATCGACGTTGGGAATTGTATTTCGACGGAGCATCTTCAAGACACAAAGACGAAGAATCGCAAGTGATAGTGCCTCGGTAAGGCAGAATCGAGCTAATCTTTATAACACCGGAGCGGGGATGTTAAGATACTCCTACCACTTGACGAACCGTGTACAAACAACGAAGCGTAATACGAAGCCCTCATAACGGGACCGGAATTAACTATTCAAATGGGGATAACATACATCAATATCTACGGGATTCGCAGTTAATCATTCAACGGATCGCCGAACAATACGGAATTTTAAAGCCAAGACTCGAACAATATTTCCGGTATGCTCATACAATTGTTGGAACAGATTCCAAATGTGACAATCTACAAGATTCCCGAGAAAGAAAATGCTCTACGCAGATGCTTTAGCCTGTCTCGCAAAAGAATTTGCCTGTTTGCAAAATGAATCGGTGGAAGTGTCGGTTAACGGACATCGAGTCCTATCACGGCTCGACATAGACACAACACACAAATCGAAAAGAAAAAGAATCGATCGCAGCAGTGACGTGAAAACACGGAAGATTAGCGACGGCCATTGATGAACTACCTGCAAACAGGAAAGCTACCAGACGATAGGTCGCTAGCCCATCAAATCAAGAAAAGAACTCTGTCCTACGCATTAATAAATAACACATTGTACAGAAGGTCTTTTGATCAAATGTGTCTAAGATGCCTAAGCGGGTCCGAGGCCCGTGAAATCGTTAAAGAGGTGCATTCAGGACTCTGTGGCGCTCACCAGTCGGGTCCGAAGATGAAAATGAAAATTAAAAGACTAGGGTACTACCGGCCCTCGATGATGACCGACCGCATGAAAATCGCCAAGAGCCGTCACCAATGCCAAGTGCACGGAGTGGTTCTACACCAACCTCCAAATGTGCTGCACCCGACAATTGCGTCGTGGCCATTCGAATGTTGGGGCACGGATATAGTGGGTCCGATAGAACCACCATCTTCAAAAGGACATCGTTTCATTCTTGCGGCTACGGATTACTTTTCCAAGTAGGCAGAGGCGGCTCCACTTAGAGAAGTGAAAGCACACCACGTGCTACGGCTTTTCAAGAACCAAGTTGTCTACCGTTTCGGAGTGCCGCGCAGGATCATCTCGGATAATGGGTCAGCATTCAGAAGCACACAAATCAACAATTTCGTCAGGAGACACGGAATCGACTGGAGATACTCAACAATTTACTACCCAAGAGCAAACGGTCTCGCTGAGGCTTTTAATAAAACTCTCGTTCAAATCATAAAGAAAACCTTGGACGATAATAAGAGAAGTTGGCACGAGAAATTGTTAGAAGCCTTATGGCCTACCGGACAACCTTCGAACTCCTACTCAAGCTACACCTTACGCTCCGGTGTATGGGTCCGAGGCGAGTGTTACCTTTAGAGGTTCATCTTCCTTCACTCGGAATTGCAGCTTGCAAACAAGATCACGACGAAGAAAACGCCAAATTACGACTCGAAGAATTAGAAAGCTCGGAAGGGAAAAGACTTGCAGCGCAACGAATTTAGAACTATACCAAGCTAAGATGGTTCAAGCCCATGACAAACCGGTCCGCCCAAGAACCTTCAAAGTTGGTGACTTAGTTCTCGTTCTCAAGAGACCTATTCTTGCACACCGCAAGATAGGAGGAAAATTTGAACCCACTCGGGAAGGACCGTTTGTGGTTGAAACGAGTATACTCGGGAGGTTCCTACCGGCTAGTGAATTGCCAGGGAGAACGACATATGCTTCCGATCAACGGACGATACTTGAAAAAGTATTACGCCACCTGATGATTCGAAGGACTGAATTCTTCATCCCTAAGAAACACGGGCGAAGTAATTACTTATGATTGGGTTCGAACCCAAAATAATAATAAAATGTGCTAAAATAAATAAAATCATGATGATAAAGTTTCCTTGTTTTCTTTTCCAAATCAAAATCTCTTCCCTGATCTTATCCTACTTCATTCCTGTTAAATTTGAAAAATACAAAAAATAATATAATAAAAAATGTATCTTTAATAAACATTTTCTTAATGTTCTTGTTCTTAGTACGGCCCTCGATCCTTTTCCTTGTCTTTTCGCAGGGAAATGTCGAACGGGCGGTTGGTCCCGAACTTTAAGAATGGCGTAAGCCTTGCACTCGATGAAAAGAGGGTGAAAGATGGAGCGATAATCGAGATTGACTCAAATTTCGCACCGCGAGCCTACGATACGAGGAAAGTGATCGGGTCCCAGTTGACCGAGAAGAACTGCCCGGCGAGACGAGTGATGAAAGTGGGTGGCCCAAGCCACCAATCCAACAACAAGAAAAGAAAAGCAAACACCGAAGAAGATAAGAAAATGAAGTCCGTAGTCACTACAGCGGAGGGCAGGCTTGTCAGCGCCGCGCCCGCGGAGATTCAAGAAGTGCGGAGAGCTACTCTCACAGCCACGCAACGAAGAAATAAGAATCGCCGTATCCGTAAGATGTTAACAAAACTAGCTGCGGACCAGCGCGACGAGACAATTGCTAATGCCGACACACACATTTCGAGGACACCGGTTCACCGGGAACCCGAAGAAAGGATGCCGGTTCCTAGGATAACGAAAGAATCGGGGAAATCTCCGGAAGATCGAAGAAAGAAGGCTACCACGCCACCGGATAGAACCAACAGTGATGCATGACCTTGTTGCAGAAGCAACCCGGGGGATGTCCCGACGGACATCATCCCCGAGGAGCCAAGGTATGCAGGAGAACGTGAAGGGATTGAACCGTATATCCCACAATATGTCACCAGGCCTCGCCATCTGCAGATCATTCCGGAATACGAGCTGGAGAGAATGCAGAATGTTGAAAAGAAAACCTTTGAATACTTCGAGAGAATTAGAGGCAGAAGGATCAACATACTAGAGGGCCTCGAACTACATACAGACGTATTCTCGTAGTATGAACAACGACAAATCGTGGATTGTATCCGAGATTTGAAAAGAATGGGCCGAGCGAGCCGCCTGAGGGAGAATACCTACTCGAACCCCGGAGATGGATGCCGTGGAAAGGAAGAATCACAATACAATGCGGATGCTTGCTACAACTTTGCCGAGGACATAAAGGGAAATCCACCGGGATACTCCGTCATGGGCAAGTAGATCCGATGCCATTAGTCATCAAGAGAATGGTAAAGAGATTGATAACATGGAGGGTACGCGCGGATCGCATACCCAATACTGCATTATCAACATTTACAAATAGGGTGATCGCATACCCCCACATATAGACCACCACGACTTCGTCGGACCTTTGCGCACGTCTCTTTCTTGAACGAGTGTGACATCATGTTCGGATCCGACCTCCGGATAACGAGGTCCGGGTGAGTTCCGAGGACCGATAAAGATACCTTTACCGGTGGGTTCCGTCATGATACCGCAGGGTAACGGAGCGGATATCGCAAAGCATTGCATACCGAGAGTGCCGGTGGAGCGGATCTCGGCTACTTTCGGGAGAATGGACGACGACGAAGATACCTTACCATTTCCAACCGGACCCGGAGCTAGAGAACCTCCGGCCTTACGAGCTCGTGAGTTACATGGGAAATATCACACCTCCAACGCACATCCAGCCGGCATCCTTGCCAAGGATGGCTTGGAAGGTGATGTTATTAACCATGTACCCCACTATTCAGACATGGATTTTTGATAGATGCTTCTTTTGATGGATAAACAAAGATCATACACAGTCCGTTTTGAGTTTACATGGATTGTATGAGATATATTCCAGATCAAAATGTATGATGTATCTTCTACATGATTGGAATGAAAGTGACCATGTCACGTTTTTGGCCTTCACCTCTTGTGTGCAAATTGATTGAGAAACGCCATTAAAGTTAAATGAAACTTCAAACAAAGAACAGAAAAGAAACAAAAAAAAAGGATAAAAGAAAACTTTCTTTAAAAATCTAAGAATGACGAACACCAAATTCACATGAACATTAAATAAACGATAAAATAAAATTTGAATCATTAAAAGATAAACGAAATCAACATAAATGTTAAATCAAATTCTCAATCAAATTCCAAATCCACTCTCGATCAAATTTCAAATTTGATCTTTTCAAATCTCAAATCAAATTCTCAATCAAATTTCAAATCCAATCTCGATCAAATTTCAAATTTGATCTTCCAAATTTCAAATCAAATCTTAAATCAAATTTCAATCGAGTTCAAACTCATCCTTCCAAATCTCAAATTCAATTTCTTCCAGATCTCGAATCAAATATCAATCACATCGAAACTCAAACTTTTGGGTCGAGGATTTTACATCCAAGATCGCACTCGCTTTAGGATTCTTTTCCTATCGCACCGAAATACATCAAATTCAAACTTTTGGGTCGAGGATTTTACATCCAAGACCGCACTCGCTTTAGGATCCTTTCCTATTGCACTCGAAATACATCAAATTCAAACTTTTGGGTCGAGGATTTTACATCCAAGACCGCACTCGCTTAGGATTCTTTTCCTATTGCACCGAAATACATCAAATTCAACCTTTTGGGTCGAGGATTTTATATCCAAGACCGCACTCGCTTTAGGATTCTTTTCCTATCGCACCGAAATACATCAAATTCAACCTTTTGGGTCGAGGATTTTACATCCAAGACTCGCACTCGCTTTAGGATCCTTTTCCTATTGCACCGAAATACATCAAATTCAACCTTTTGGGTCGAGGATTTTACATCCAAGACTCGCACCGCTTTTAGGATTCTTTCCCCTACTTTCAGCACTCGAAATACATCAAATTCAAACTTTTGGGTCGAGGATTTTACATCCAAGATTACACTCGCTTTAGGATTCTTTCCCTATCGCACTCGAAATACATCAAATTCAAACTTTCGGGTCAAGGATTTTACATCCAAGACCGCATCGCTTTAGGATTCTTTCCCTATCGCACTCGAAATACATCAAATCAAATTCCCGGGTTAAGGATTTTACATCCGAGATCGCATCGCTTTAGGATCATTTCCCTATCGCAATGAAATACATCAAAATCAAACTCTTGAGGTTAAGGATTTTACATCCAACACCGCATTACTTTGAGATCTCTCCTCATTGCAATGATTCAATCTGATCAATTCAATTTTCTTTCGAGGCTGAAGATGTTACATCTAAAACCTCAGAATTCCAATTCTCATTTAAAATCAAATCCTTCAAATTAATTTCGACAAACTTCAATCTAAATTGAAACTCCAAATTGAAATCTAAACTCACACATCGAAACTTAAATTGAAACAAAATGAAATCTAAATCGAAATTTCCCCGCATCATGTGATTTGGGATTCACCTCCTTTTCCTTTCCCTGCCGAGAGTTCGAGAGTCTCCAGTCTCGGAGATATGCTTGACACTCCCCACGGAAACTCTTCTATTTCGTCCTAAGTTTGTCACTCGACATCCGTGTTGGTTTCATTGATCGCTTCGGTCAACACCAATACGCGCGGTGTGCTTCGTCAGCTCACCACACCTATTGGGGGTCCATTTGGTAAGTAGGAAATACAACACTAGTGTCTCCCCTGAAAAATCTCATCTGTGCGTCATGATAAGTTATCTAATATTCTCTCCACCACACTTGATAATCATCAATTATCATGTTCCTTGCTCCTAGTCCCTCTACTCTGGTGTTCAACCTTTCCAACTGATCCATAACATCATGTAGAGTAGGCTTTCTAGATGTAGATGGTCTATCATGACTAGAAGAAGACTCATCAGCTTTCTTACTCCACTTCCAACTTACATGGGCTTCATAAGTTTTTAAATTCAGCTTACCAATGGGCTTGAGGGGTTGGATCATCTCATCATTATCTTCAATCATAACACCTGTCTGAATACATAAAGCATGAATTAGGCTGGAGTGTCACAGTCCATCTGTAGTCTCTCCTTTTGAATTTGCCAAAATAATTTTATGAATAATAACCCCAATATTTATATTCTTCATACTCTGAATACAGTAATTCAAAATAGCTTTATCAACAAGAACTCCGCCGCGATGGTTAGTAGTAAAAGTCTTGCAGAAATAAAATAATGCCAGACTTTCGAAACAGGATTCAAAGTAGAAAGTGGGAAATTAACTTTCATTCTCTGTTTAACCTTCCATTCCCCTTTTCCGTCAGTCAAAAAGTTTATAATCTCATCCAATTCTTCATTGGTGATAGAAAAATTTTCATATTCACATTGGTAAGGTGCTCTCAACTGATAAAATGCATTTATACTGGTAGGGGTGAATTCAACCATTTGGCGTCTAACCAGAATATATTCATTCTCAGAATATAAAAGATTAGCATAAAATTCCCTGACAATACTGTTGACCTCATTTTTGATGAGGTCTTCTCTTCTTCTTTTTAGTACTTAAGATCTAACCTTAGGCATTTCCTTCGACTATCTTAGAGGACTAGAATTAGGATCCACCATCTAGAATTTCAAACCACTTCTTAACTCCCCGCAAACTCCACAAACTCGACTGCGGACCCCAATCACCTGTAGGGTTGAAATCAAATGTGGAAGTTTAAAGGACGGGTTCCTATAGCACTCTTTGGCCCTAGATCGCCCCATGCGACCCTGGTCCGGTGAGGGCTGACTTACACACACACTACACTCATACACTACACTTTCACACACCTCCTAAAACCACACCCATACCTAACTCGACCTCCCGACTCATGTAGGTGATTCACATGGATGGTCCTTAACCCCCGAGCCCTCGCTAAAGGGTTAGGAACAACATAGCGAATGCCTCAAATGAGTCCCTTCATGGCTCATGTGGGCTTGATGTGGCTTCATGGCTCAACCAAAATGATTTCATTCCACT
>JAKZJZ010001094.1:0-31755 GCA_022702705.1 Papilionanthe hookeriana x Papilionanthe teres | reverse complement strand
GCCAATCCTCAAATCGACTCGGTCCTACACCTTCACCGGACCAAGAGGAGAAGCTTTCCCACCGAAAGCCCCATCTCCAGTGCCACCCAGCTTGCTCCACCTCCAAGCTTCGTGATCTACCGTGGTCACTTTCATAGCCAGCAATCCACTGACTGTGAGACTTCATCCGGAGCTCACTGGACCCAATCGAAGTGCAACAACTCTCCGCATCAAGCCACACTTTCCGAGCTAAGGTACGAGTTAACTATCCATCCCGAGCTTCCGGAGATTCTCCATTTCAAATGCCTTAGTTTCAATGCATGTTAGCCGTATAGATGTGTTCGTCTCTTCAAGACGAATCCATAGAGCATAAGAACATGAAAATCCATCGAGAATCGAGCGAGATCTAGTGATTTAGTGTGGACTCGCCCTCGTGCGAGAACACTCGGTGACGATGAACGGATGCCGTCCATTCAATACACGCGCGCACGGACGGCTCGTGATTGCGCTCGACTGCAGAGACGACGCACGAGAACCGCGGGGCCCGGCCGCCGACTCGGTGGCGGCGTCGAACGGGAGGCGCGACGCGCGTGCGTTCGTGAGTCGCCGAGGCTCGACGCGGCGCCGCGTGGATAAATAGAAAATTAGGGTATTTTTCATTTATTTAATTCCCTAAACTTCAAAATTCATATCTCTGTGTAGAAAAATCACAAAAATAAAATAAAAATACCCTCTCGCTCAGCGAACATGAGAGAATAATGTGAAAAGAAATCATTTAATTTCATTAAGTATTTTATTTTTTATGATTTATTTACTCTCTCGCATACATTTAATTCTCCATGCATGTATACAATTCACCATGGCATGAGACCATAGTGGCTTTAAGCCTCCGAACTCGGGAACATTCCCCGAATTTTCCAAGGTCGTAGGCCATCTCTCGTGAAAAGTTATTTATTTTTCAAATGCATGTTGTCGTTTTGAGTATTTTAATTCCAAAAATTAGCATGTTGTGAAATAAATTCTAGAAATATTTGGTGATGTTCCTTATGACTCGCAGAACCTCTAGAAAAATAGACTCTGAAGTTAATTCACTCGTATTAACCCTAATCGGCTTAAACACCCAAAATAGGTCTTTAATTAATTAGAGTTAACCAGGCATCAAATTGACTTGAAATCAATTCTCCACTGACCTTTAGGATCAGAGGAATCCACCATAAAAATTTGAGGTCAATTGGACTTGGTTAGCCCCACTAATTGGGTTGATTAAGCCACTTAGCCATTTTAAACTTTAAAAATTCATAACTTTTAAAATACTTTTTAAAAATTCACCAAATTGGTTTTGGAGCCTCTCTGATATCAGGGGAACCTAAGAAAATTAAAATTTCAATTTTCTAAAAAAGTTGATTTTTAATAATATTTTAATATTTTTAATAATTAAAAAATAATAAAAATCACAAAAATAATAAAATTCACCAAAATGTCACATTTTGAATTTTAATCACTTAGGAACAAATCCCACATTTTTCCTAAGTCTATTTAGTGAGATATTAAATTTTAAAGCCCTAGGGTAATTTTAAAATTAAAAAAATGTATTTTCTAGCATTTTCACTAAAATAATTATTATAAATCATAGAAAAATCAGAAAATTGCAAAATTTGATTCTCTGGTTTCCTTGATATCAGAGAGATTTTTGAAAAATATAAAATCCATTTTTCAACATTTATCTTATTTTTAAATTAATTAACACTCCAAAACTCAAAATAATTATAATAAAAATAATATAATTCAAAAAATCACCAAAATTGGTCCAAGTGCTTCTCTGGTCATTAGGAATGTCCCCTAATTTTCTTAAGGACAGTAAACTTTCCCTTGGTCATGTTATCAAATTTTCCTCGAAAATCTCTATTTTCCACCAAAAATAATTATATAAATAAATTAAATACAGAAAAATCACATTTTCTCCTCTCATGTCTTTATCGACATATGAGTAAAGTCACATAAAAATTTCAAGTTCATTTGAGTTCAATTTAGTGAGTTATGAAATTATTAAGCTTAAAGGGTAAAATGGTAATTAAAATCTTTAATCCTTAATTAAAACTTTAGGTTTAATAAAAAATCAACAAGTAAAATATTTGATCCTAATCTGATTTGGATGATTGAAATTTAAATAATTAAAGGGTAGAAACCCATTAAATAATTTTAAAATGATTAAACTTTAATTAAATAATAGATTAAATTTGGAAGAATAATAAAATTGGAATTATTAAAATAAGGGATATTTATTAGGAAGAGATTTATTCTTTAATTTAAAAATCCCTAAATTAATTATATCAACTAATACTCAATTTTTAATTAAAATGATAACTCAAATTTAAAATATTAAAAGACTTAATTTCAATTAAAATTAAAAATAAAGTAAATTAAAGATAAATTAAATTAAGATTAAATTTAAAATTAAATTAAATTAAATTTAATAATTAAATTAAATTAAATTAAACAATTAAATTAAATTAATTAAAATTAAATTAAATTAAATAATTAAATTAAATTAAATAATTAAACAATTAAATTAAATTAATTAAAATTAAATTAAATTAAATCAAACAATTAAATTAAATTAAATTAAAATTAAATTAAATTAAATTAAACAATTAAATTAAATTAAATTAAATAATTAAAATTAAATTAAATTAAATTAAATAATTAAATTAAAGTTAAATCAAATCAAATTAATTAAACACCAAGTCAAATTAAATCGAACTATGTTAAACTAAATTAAAACTCAATTAAATTAAGTTAAATTAAATATAACATCACCTAAGACATAAAAGAAATTAAATATAAAACAACTTGAACACTATTCCAAATTTAAACCCTTTAACTTAAACCAAATCATTTGAATACTAACTTACCCTCGAAAGCTTTAGATTATTATAACTCCTAAATGAAACATTAAATGAAGTGTTACTTCACTCATGTGATATTCAAATGTCCTAGTTCACTCGAAAGCAAGTTAACAAGACTTAAAACCTCTGACGATCGATTCATTTATATAATTAAATTCATTCGACTTAAAACAATCCTGAAATATCAAAAGATGTTTAAGATCCTTCTTAAGCACTTCCTCAATATGATATGATATTTATAAGAACAATCGAATTCGATTATTCTTCGATGAAGAAAATCGTCCTTAAACCAAAACCCAAAGAACCTAGACGTCATAGGAGATGACTCAGCTATAGGATTAGAATTCGGTAGAAAACCATAACCTTTCCCTTAGCCTTTACCTAGAACTTGCTTAAATATTCTAATCGTGTTTTAAGTGCAATTGGGATGACGTGAAGACCCTCCGTGTACGCTTATTTTATCGCAATTTACTTTCGCAATTTACATTTCGCAATTTACTTTATCGCAACTGCACTTTACTTTTCTCGTATGATAAAACAACCGTTGCATGAAAACCCACACCTTTAGGATAGTCCCTAAAACTAAAACCAAAACTAAGTTAAAAGTCATCGCAAGATAAAATTCACCGCCACAACATTTCAAAAGATAAAACAACTCAAAATTTAATCACAAACGTAACACAAAACTACAATTGCAACTAAATTAAAACGTCCCGTCGGATGATCTGGAATACCTCTGATGATGTAACCTACGTGTCGCTAACTGGATTTCCCACTGGCCTAAATGAAAGTGTGGAACTCATTCAACTGAGTTTAGCAAATTCATCCGGACTAAGTGAATCCGATAAAAATAACGATGCCGAAGGATGGAACCGCTGGATCTTAACCGTGTCGTTATAATCAACTTTAAGATTCGTTTTAATTAAAACACAAAAAACACTCGGAAATTAAGATTTTCTCTAAACCAAAACACTTCTCTCATCCCCGATTTATGATTTCTAAAACTAAACCTCCGCAACAACAAGGAGCTCCTGAGTATGGTGGGCAAGACGACCATCGTCATCGCAAAACCCGAGTCTACTTCACAAAACATTTCTTAGAATTAAATAACTAAAGCCATAGGACTTCGAGGTAGTTTGCCTAGTGCAACATAAATCCTCAACTCTTCGTTAGGCATTTCGTATCGCAAATTAAGCCCTAACCGGCCTTAGATTCCGAGGTAGCCGTCCGATACGACATAAACCCTCACATCTTCTGATGCTATTTGTTTGATTTTATCATACAAATATAAGCCCTAATTAATTAAAATCGGCAAGATCGAAATACTAAATAAACATTAGACTTTCCTAAATTCAAGCCAAACGATAGATAGTCGGAAATTATCGAAGTTCACTTCGAATCAGTGATTTCTCCTACCTTTCTTCCTTTCGATTCACAAAACAAAATGTTCCAAAAATTCGATCCATTCCCTATCAAATTCCAAAATTCAATCTTCGAAAACCTTAAACTTTCAAATTCTCGAGAGCAGTAATCATCGATTATTATCGAGAGTTTTCTTAGGTGATTCCCGTCACTTAAGATGTAATTAACTATAGTGAGTTCGCCTTATAGTGAATTTTAAAGAACCTGAGTAATATAAACCCCGTTTAATGTTTTCATATTAAGCAAGTGGAAACTCATTTCTGCTTATAAAATCGGTTCGTTGCACCAAACGGATGATCACTAATCTTCTAGTTTATTTAATCAAGCCCCACCATCAGCAGCGTGTGTCTATCCTTGTGGATGTATACACTGAGCTCATGGTGCGGTGCTCGTTTATATAAACTATTTGGGATGCGAGATCTGTTTAACCTCATATCTTAAAACCTTCAAATTTAAAAATTATTTTCAAAATCAAATACTACTTTTCAAATTATATATTTTAATTAAATTAAAAATTCGCCGACGATTGCTAGCGACCCTCTTCAAAATAAACACGACCTAAAATATGCCGATGATTTCGCGACTCACGGATTACCTCTCTCCATTATAATCAAATAATTCCGCTTTCAAAAATCGTAGTGTATCCATGTCCCTAATGGATCAAACTACTCTTCTTTCCGTTGGAATACTATGTTCATTTCTATCTCGAACAAGTATACCCAACATTCTCTCTGCATTTAGGAGCCACCGTTTAGACACCCCTAAACGTAGAGGTTCCGAGATCCTTTTACCTCATTTCGAGGTGGCGGACCCCCATCAGTGTTAGTTTAGGAGTGATCCTTCGAGCCTGGGAAGTCTCGCTTAAGACTTTCTTTTCCTTTCCGAATCTGATTCCTTACCTTCTCTACACCTTCGAACGTTCCGTTCTAAATAAACAAACCCTCTAATAAATGATTCTTTTAACAAATGATTCCTTTTATAAATACATGAACAAAGAATGAGTTCTGACTCTTTTCAATTCCTTTCTTTTCGTCCCGAAGAAAAGAAGCATAACTCGTGATCGACAAACCGAATCTACCCCGTGAAATGGAAGCCCCGAAACTCGATTTTCTCCTTCACCAACGGACCGGACTTCGCCGTCTATAAGGATGAACCGCCCGACAACGGGGTCATCCGATTCGGACATGGATTCGAAAACACGAACGTCAAGGTCACCGACGTCTCCTCTTCGCACCGACAAACAAGGCATCTCGAAGCCGAGGAACCACCGCTCGAGTTCAACCTCAGGTCGACCCAAGAGTTTCCTCCCCCGCAAAGGGTCCCGACTAGGAGGAGTACCGCCGTCCGCGCAGAGGACCGTTCTCACTACCCCCACCGGTCTAGTTGTTTCGCACCTACCCCGACTTCGCCAAATCAAAGGGAAAGGAATCCGTAACTATGATAAACCCGTTACCGTGGAGGGTACGGATCTTCCCGTAAGACCTTCTCGTCTTCGAAATCGGGTCCAAGCTCGAAGATTCCTTCGCCGACAAAGACCCAAAGAAGAAATAGAAATGAAGGATCGCCGTGGAAGCCGTAGCCGCCGAGATCGCTTTCCGGAGGAAATTCCGCAGTTGCCGAATATACACCGCTACCGAATATACACCACCGCTCGACTACATACCACTTTTGGGAGGAAGGTGTTCCATCCCCTCCGCCGCGAGGACGAAGAGAATGTTCGAAAGATTGCCGCCACATTACCACGCCCCGCATACTACAACGATACCGCAAGAAAAGAACCGTAACTACGCCGTTTCGCTCGACCGCAAACTTTGGTAGAAAGCTGAGCAAAGAAGGAAAATCGCCCCGTGTCGAAATTCTACGAAGGATGTGACGGTGCCGCCAAATCCCGTCTCGGGCCCCGAGTGAACCCGCCGTCATGATAGAAAAGCCAAGCAAGAGAATGAAGGCTAGCCCGCCCGTCGTAGCATCGTGTTGCATGACAGTGGAGGATACCACCTTCCAAGCATTCGGCCGATGCACCATCCGGCCGCGCACCTTCCGCCGCTGAAGGATGGTGCGGCGTCCCACTACGGGCGCAACGAGACCGAAACAAGCAACCTCGAGAGAGAAAGTCTCGCCAGAGGCTGCGAATCCGAAGAAAGCGCTACCGCGATGAAGGGGACTCGCGTGAAAAGGACCCGCAACCATCGTACGACAACCACAAAGATACACGAAAGCTCCGCTAGAAGATGCCATGGAAAAGCCGAGAACCGACATCCGACGGCTCGGCAAAAGAAAGAGAAGAAAAGTTCTGGAGATGAGATCGACTCATCTGAATTCATGGACAACGAATATGCAGAATCAACATGGTCGAGACACGAGCTTCATCATCTTCTCAAGGTGCTCCCGCAACTCGCAAAAGAGAGGAGCCGAACCGATGAAGAGATGCACTTCAGGAAAAGGACGACACGATCGCTCAAACGGCGAAGAGGATGGAAGAGATGGCCATAGCTCTAGCCACTCTCCAAAGTCAAGTACAACCACATGCAGAGACACCCCCGTAAGTCATTCACATCGTAGACGGAGGAAAGGAGATTACATCCGTCAACTGGGGATGACCAACGAAAAGGATACAACACAAAGTATGATCCCCGAAAAGGATATCAAGAACTCGTAGAACAAGAAGTGCGAGAAGCCCTAGCACAATCGAAGAACGGGACATCTATTCGGACGGCAGACCTTACCCGAAGAATTCGACGCCGTCCAATACCCGAAGCGGCTTCGTACCACCTCTCGTTTAAGACCTTCGACGAACCGGAACCCCCGACAAGCATGTCGCACACTTTCGTGCCGCTTGTTGCAATGCCGGCGGAGCGATGCGCTACTCTTCCGACAGCTCGTTAGCAGCCCGTCGTGAATCGCCTTCGACCGGTATGCGTAATTACCCAACTGGATCCGTGAAGACATTCTCGCAGCTGGAGAGCCTCTTCATTAAGCGATTCGTCGGAAGCTCAAGCACCACATCACTATATGTGATTTAGTGGTAGAGAAACAAAGGCCGAATGAAACTCTAGTGGATTACATACTTCGACTGAGAAATTTAAGTATGAAGTGTGAACCACAACCGCAAGAACAACATGCAACCAAGCATCTCGCTTAAAAGCATTCACGGCCCGATAAGACTTCTCCTCAAGGGATTCACTATTAAGACTTTTGAGAAGTTGTTAAGCAAGGCCGGAAGCTTGCAAGAAGAGGCGAAGCAATTAAGTTTCGCCGACAAGACTGACATGCGTAAGCCGGCGAAGACTTTCGAAAAGAAATCTGGGTCGTCGTGCAAGCAACTGACAAAGGCAAACAACCGATGCAAATACCACCGTAACGGCCGCAAAGAACTACAACAAAATTACCAAGAACCCCGGTCCAAACGATCGTGCCGTCTCCGCAAGATGAACAACCGTCTCGTCCGCAACGTACATCGAGGGAGCTTCGAGCGCAGAATATCCGTTCAAAAATGAAGCAAGACTCAAAGATGTTCCGTAGCTTAATGAAAACTCCGGATTTCCAACGCATGAGCCCAAAAGACCGCAGGAAGTCAACAAGAAAGGTGATCCCAACTTTCGCCCCTACCATCTGGATGCTTCGGGCACAAGATGTAAGACCGCATTACCTTCAAAAGTCGGCTCAACGACAACCTTCTGAAAGGAAATATAACAATCCCGAAGGAGTACATGAAGGAACCCCGTAAAGGAGGTTCCGTCAATGTTATCTCAACCGATCCCGTCATTCCGATAGATCCCTATGCAACCGACGATGGATGGACTACCGCCTCGACGAGATCTTCGAAGAAGATTTTAGACAACATCCGAACCGCTTCGTGCGAGCTTCAATTCGTAGTTCGAGACCCGTTAAGCCGGTACTATCACTCGCGATGAAGAACCACCTCGACAGAGAAAATCGAAGAGAAGAAGAAAATCGACGAAGAAGAGGGGACCGAGATTCCTAAGGCTGGGACTAGTGGGCCGCTTATCCTAGATAGCTTGTTTCCGATTCTGGGGAGAAATCCCTCGAACCTCTCGATTTTGTATGATTATCTCGCTCACTTCGGTGGGATCATATAATGATAAGGGTGATGGCGCTTGGCTACGTTTTCGATCGTTTCTAACGATTACGTAACTAGCGACAATCCGGGCGTCGATTTCGATACCAACAACAATTCTCAAATCATACATGATCTCGACGATCAAAATGACGAAGAAGGCATCCATCAAGGAGGCTACGAGAGTTCAACAAGCAACGGATCTATCTGTGAGTTTCGAGGAGCTCCAGCTACGATGCAGTTGGAGCCTTCAGCATTTGGAAGATAATCCGTAAGAGCCACGTCATTCCGATTCAGTGAGGAGACACCGACAAACTCAATACTAGATTCGAAGAAATTACGTAAGTCAACCTAAGAAGTGAAAAGTTCTACCTCCGAGAATGGGTCCAAAAGACAAAGGAAAGCGTGTGGTTGTTCAAGAAGAACCAACCCCAGCGAAGACATACCCATTCGAGAAGAAGCCGAGACGCAGGAGAACAAAGTGACTACAACGTGCTAGCCCATCTTAGGAAACTACCGGCCAAACCGAGCATCTACGATGCTCTCATCTTATCAAAGGAGATGAGAGAAGCTCGATCAAGGCCTTACTTCGATCCGGAAATTCGCTTACTCAAATGGCCGGAGATTCCTTGGATGAGGTTTGCTCGTTAAAGGAACAGCCGAGGTGTTACCTTCACGTACAATGACCTACTACTCGGGACAAGCAGATCACAACCGACCGTTGTACATTTCGGCTACAATCGGGAAGTTTACGCTCTCCGCAGTATTGGTGGATCCAGGAGCATCAATCAATATAATGAGTCTTCGAACACTAGCATACTTGGAAATCGATGCTCGTGAGCTCGAGGCCGACAAAATGTTATTAAGAGGATTCAACCGTAAAGGAGAAAGAGCCCTCGGTCAATAACGCTACCGATGAAGACCGGTGATTTAGCAAAGACAACCGCAAAATTTCATATAATCGATTCGAAACGTCGTTCAACGCTCTACCGGGCCGACCATGGATACATGAAAACAAGATGGTACCATCATCTCTACACCGTATGCATCAAATATTACGATGAGGGGAACAAAGGCATCAAAGGAGACTTACAACCATTCTCCGTACATGAAATTGGAATCCATGAAGATGCACTTATTATGCACCGCCAAAGAAAACAATCTTCTCCGTAGATACCATAACAAATGAAGCAAAGAAAGTTCGAGACAACGAAGAACCCGAAGTTCTAGTCCAACAGCCACTCACCACTCCCTTCCGGCGAGATGGTGAAGGTTTCTCCACAACTCGCATCCGAGGTCGAGGCCGGGACGAGGCCGTGGTAGAGACACTAGGACAATCGGGACGAAGAAACCAACCATCAATGTCGATCGGGAAGATAGTTCCAAGAGGAAAAAGAAATCAAGCAAGAAGCAAAGAACAATAAGTCGAAAGAAGCCGCAATACAAGATCTCCCTCGAAGATGAAAAGAACGAAGAATACAAATCAATGTACGAGAAGATTAACCACTACGTACATACTATGACCCTAACTCCGATCCATTCTAATAAGATCGAGGGTATGGAGGTCAAAGAGGTACGTAGTGATCGTGCAAAGCCGATCAAATTCTACCGCGGTGCTTCTTCCTCCAAAACCGAAAATAATGTACAATTCGAAGATGTCACTTCATCGAATTAATGGAATTACCTTTCGAGCGGTACTCTCCCCGTGTTCAAAATTTAATTCAACGTGGTTTCTTACCTCGACAATCGACAAAAGGCCAATCACAACATTTCGAAAAGTTATGGAATAACTCCGCCGTCCTCCCAATTCAAAGTATGGACTCGGATTCGCATACGCAGGTCGACCGACGATACCGAATTTTGCTTGGTTGTCACTTCGCAAGTCCAATGAAAACTCGCATGGAAACTACGTACGAACTCGAAGATTTACAAATCGAGACGCTCCACCGAACTCGAAGAAGAAATTAAATCCACAATGATGAGTTAACTGAAGTTAACTTAGGTACTAGCTGAAGAGCCTGCATCTACCTTTGTTAGCTCCTTACTCAATAAAGAAGACTCCGAAGAAATAATCAAATTATTAATGGAATTTAAAGACCGTTTTGCTCGGAGCTACGATGAAATGCCGGATTAGCCCCAGCAGGTCAGCAATCCATAAGCTAGAGTGGATCCTACTTCGTTCCTACGTACAAGGTCCTGTAAGAATGCGTCTGGAAATCGAACAACAAGTCATACCAAGTTAAAAAGCTAATAGACGCTAAATTTGTCCGCGAAGAACAATACCCGACTCGGCTAGCCAACGTAGTGCCACCGTAAAGAAGAATGGTCGATCGAATTTGTGTGGACTTCGTAGATTTAAACAAGGCATGTCCAAAAGATGAATTCCCTCTACCGATTCCAGAATCGATGATCGATATCGCTTCGACACATGAAATATTCTCATTCATGGATGGATCTTCGTGATACAACCAGTATAAAAATGGCTCCGTAAGATGAAAAGCTTACAAGCATTCGTAACGCCGATCGGAGTATTTTGCTACACTAGCTGATGCCATTCGGATCGAAGAACGCAGGAGCAACTTACCAAAGAGCAATGACAAGAATTTTTGATGATCTCATCCACAATCAAGTCGAGTGCTACGTGGACGATGTCGTCATCAAAAGCAAAGTAAAGGAAAACCACTCGTATGATTCGAGAATCGTTTTCGAACGATTAAGACAATTTAACCTTAAGATGAATCCCTTAAATGCGCCTTCGCGTCACCTCCGGAAATTCTTAGATTCGTCGTCCGACATCGTGGAATCAAATCGACCCGAGAAGATTAAAGCTATCTTAGAAATGCCGCCTCCCAAAACCTTAAAACAACTACGATCTTTTCAAGGGAAGCCGGCATATCTTCGACGCTTTATCTCAAACTCCGTCGTAGGTGTCACCTTTCTCGCACTCGCTAAAAAGGACGCCAAATTTATTTCGGGAAGAGAAATGCCGTAAGGCCTTCGAAGACATTAAACAATATTTAATGACACCTCCCGTCTTAGCAGCCTCTGGCCTCGTGTGGACCGCTGATACTTTACACCGCGGCTCTAGACGACTCTCTGAGCCCCGTTAACTTTCAGTCAATGATGAGGGTAAAGAAAATGCTCTTTACTACTTAAGCCGTCGTTTACTTCCGACGGAAGTAAGGTATCCCGCAATCGAAAAGCATTGTTTCGTCCCCGATCTTCGCCGCTCAAAAGCTCGTGCACTACATGCTTTCTCATAAGGTCAACTCGATTTCGAAGTTTAATCCATCGCAATACTCGATGACTCGTCCAACACTTTCCGACAGACTTGCCGATGGTCAATGATATTATCGCAATTCGATATAACTTTCGTGCCTCCGCGTGCCGTAAAGGGACAAGTCTTAGCAGACTTCCTCGCAAAGACACCCTTCACCGACTCGAATCTCCTCTCAACGACGATCCGCCGATGAACAAATAATGAGCCTGAAGACCCCGATGATCGACGTCGGGAATTATATTTCGACTGAGCATCTTCAAGACACAAAGACGAAGAATCGCAAGTGATAAGTGTCTTGCATAAGGTAGAATCGGCTAATCTTTATAACACCGAGCGGGGATGTTAAGATACTCCTACCACTCGACGAACCGTGTACAAACAACGAAGGTATCACGAAGCCCTCATAACGGGATTGGAATTAACTATTCAAATCGGGATAACAGTACATCAACATCTACTGGATTCACAAGCTAATCATTCAACAGTATCACGGACAATACATGAATTTTTAAAGCCAAGACTCGAACAATACTTCCAAGATGCCATACAAATTGCTGAACAGATTCCAAATGCGACAATCTACAAAATTCCTGAAAAGAGAATGCTTTAAGCAGATGCTTTAGCTCGTCTCGCAAAAGAATTCGCCTGTTTGCAAGATGAATCAGTTGGAAGTGTCACTCACTGACGTCGGTCCTATCACGACCGACATGCATACATGATACACAACCGAAAAAGAAAAAGAATCAACAGAAGAAAGTGACGTAAAAACACGTAAGATCGACGACATACCATTGATGACTACCCGCAAACAGAAAGCTACTGTGACGATAGGTCGCTAGCCCATCGTATCAAGAAAAGAACTCGTCTTACGCATTAATAAACAACACATTATACGTAAGGTCTTTCGATCAAATGCGGCTAAGGTGCCTAAGCTGGTCCGAGGCCCGCGAAATCGTTAAAGAGGTGCATTCGTGACTCGTGGCGCTCACCGCCGGGTCCAAAGATGAAGATGAAAATTAAAAGACTAGGGTACTACCGGCCCTCGATGATGACCGACCGCATGAAAATCGCCAAGAGCCGTCACCAATGCCAAGTGCACCTGAGTGGTTCTACACCAACCTCCAAATGTGCTACACCCGACAATCGCGTCGCGGCCATTCGAATGTCGGGGCACGATATAGTGGGTCCGATAGAACCACCATCTTCAAAAGGACATCGTTTCATTCTTGCAGGCTACAGCATTACTTTTCCAAGCTGCGATAGCGCTCCACTTAGAGAAGTGAAAGCACACCACGTGCTACAGCTTTTCAAGAACCAAGTCGTCTACCGTTTCGGAGTGCCGCGCAGATCATCTCGTATAATCGGCCGCATTCGAAGCACACAAATCAACAATTTTGTCGGAGACACGGAATCGACCGGCGATACTCAACAATTTACTACCCAAGAGCAAACGGCCTCGCCGAGGCTTTTAATAAAACTCTCGTTCAAATCTTAAAGAAAACCCCGGACGATAATAAGAGAAATTGGCACGAGAAATTGTTAGAAGCCTTATGGGCCTACCGGACAACCTTCGTAACTCCTACTCAAGCTACACCTTACGCTCTCGGTGTATGGGTCCGAGGCAGTTGTTACCTTTAGAGGTTCAGCCTTCCTTCACTCGAATTGCATCGCAAACAAGATCACGACGAAGAAAACGCCGTACTACGACTCGAAGAATTAGAAAGCTCGGAAGGGAAAAGACTTGCAGCACAGCAACGCACTTAGAACTATACCAAGCTAAGATGGTTCAAGCCCATGACAAACCGGTCCGCCCAAGAACCTTCAAAGTCGGTGACTTAGTTCTCGTTCTCAAGAGACCTATTCTCGCACACCGCAAGATAGAGAGGAAAATTCGAACCCACTGGGAAGGACCGTTCGTGGTCAAGCAAGATACTCGTGAGGTTCCTACCAGCCTAGTGAATCGCCGTGGAGAACGACATATGCTTCCAATCAACGGACGATACTTCGAAAAAATATTACGCTACCCGATGTTTCGAAGGAATGAATTCTTCATCCCTAAGAAACACGGGTGAAGTAATTACTTATGATCGGGTCCGAACCCAAAAATAATAAAATGTGCTAAGATAAATAAAATCATGATAATTAAGTTTTCCTTGTTTCCTTTTTCAAATCAAAATCTCTTCCCGCATCTTATCCTACTTCATTCCCGTTAAATTTCAAAATATAAGAATAATAAAAAATGTATCTTTAATAAACATTTTCTTAATGTTCTTGTTCTTAAGATAGCACTTCGATCCTTTTCCTCGTCTTTTCAGTAGGAAATGTCGAATCGCAAGGTTGGTCTTTGAACTTTAAGAATGGCGTAAGCCTCGCACTCGATGAAAAGAGGGTGAAAGATGGAGCGATAATCGAGATCGACTCGCATTTCGCACCAACAGACCTGACAAGACGAGGAAAGTGACCGGGTCCCGGCTAACCGAGAAGAACTACCCGGCGTACAACGATGATGAGCGGTGGCCCAAGCCACCAATCCAACAACAAGAAAAGAAAAGCAAACACCGAAGAAGACAAGAAAATGAAGTCCGTAGATCACTACAATGGAGGGCGTGCATTGTCGCCGCTGCGATTCGCAGATGTGTCTGAGGGCTACTCTCACTGCCACGCAACGAAGAAATAAGAATCGCCGCATCCGTAAAATGTTAACAAAACTAGCCGCGACCAGCGCGACGAGATACACTGCCAATGCCAAGCACATACATTTCAAGCGACACCGGCTCACCAGTAACTCGAAAAAGGAGGCCACTTCCTGGACATCGTAGAAGAACTGTGGAAATCTCTAAGATCGAAGAAAGAAGGCTACCACGCCACCGGATAGAACCACCAAGCAGCGCATGACCGTTGAGCAGGAGCAACCCCGGGGATGTCCCGACGTGCATCATCCCCGAGGAGCCGAGGTACGCGTGTGGAACGCGAAGGGATCGAACCATATATCCCACAATATGTCACAAGGCCTCGCCATCCGCAGATCATTCCGGAATACGAGCTTCGAGAGGATGCAGAATGTTGAAAAGAAAACTTTCGAATACTTCGAGAGAATTAAAGTAAGAAGAATCAACATACTGAAGGCCTCGAGCTACACACCGACGTATTCTCGCAGTATGAACAACAACGAAATCGTGGATCCGTATCCGAGATCCGAAAAGAATGGGCCGAGCAAAGCCGCCCGAGGGAAAACACATACTCGTAACCCCGGAGATGGATGCCGTGGAAAGGAAGAATCACAATACAATGCGGATGCCGCTACAACTTCGTCGAAGACGTAAAAGGAAACCCACCGTGAATACTTCGTCACGCGGCAAGTAGATCCGATGCCATTCAGCTATCAAGAGAATGGTGAAAAGATTGAGTAACATGGAGGGTACCGCCACAGATCGCATACCCAATAACCGCATTATCAACATCTACAAACAGGTGACCGCATACCCCCACATATCGATCACCACGACTTCGTCGACCTTTCGCACGGTCCTTTTCGAACGAGTGCAACATCATGTTCGTGATCCGACCTCCGGATACAGAAGCCCGGAAGAAGTTCCGAGGGCCGCAGAAGATACCTTTACCGGTGGGTTCCGTCATGATACCGCAAGGTAATCTGGAGCGTATATCGCAAAGCATCGCATACCAGAGGCGCTGATGAGCGAATCTCGCTACTTCTCGTGAGGATGGACTGACAAAGAAAATACCTTACCATTTCCAACCGCATCCAGGAGCTGTGAGAACCTCCGCCTTACGAGCCGCGAGTTACACTGGAAATATCACACCTCCAATGTACATCCAAACCGGCATCCTTGCCAAGGATGGCTTGGAAGGTGATGTTATCGACCATGTACCTCACTATTCGTACATGGATTTTCGACGACGATTCTTTCGATGGATCAACAAAGATCATACACAAACTCGTTTCGAGTCTACATGGATTGTATGAAATATATTCCAGCATCGAGTCGTACGACGTATTTTCAACATGATTGGAATGAAAGTGACCATGTCACGTTTTCGGCCTTCACCTCTTTTGTGCAAATTGATCGGGAAACGCCATTAAAGTTAAATGAACTTCGAACAAAGAAATGTAAAAGAAAAAAGAGAATAAAAGAAAACTTTCTAAAAAAAAAAATCTGAAAAATGACAAACACCAAGTTCACATGAACATTAAATAAACAACAAAATAAAATTTGAACCATTAAAAGATAAACGAAATCAACACAAATCTCAAATTCAATCTTTCCAAATTCCGAATCAAATTTCAATCTTTTCAAACTTCAAAATCAAATTCCATCCTTCCAAACTTCAAAATCAAATTCTCAATCAAATTCCAAATCCACTCTCGATCAAATTTCAAATTTGATCTTCCCAAATCTCAAATCAAATTCTCAATCAAAATCCAAATCCAATCTCGATCAAGTTTCAAACTTGATCTTCCAAATTTCAAATCAAATCTTAAATCAAGTTTCAGTCGAGTTCAAACTCATCCTTCCAAATTTCCAAATTTCCAAATTCAATCTTTCCGTGCTTCAAGTCTCAATCAAATTCAAATTCAATCTCTATCAAATCTCCAAATCCGATCTTCTAGATCTCACATCAAAATTCAAAACTTTCGGGTCGAGGATTTTACATCCAAGACCGCACCGCTTTAGGATTCTCTTCCTATCGGACCGAAATACATCAAAATTCAAAACTTTTGGGTCGAGGATTTTACATCCAAGACCGCACCGCTTTAGGATTCTCTTCCTATCGCACCGAAATACACCAAAATTCAAACTTTTGGGTCGAGGATTTTACATCCAAGATCGC
The DNA here is from genome assembly GCA_022702705.1 of Papilionanthe hookeriana x Papilionanthe teres. NCBI lineage: Eukaryota > Viridiplantae > Streptophyta > Magnoliopsida > Asparagales > Orchidaceae > Papilionanthe > Papilionanthe hookeriana x Papilionanthe teres. Next base: position 15,239 of record JAKZJZ010001094.1, on the reverse strand, counting down.
ACTCGCTTTAGGATTCTCTTCCTATCGCACCGAAATACATCAAAATTCAAAACTTTCGGGTCGAGGATTTTACATCCAAGACCGCACCGCTTTAGGATTCTCTTCCTATCAGACCGAAATACATCAAAATTCAAACTCTTGGGGTCGAGGATTTTACATCCAAGACCGCACCGCTTTAGGATTCTCTTCCTATCGCACCGAAATACATCAAAATTCAAAACTTTTCGGGTCGAGGATTTTACATCCAAGACCGCACTCGCTTTAGGATTCTCTTCCTATCGCACCGAAATACATCAAAATTCAAACTTTCGAGTCGAGGATTTTACATCCAAGACCGCACCGCTTTAGGATTCTCTTCCTATCGCACCGAAATACATCAAAATTCAAAACTTTCGAGTCGAGGATTTTACATCCAAGACCGCACCGCTTTAGGATTCTTTTCCTATCAGCACCGAAATACATCAAAATTCAACCTTGGGTCGAGGATTTTACATCCAAGACCGCATCGCTTTTAGATCATTTCCCTATCGCAATGAAATACATCACATCAAAATCAAACTTCGAGGTTAAGGATTTTACATCCAACACCGCTTTGCTCCGAGATCTCTTCTCATCGCAACGATTCAATCTAATCAATTCAATTTTCTTTCGAGGTTCGGAGATGTTACATCTAAAACCTCAAAATTCCAATTTTCATTTCAAATCAAATCCTTCAAATTAATTTCGACAAAACTTCAATCTAAATCGAAACTCCAAACTAAAATTTAAACTCACACATCAAAACATAAATTGAAGCAAAATAAAATCTAAATCGAAATTCCCGCATCATGTGATTTGGGATTCACCTCCTTTTCCTTTCCCTGCCGAGAGTTCAAGAATCTCCGTGCCCAGAGATATACTGGACACTCTCCAAACAGAACTCTTCTACTTCGTCCTAAGTTCGTCACTGGACATCCGTGTCGGTTTCGTTGATCGCCTCGTCAACACCAATACGCGCGTGTGCTCCGTCACCACCACACCTATCGGGGTCCATTTGTCGACCTCATTTTCGATGAGGTCTTCCTTCTTCTTTTTAAGGCTAGATCTAAATCTTCAGCTTTTCCTTCGACTATCTTAGAGGACTAGAATCGGGACCCGCCTTTTAGAAATTCAAACCACTTCTAACTCCCCGCAAACTCCACAAACTTCGACTATAGACCCCTAATCACCTATGAGGGTCGAAATCAAATATGGAAGTTTAAAGGATGAGTTCCTATGTGACTCTTCGGGCCTCAGATCGCCCTCGCGGCCCGGTCTCGGTGAAGGGGCCGACATACACTACACTTACACACTACATTTCCACACACTTCCTAAAACCACACCCATACCCAACTTGACCTCCTCGACTCATGTAGGTGATTCACATGGATGGTCCTTAACCCCTAAGCCTCTGGCCAGCAGGTTGTGAACAACATAACTAATGCCTCAAATGAGTCCTTTCATGGCTCATATGGGCTTGAATGGCTTCATGGCTCAACCAAAATGATTTCACCCCACCCAAATTCACCCAATCTTCAATTTCCCAAATTTTCAATTTTGACCCCCGGACCCTACACCTACTAAACCTACCCAAAACCCTCGAATTACCCAAATTTCGCAAAATCTCCAAATTACCTAAAATTTTCCAAAATCAATCCCAAACACCTCCACATCACTCAAATTGATCATCCATACCCAAAAATACCAAAAATTCCAAGAAAACCCCCCAATACCCTCCAAATACCCAAAATACCCTTCTGCCTAAAAATCCAAAAATTCAGAAAATTCCCAGAAAATTCCAGAAAATCCCAAATATTCCCAATTTCATTTTGTCCAACTACACCATGGGCCAATTTTGTCAATTTACCCTACTTTTGTCAAAACCCCCAAATCGACCCATTTTAACCCAAAGTGACCTAATGTCAAACCAAACATACCCAATTGACCCCAATTTTGGTCCAATTCAATTCTAAACTTCAATTCAACATTCCCAATACCAATTTAGACCAAATCCAAGTCCAATTTGATTGACATTTGGATCCAATTTCACTTTGGGCCTTAAAGCCCAAATTTGGACCCATGACCCAAACTTAGCCCAAACTAACCCAATTCAACTCCAATTAACCCCAAATCTTTTCTAAACCTTCCTTAACATCCTCATAAACAAAACACTAACATGATTTGCCCAAGATTTTGACCCAAACCCCACTCAAATTCAACCCAAAATCAAAAAGCCCAATTTTCGACCTAAACCCAAATCTAACCCAAATAGGCCCAAACCTCAAAATTAAAACCCAACCAAAGCCAAAACCTCTTTGAAACACTCCCATAAACATTTCTTAATATTTATTTTACATCAATTTCAACCCTAGCCCAACATTGGCCCAAGTTAGCCCAATTCGACCTACATCGGCTCCATTCACCAAAAGAATTCAAATCCAACCCAATTCAAGTCCAAACTACCCCAAATTTGCTTCAAGTCACTCATGACACATCCATGAGCTAAACCCAATAATTATTTGGCCCAACCTCTTTACAAAATTTCATCCCAAAATCCATTTTAAAATTCAAGAGCCCACTTTCCTAATCCATCTTAAAAGCCCATCTAAAACCCTTTCAAAAAGCCCAAAATTCTTCCAAGGCCCATATGACATTTCCCCTCATCATACTTTCAATTAAAATCATCCCTAAGTCCTAAATTCATCATCAAATAATTCCAAATCAAGCCTCATGCCAAATCACCCCTAAATACCAAAATTTTCCTTAAATCCATTTCCATGAAATCGACTTTACTTTTCCCAAGCCAAATGGAGCCATGGAGCCATGCATAAGCCATATGCAAGCCATGAGAGCCTCTTTACATGTCACCATGCCATTTTGGGCAAAAGGAGGAGGCTCTTTCCTTAACTCCTAAAGGTGGTTAACCACTTACATGATTCCACTAAACCATGCTTAAGCCTAATCGTACTTGGATCGCGACTGACCCCACTAATCAAGCTGATCCAAATCACTTTCTCCTCACCTAAACCAGGCTCGGATGGTGCACCTAGCCCAAATGGGCGGGTTGACCCATTTAGGTCCAAATCTAGCCATGCCCCATTCCACTTCGGATCAAAGCCTTTACACATGTCCATGGCCAATCGATCGCACAAACCTCCACCCCCGACCCACCCGACCTCGAGGGTGACCCATGCTCGGCCGGCCGGCCACCAGTGCCGCCGGAAAACACCATGGCCGAGAGCTCACATGTGAGCCAACATCGAAATTCTCACTCGCCGAGCCGCCCCATCCCTAGCGGTCACCATGGCCGATCTTCTCCTCACTCGCAGCAACTCGATCCCAAGCCCTAACTCTCCCCGGGAGGCCCCTCACCCACTCTATTTAAACTCCACCCTCTCGGCTACGAGGGGAGCCAAGCACAAACCTCGCCGAAACTCGCCAAAATTGTTCCAAACCCTTCACCATCCTGTGAGCAGCTTGATCCCCGATGTCAATTCGCCCTAATCCCCACCAACCGAGCCCAACTTCTCAACCGAAATTCCACCCAAAACCATGACACTTTGCCACAAGCGAGCCAATCCTCAAATCGACCGGTCCTACACCTTCACCGGACCAAGAGGAGAAGTTTCCCACCGAAAGCCCCATCTCCAAAGCCACCCAGCTTGCTTCCAACTTCTCCAAGCTTGCAGGATCTACTGTGGTCACTTTCATAGCTAGCAATTCACTGCACTCAGAGACTTCATCCGGAGCTCGTCGGACCCAATCGAAGGTGCAACAACTCTCGTATCGAAGCCACACTTCTCCGAGCTAAGGTATGAGTTAACTATCCATCCCGAGCTTCCGGAGATTCTCCATTTCAAATGCCTTAGTTTCAATGCATGTTAGCCGTATAGATGTGTTCGTCTCTTCAAGACGAATCCATAGAGCATAAGAACATGAAAATCCATCGAGAATCGAGCGAGATCTTGTGGATTTAGTGCGGACTCGCTCCTGGCGAGAACACTTGGGGACGATGAACGGATGCCGTCCATTCGATACACGCGCGCACGGACGGCCATGATCAAGGCTTCGACCAGAGACGCGCACGAGAACCGCGGCCCGGGCCGCCGACTCGAGTGGCGGCGTCGAACGGGAGCGCGACGCGCGTGCGTCTCGGAGCCGCCGAGGCCGACGCGGCGCCGCGTGGATAAATAGAAAATTAGGGTATTTTTCATTTATTTAATTCCCTAAACTTCAAAAATTCATATCTCTCGTGTAGAAAAATCACAAAAATAAAATAAAAATACCTCTCGCTCAGCTGAATCGTAGGAGAATAATGTGGAAAAGAAATCATTTAATTTAATTAAGTATTTTATTTTTTATGATTTATTTACTCTCTCGCATACATTTAATTCTCCATGCATGTATACAATTCACCACGGTACGAGACCATAGTGCTTAAGCCTCCGAACTCGGGAACATTCCCCGAATTTTCCAAGGTCGAGGCCATCTCTCGTGAAAAGTTATTTATTTTTCAAATGCATGTTGTCGTTTTCGAGTATTTTAATTCCAAAAATTAGCATGTTGTGAAATAAATTCTAGAAATATTTGGTGATGTTCCTTACGACTCGTAGAACTCTAGAAAAATAGACTTCGAGTTAATTCACTCGTATTAACCCTAATCGCCTTAAACACCCAAAATAAGTCTTTAATTAATTAGAGTTAACCAGTGCATCAAATCGACTTCAAATCAATTCTCCACTGACCTTTAGGATCAGAGGAATCCACCATAAAAATTCGAAGTCAATTGACTCGTTAGCCCCACTAATCAGGTCGATTAAGCCACTTAGCCATTTTAAACTTTAAAAATTCATAACTTTTAAAATACTTTTTTAAAAATTCACCAAATCGGTTTTGGAGCCTCTCTGATATCAGGGGAACCTAAGAAAATTAAAATTTCAATTTTCTAAAAAAGTTGATTTTTAATAATATTTTAATATTTTTAATAATTAAAAAATAATAAAAATCACAAAAATAATAAAATTCACCAAAATGTCACATTTTGAATTTTAATCACTTAGGAACAAATCCCACATTTTTCCTAAGTCTATTTAGTGAGATATTAAATTTTAAAGCCCTGTGGTAATTTTAAAATTAAAAAAAATGTATTTTCTAGCATTTTCACTAAAATAATTATTATAAATCATAGAAAAATCAGAAAATTGCAAAATTTGATTCTCTGGTTTCCTTGATATCAGAGAGATTTTTGAAAAATATAAAATCCATTTTTCAACATTTATTTTATTTTTAAATTAATTAACACTCCAAAACTCAAAATAATTATAATAAAAATAATATAATTCAAAAAATCACCAAAATTGGTCCAAGTGCTTCTCTGGTCATTAGGAATGTCCCCTAATTTTCTTAAGGACAGAAACTTTCCCTTGGTCATGTTATCAAATTTTCCTTGAAAATCTCTATTTTCCACCAAAAATAATTATATAAATAAATTAAATACAGAAAAATCACATTTTCTCCTCTCATGTCTTTATCGACATATGAGTGAAGTCACATAAAAATTTCAAGTTCATTTGAGTTCAATTTAGTGAGTTATGAAATTATTAAGCTTAAAGGGTAAAATGGTAATTAAAATCTTTAATCCTTAATTAAAACTTTAGGTTTAATAAAAAATCAACAAGTAAAATATTTGATCCTAATCTGATTTGGATGATTGAAATTTAAATAATTAAAGGGTAGAAACCCATTAAATAATTTTAAAATGATTAAACTTTAATTAAATAATAAGATTAAATTCGAAGAATAATAAAATCTAATTATTAAAATAAGTGATATTTATTAGGAAGAGATTTATTCTTTAATTTAAAAATCCCTAAATTAATTATATCAACTAATACTCAATTTTTAATTAAAATGATAACTCAAATTTAAAATATTAAAAGACTTAATTTCAATTAAAATTAAAAATAAAGTAAATTAAAGATAAATTAAAATTAAGATTAAATTTAAAAATTAAATTAAATTAAATTTAATAATTAAATTAAATTAAATTAAACAATTAAATTAAATTAATTAAAATTAAATTAAATCAAATAATTAAATTAAATTAAATAATTAAACAATTAAATTAAATTAATTAAAAATTAAATTAAATTAAATCAAACAATTAAATTAAATTAAATTAAAATTAAATTAAATTAAATTAAACAATTAAATTAAATTAAATTAAATAATTAAAATTAAATTAAATTAAATTAAATAATTAAATTAAAGTTAAATCAAATCAAATTAATTAAACACCAAGTCAAATTAAATCGAATCCATGTCAAACTAAATTAAAACTCAATTAAATTAAGTTAAATTAAATATAACATCACCTAAACATATAAAAGAAATTAAATATAAAACAACTAACGCTTATTCCAAATTTAAACTTCTTAACTTAAACCAAATCATTCGAATACTAACTTGCCCTCGAAAGCTTTAGTTATTATAACTCCTAAATGAAACATTAAATGGAAAGTGTTACTTCACCATGTGATATTCTAAACGTCCTAGCTCACCGAGCAAGTTAACAAGACTTCAAAACCCTGACGATCGATTCATTTATATAACTAAATTCATTCGGACTTAAAACAATCCTAGAAACATTGAAAAGATGTTTAAGATCCTTCTTAAGCACTTTCTCAATATGATAGTGATATTTATAAGAACAATCAATCTCATTATTCTTCACGAAGAAAATCGTCCTTAAACCAAAACACAAAGAACCTCAGACGTCATAGGAAACTTCACTCACCATAAGATCAGAATTCAGCATGTTAAAACCATAACCTTCCCTCAGCTTTACCTCAGGAACTTGTTTAAATATTCTAATTTGCGTTTTAAGTGCAATGATGACGACGGAAGACCCTCCTGTGTACGCTTTTATTTTATCAGGAATTTACTTTCTTGCAATTTACTTTGTAATTTACTTTGTAGAATCGGCAGCTTTACTTTTCTTGCATGATAAAACAACCGTTGCATGAAAACCCACACCTTGTGATAAGTCCCTAAAACTAAAACCAAAACTAAGTTAAAAGTCATCTGCAAGATAAAATTCACCGCCACAACATTTCAAAAGATAAAACAACTCAAAATTTAATCACAAACAAGTTAACACAAAACTACAAATTACAACTAAATTAAAACGTCCCCGTTGGATGATCGGAATACTCTCTGATGATGTAACCTACGTGCTGCTAACTGGATTTCCCACGGCCTAAATGAAAGTGTGGAACTCATTCAAACAGTTTAGCAACTCATCCGACTAAGTGAATCCGATAAAAATAACGATGCCTAAGGATGGAACCGCGGATCTTAACCTGTGTCGTTATAATCAACTTTAAGATTTGTTTTAATTAAAACACAAAAAACACTGGAAATTAAGATTTTCTCTAAACCAAAACACTTCTCTCATCCCCCGATTTATGATTTCTAAAACTAAACCTCTCGCAACAACATGGAGCTCTGAGCATGATGGGCAAGACGACCATCGTCATCGCGAAACCTCGAGTCTACATCGCCTAAACATTTCTTAGAATTAAATAACTAAACCATAGGACTTCGAGGTAGTCTCGCCTAGTGCAACATAAATCCTCAACTCGTTGCTAGCATTTCGTATCGCAAATTAAGCCCTAACCTATTTTGGGATTCCGAGGTAGTCGTCCGATACGACATAAACCCTCACATCTTCGAGTGCTATTTGTTTGATTTTATCATACAAATATAAGCCCTAATTAATTAAAATCGGCAAGATCAAATACTAAATAAACATTAGGACTTTCCTAAATTCAAGCCAAACGATAGTGATAGCGGAAATTATCGAAGTTCACTTCGAATCGCTGATTTCTCCTACCTTTCTTCCTTCGGATTCACAAAACAAAAATGTTCCAAAATTTGATCCATTCCCTATCGAAATTCCAAAATTCAATCTTTCGAAAACCTTAAACTTCAAATTTCGAGAGCGTAACTATCGATTATTATCGAGAGTTTTCTTAGTGTGATTCCCGTCACTTAAGATGTAATTAACTATAGTGGCTCGCCCTTATAGGAATTTTAAAGAACCTGTGTAATATAAACCCCGTTTAATGTTTTCATATTAAGGTGGAAACTTCGTCGGCTTTATAAAATCGGTTCAGTACCAAACGATGTCACTAATCTCTCTAGTTTATTTAATCAAGCCCCACCATCAAGCAAGCATGTGTCTATCTCTGAGGATAGTATACACTAAGCCAGGGTGCGGTGCCTCGCTTATATAAACTATTTTGGGATGTGAGGCCTGCTTAATCTCATATCTTAAAAACTTTCAAATTTAAAAATTATTTTCAAAATCAAATACTACTTTTCAAATTTCTACATATTTTAATTAAATTAAAATTCGCCTACTATGGGGTAATAATCAATCTCATCCCGTCGGGAATTGGAATAATCAAGTTTGTGGAGTTTGCAGGGAGTTAAGAAGTGGTTTGAATTTCTAAAAGGTGGGTCCCAATTCTAGTCCTCTAAGATAGTCAAAGGAAAAGCCTAAGGCTAGATCCTAAGTACTAAAGAGAAGAAGAGAAGACCTCATCAAAAATGAGGTCAACAATGTGGAAGTTGAAAAACCACCACCACCTTTTCCTCAAAGACTTAAATAGCAGAAACTTGATCATCAATTTTCTAAGTTCTTTGAAATTTTTAAGAAACTTACTATTAACATACCTTTTGCTGAAGCTTTGGAATAAATGCCAACTTACGCAAAATTTATGAAGGATATTTTAAGCAAAAAACGAAAATTTGAAGCTTTTGAAAGTGTTGCATTAAGTTAAGAATGCAGTGCAATAATTCAAAAGAAATTACCTGAAAAGCTTAAGGATCCTGGATGTTTCACTATACCCTGTGCTATTGGAGAAAAATTTTGCGAAAAGCTTTATGTGATTTAGGAGCAAGTATTAATCTCATGCCATTTTCTATCTTTCGAAGATTGGATTTAGGAGATATTACTCCCACCACCGTAACTCTTCAGCTAGTTGATAGATCTATCACTTATCCTAAAGGAGTTATAGAGGATGTCCTTGTTAAAGTGGATAAATTTATCTTCCCCGTAGATTTCATAAGTACTTGATATGGAAAAAGAAAAAGAGATACCTATTATTTTAGGAAGACCTTTTCTAGCTACCGGATGAGCTATGATTGATGTGCAAAAAGGAGAATTAACCATGAGAGTCAATGATCAAGAAATTAAATTCAATGTTCTTAAATCAATGAAGTACCCTGATAAAGAGAAATGTTATCGAATGGATATAATTGATTATTTAATTGAAAAACATTATCAAGAATAATATAAAGTTATTTCTGAAGAAAAATTTGAGTTTTTAACCGATGAAGATGAAATAGTAGAAGAAGAAGAGACTCATTTTATTAAAGATAATCGGGAAACTTTAGACATAACTCAAAATGATATACTTTTACCCTCAATTAAAAAAGCACTCGAACTCGGAATTTAAAATGTTACCTTCCCATTTAAAATATGTTTTTCTTGGAAATTCGTTAACTTTACTCGTTATTATTTCTTCGAACCGAGTAAAGATCAAGAAGAAAAATTACTAGGTGTGTTAAAGAATTATAAGAAAGCTTTTGGTTGGACTATTGCTGATAAAAAAGGAATAAGCCCTTCCATTTGCATGCATATAATTTTAATGGAAGAAAATTTGAAGCCTACTATAGAATCGCAAAGAAGATTAAATCCTATTATGAAAGAGGTTGTTAAAAAAGAAATTATTAAGTGGTTAGATGCTGGTATTATTTATCCTATTTCGGATAGTCAATGGGTAAGTCCTATTCATTGTGTTCCGAAGAAAGGAGGTGTAACTGTCATTTTTAATGATAAAAATGAACTTATTCCTACAAGACAAGTTACTGGATGGCGAATTTGTATTGACTATAGGAAACTAAATAAAGCCACTAGAAAGGATCATTTTCCTTTATCTTTCTTGGATCAAATGCTCGATAAATTAGCTGGACACTCATATTTCTGTTTTATGGATGGATATTCTGGTTATCATCAATTACTTATTGCTCCCGAGGACCAAGAAAAGACAACATTTACAAGTCCTTATGGAACATTTGCTTTTAGAAGAATGCCTTTTGGTTTATGTAATGCACCTGCAACTTTTCAAAGATGTATGATGTCAATATTTTGTGATTTGATTGAAAAAGGAATTGAAATATTGATGGACGATTTTTCAGTCTTTGGAACTTCTTTTGATTCTTGTTTGGAAAACATAGCCAAAGTTCTGAAAAGATGCAACGAAAAAAATTTAGTTCTTAACTGGGAAAAATGTCAATTCATGGTCATAGAAGGCATTGTACTTGGACACAAAGTATCACGGAAAGGGATGGAAGTAGATCAAGAAAAAGTGAAAATTATTGCTGAATTGCAACCACCTACTACTGTTACTGATGTGAGATGTTTTCTAGGTCATGCTGGATTTTATAGAAGATATATAAAGAATTTTTCTAAAATTGCTAAACCTCTTTGTCATTTATTAGAAAAAGATGCACAATTTGAATTTAATGAAGAATATATTAATGCTTTTAATATTCTAAAAGAAAAATTAATAACTGCACCTATCATTGTTGCACCTGACTAGAATAAATCTTTTGAATTAATGTGTGATGCAAGTGATTTTACAATTGGAGCTGTATTAGGACAAAAATATGAGAAAGTTTTCAAAGTTGTATATTATGCTAGTAAAACTCTCACTGAAACACAAAGGAATTACACTACCATTGAGAATGAGCTTCTAGCTATAGTATATGCCTTTGATAAATTTAGACCTTATCTTCTTGATACTAAATGCATAGTTCATACCGATCATTCTGCTATTAAATATCTAATATCTAAGAAGGATTCTAAATCTAGACTTATAAGATGGGTTTTACTTCTACAAGAATTTGATTTTCAAATAGTAGATAGAAAAGGAACTGAAAACTAAATTGCTCATCATTTGTCTAGAATTAAAAATGATATTATTTCAGAAGAAAATATAAATGAGAAATTCCCTGATGAAACTTTATATGTTATTCAAAGATAAAAAACACCGTGGTATGCTGATATTGTTAATTATTTAGTTAGCAATATTTTGCCTTATGACTTGGATAACAAATTTATTAAGAAATTTAAATATGATGCTAAATCTTATATTTGGGAAGAACCTCATTTATTTAAAATTGGTAAAGATTCTATGATTTGAAGATGTGTACTTTATAAGGAAACTTTTGCTATTATTCAAACATGTCATGATTCTCATTTTGGAGGACACTTTGACACAAATAAAACTTCATTTAAAATTTTAAATTCTGGATTTTATTGGCCTACCTTATTTAAAGATGTGAGACAATATGTGAAAACATGTGATGGATGTCAAAGGATGAGAAATATTTCTAGGAAAGATGAAATGCCGTTAAACTATATATTGGAAGTTGAAATTTTTGATATATGGAGATTAGACTTTATGGGACCATTTGTTCCATCATCTGGAAAAATTTATATTTTATTAGCAGTTGATTATGTTTAAAAGTTGATTGAAGCTGTTGCTTTACCAAACTATGATTCCAAAAGTGTTTCGAAATTTTTTAAAGAAAATGATATTTTTAAGATTTGGAATGCCTAAGGTAATTATCACTGATGGTGGAAGTCATTTCAGGAATATAAGAATTCTATCATTACTACAAAAATTTGGAATCAAACATAGAATTGCAATCGCTTATAACCCTCAAACTAATGGAATGGTCGAAGTATCAAACAAAGAAATTAAAAGAATTTTAGACAAGATCGTTAATCCTAAAAGAACCGATTAGGTTGATAGTACTTGATTCCGCATTATGGGCTTATAGAACGACTTATAAGACACCAATCGAATGTCACCTTACCGATTAATTTATGGTAAAAATTGTCACTTACCTATAGAACTTGAACATAAAGCTTATTGGGCGATAAAGGAGTTTAATTTTAATTTGAATAAAGCAGGAGAAAAACGATTATTGCAACTAAATGAGATGGAAGAAATTAGAAACGAATCGTATGAAAATGCGAGAATTTATAAAGAGAAAATGAAGATGTTGTATGATGAGAAAATTTCAGGAAAAATTTTTGAGCCTGGACAAAAAGTTTTACTATTTAATTCTCGTTTAAGACTTTTTCCTGGAAGATTAAGATCTAAATGGATTGGACCTTATTTTGTTGAGAAAGTATATCATTATGGAGCTGTGGATATTAAAGATCCCAAAACTGGAAAAATTTTTAAAGTAAATGGATTAAGATTGAAGCCTTATTTGGGAGATAATATGAAGATTTATAAAGAGGCTTATGAATTGAGTCAACCTGATTAAAAATTTACTTAAGTCAGGCTGACGACGTTAAACCAAGCGCTTTGTGGGAGGCAACCCATATTTTTCTTTTGTTTTGAGTGTTTTTGTGTTTTAATGTAAGGTTATGCCTCGATCTTGATTAATTTTATATTACTTTAGAAAAATTTGATGCTCATAAGTCTTGGTTGACTTAGGCTAAAAATTATTTTGAGGTATTGAGATTTAAAAATAAGATCACTCTATTTTAAATATGAGTAAAAAGGAGATCAAGTTAACCTTCATTAAGATAGTTTACAATGTGAGTTATCGAGTCTAAATTACTCTTACCAGTATAATTTACTATCTTGGAGAACGAAATTTTGAAAATTTGACGATTAGGCGAAACGGAGTTGAACATAGTTCTGGCGCCTAGGCGCCAAAATTCGGCGCCTAAGCGCCAGAATCAACTATGTATCAATAGCTCCGGCGCCTAGGCGCCAGATTCGGTGCCTAAGCGCCACTGTTACTGGGTCGTGCAAAAACCAAAAAATTTTAGTTTTTTCACACGATTTTCCCCTTTAAATCAACCCATCTTCTTCCCTAACCATACAACAATCAAAATTACGTCCCTTACATTTCATTCTTGAGATATTTGAGAAATTTTTGAAGAAATGGAAAGGAGAAATTATGGAGAAGAGGCTAGGGACAAGGTCTTAAGGGATCCTCAACCCTACTTCAATGGTTTCATCGCTGTAAGTTTAGAGAAAACTTCTAGTTGTTTGGATAAGTTTGAAGAAGATTTTAAAAGGATTAGAGATCGCCTTCATGAGATGTTTCATCAAGTTGAACATCTAGAATGGCAAATGAAACTTCAATTTGATCATATTGCGGCTTATCAAGATGCTCAAGTTGAAATGTATGCGAAGAATAAGTGGATTGATGAAAAGACGGCTACGGATTTCCCGAGAGCGTTATTATTCTTTCCAAGTGGAATACACAATTTCCCTTGTGAAGATTAGAATATTCTGGTAAAGAGATAGTTATTATGGTTTGTTGAGTCGTTGTATTCATTTAGAGAATTGATTGTGTTTGTTAGTATATTTGCTTTCATGTTAAATGTGTGTTGTATTTGCTTTGAAATTGTTATGATTGAGTGTGTATTAGGAACTTAAATCAAATGTAGTACTTATCTGGAATGTATTGAGTCAAAATTGAAGATTTTAAATGGAAATTAGTAAGTTTGATTGAAAACCTTATGTTTAATTGGTGGATTCAATATTTAATTTTTCTAAATTTTTGAGAAATGTTGTGGAAGTTAGAAACTGAAGCTCTACTCTGATATGAGTAATTGGAAGTTGAATTTATGAATTTTGGTGGAAAAATAAATTAAAAAATTTTTTTTTTGAAAGGCGAGTCTGGCGCCTAGGCACCAGAATTCGGCGCCTAAGCGCCAGTTCGGCCTGTACCCGAAAATTTACTTAAATAACCCCCAAAGCCATTTTTGGCGCCTAAGCTTCATCTTCTTCCCCATTTTCGTGAAAATACATCCTCTAGATCCATTTTGAGGTCAAAACATCAAGGATTTGAGCGCGAAACCAATCGATTTCTTCGTCTCAAGGTTAGATCTACACTTTAAACCATTTATTTTCGATTTTCACCATATATTTCATTAAGTTTTGCTAAGAACCAAAAATTTGAAAAAAATATTCGATTTTTAGTAATTTCTTTGGATTTTTTTTAAGTTTTATAAACTTAAAAAGAGTTTAAATCTTTGATTCCTAAATTAGTGCTTGTTTTCTTTCACGTTTAGGTGGCTCCAAAATCTAAGCGCGGGAAAGAACGAGAAAATTTTGATAGCAGCAAATTTCCAACTGCGGCTGCGCATTTTCGCTTCCACGAACTTGCGTCGTCGAGAAAGTTCATCTCGGAACGAAGTTTTTATTATCTTGGGGAGATGATCGAAAACACTATCGTTGTGCACAACTGTCAACGATTTTGTTACTTTACTGCTATTGTTATTATCCCGATTGTTCGAGAATTTTATGCAAATTTTCTGGATGCCGAGGATTATGAAGTCTTTGTCAGAGGTATCGAAGTAGGATTTAGTCCAAAAAGAATCAACATATTCAATGGCCTGCCACTGACTATTGAGTGCCATTATTCTGGATTATCACCATCTGAGGGAGATTTGGACATGATTATTGCATATCTGGCTAACGGTACTGGATCCTGGAAGATCAAAAATGGAAAGAGGATAAACTTCAAATCCTTTGAATTAAATGGTGTATCTAAAGCATGACACTACTTTATTTCTGCAAGATTGTTACCTTCCAACCACCTGAGTGAAGTGACTAGAGATCGAGCGATCTTAAATTACTGCATTCAGGAGAGGAAACCTATTGATGTCGGGAGCATTATTTATGATTATGTGGAGTCTACTGTGAGATCCAGCACTTCTGTTGGATTGGGATTTCCATCTTTGATCTATTCACTATGTGTTAGTAATGGAGTTACTGTTGATATTTCTGAGGAGAAGCTAAAGTCTACTAAGCCAATTGGGCAGGAGAGTGTTAGTATCTATGATCGTCTTCGAGGGAAGAGATCGACCGCTCCTTCTACTCTGCACATACTTCAGGTAGACCTTCTACTTCTAGACCCTCTACTTCTGCTGAGCAACCATCAGATTTCTGCGAATCAATTCATGATCAGTTTTTAGAGCAGCAGCAGGAGCTATTTCAAACTCACTGCAGGATTGATACTATTGATAGAAAACTAGATCATTTATCTGATTATACCCAGAGGAAGAGTAATTATGATGTTGAGTATGATGAACCCCTAGTCAAATTTCTAAA
>JAKZJZ010001093.1:0-31760 GCA_022702705.1 Papilionanthe hookeriana x Papilionanthe teres | reverse complement strand
TAGGATCTAGCCTCAGGCTTTTCCTTCGACTATCTTAGAGGACTAGAATTGGGACCCGCCTTTTAGAAATTCAAACCACTTCTAAACTCCCCGCAAACTCCACAAACTCGACTATAGACCCCTAATCACCTGGAGGGTTGAAATCAAATATGGAAGTTTAAAGGATGAGTTCCTATAGACTCTTCGCCTTAGGATCGCCTCGGCGGCCCGGTCTCAGTGAAGGGGCCGACTTACACTACACTTACACACTACATTTCCACACACTTCCTAAAACCACACCCATACCCAACTTGACCTCCCGACTCATGTAGGTGATTCACATGGATGGTCCTTAACCCCTAAGCCCTCGCGTTAGAGGTTAGTGAACAACATAAATGAATGCCTCAAATGAGTCCTTTCATGGCTCATATGGGCTTGAAATGGCTTCATGGCTCAACCAAAATGATTTCACCCCACTCAAATTCACCCAATCTTCAATTTCCCAAATTTTCAATTTTTGACCCCCGGACCCTACACCTACTAAACCTACCCAAAACCCTCAAATTACCCAAATTTTGGCAAAATTTCCAAATTACCTAAAATTTTCCAAAATCAATCCCAAACACCTCCACATCACTCAAATTGATCATCCATACCCAAAAATACCAAAAATTCCAAGAAAACCTCCCAATACCCTCCAAATAACCCAAAATACCCTTCTGCCTAAAAATCCAAAAATTCAAAAAATTCCCAGAAAATTCCAGAAAATCCCAAATATTCCCAATTTTATTTTGTCCAACTACACCATGGGCCAATTTTGTCAATTTACCCTACTTTTGTCAAAACCCCCAATTTGACCCATTTTAATCCAAAGTGAACCCAATGTCAAACCAAACCTATCCAATTGACCCCAATTTTGGTCCAATTCAATTCTAAACTTCAATTCAACATTCCTAATACTAATTTAGACCAAATCCAAGTCCAATTTGATTGACATTTGGATCCAATTCCACTTTTGACCTTAAGGCCCATTTTTCGACCTAAGCCCAAACCTAACCCAAATGAACCCAAACCCCAAAAATCAAAGCCCAACCAAAGTCAAAACCTCTTTGAAACACTCCCATAAACACTTCTCAACAATAATTCTACATAAATTTCAACCCTAGCCCAACATTGGCCCAACTTGGCCCATTTGGACCTATATTGGCCCATTCACCAAAAGAATCCAAATCCAACCCAATTCAAGCCCAAACTACCCCAAATTTGCTTCAAGTTATTCATGAAACATCCCTAAACCAAAACCAACAACTATTTGGCCCAAACTTCTACAAAAATTCCCATCCATGAACACATCCTTAAACTTAAAAGCCCACTTCCCTTAAACCTTCTTAAAAGCCCATTTCCTTCAAAATTCAAAAGCCCAAATCTACCCTAAAGCCCACATGACATCTCCATTTGTCATCCATTTAATTAAATCCATTACCTAAGTCCTAAAATCATCATTGAATTATCCCAAATGAAGCTTCATCCAAATTCCCATCAAATTACCAAAAAATTTCTTAAAACCCTTTTCATGAAACAAATCAACCTTTTCCCAAGCCAAATGAAGCCATGAACAAGCCATTCTCAAGCCACATGAAGCCATGAGGGCTTTGACTTGTCATTAGTCCATTTATGGCAAGAAGAGGGGGTTCTTTCTTAAACCTCCTTTAACCCTTTTTTACCTTAATCATGTCACACACTAAACCATGTTTAGCCACCTCATCATGGATGGAGACTTCACCACTCCTTCTAAGCCGACCTAAATGATTCCCTCAGCTCAAAATCGGAGCTTGGAAGGGTGCACCAAGCCCAAAATGGTGGGTTGACCCAAACCAAGCCAAAGTGAGTCTTCTCCCATTCCATTTAAATCAAACTCCTTTACACATGTCAAACCTCAATCGCCTACACTAAACCCCGCCCCCGACCCACCCGACCAAGATGGTGACCATCGCTCGGCCGGCCGGCCACCGTGCCGCCGGAAAACACCATGGCCGAGAGCTCACATGTGAGCCAACATTGAAATTCTCACTTGCCGAGCCGCCCCATGCCTAGTGGTCACCATGGCCGATCTTCTCCTCACCAGCAGCAACTCGATCCCAAGCCCTAACTCCCTCCGAGAGGCCTTCCACCCTCTCCTATTTAAACTCCACCCCTCTCGGCCATGAGGGGGCCGAAACAAAAACCTTAAGGAAACTCTGCCAAAATCACTCCGCATCACTCTCTACACATAGAGCACCCGATCCTCACCGAATTCCAGCCCCAATTCCTTCTAGCCGAGCCCAATTTCGAGCTCAAACTTTAGCCCAAAAACCAGGACACTTCTCCACAATGAGCCAATTCCCAAATCGATTGGCTCTACACCTTCACTCGGACCAAGGGAAGGTGTCCACCACCAAAAGCCCCATCTCCAGAGCCACCCGGCTTGCTCCAGCCTCCAAGCTTTGTGATCGGGCTTGGTCGAAATCATATCCGTACAATTCACTGCACCGAGAGACTTCATCCGGAGCTTGCTGGGACCCAATCGAAGGTGCAACAACTCTCGCATCGAAGCCACACTTCTCCGAGCCAAGGTATGAGCTAACTCTTCATCCCGAGCTTCCGAAGATTCTCTATTTCAAATGCCTTAGTTCCAATGCATGTTAGCCGTATAGATGTGTTCGTCTCTTCAAGACGAATCCATAGTAGCATAAGAACATGAAAATCCATCGAGTATCGAGTGAGATATTAGTGGATTTAGTGTGGACGGCTATCTGGCGAGGACACTCGGGGACGATGAACGGATGCCGTCCATTCAATACACGCGCGGACGAACGGCTCGGATGGCGTCGGACCAGAAACGGTGCGAGAACCGCGGGGCCCGGCCGCCGACTCGAGCGGCGGCGTCGAATGGGAGCGCGCCGCGCGGCCTTTCGGAGCTGCCGAGGATGCGCTGGCGCCGCGTGGATAAATAGAAAATTAGGGTATTTTTTTATTTATTTAATTCCCTAAACTTCAAAAATCCATATCTTTGTGTAGAAAAATCACAAAAATAAAATAAAAATACCCTCTTGCTCAGTGAAACGGAGGAGAATAATGTGAAAAAGAAATCACTTAATTTCATTAAGTATTTTATTTTTTATGATTTATTTACTCTCTGCATACATTTAATTCTCCATGCATGTATACAATTCACCATGGCATGAGACCATAGGGCTTTGAAGCCTCTGAACTCGGGAACATTCCCTGAATTTTCCAAGGTCGAGGCCATCTCTCGTGAAAAGTTATTTATTTTTCAAATGCATGTTGTCGTTTTGAGTATTTTAATTCCAAAAATTAGCATGTTGTGAAATAAATTCTAGAAATATTTGGTGATGTTCCTTATGACCAGAGAACTCTAGGAAAAATAGGACTTGAGTTAATTCACTCGCATTAACCCTAATCGGCTTAAACACCCAAAATAGGTCTTTAATTAATTAGAGTTAACCAGGCATCAAATTGACTTGAAATCAATTCTCCACTGACCTTTAGGATCAGAGGAATCTACCATAAAAATTTGAGGTCAATTGGACTTGGTTAGCCCCACTAATCGGGTCGATTAAGTCACTTAGCCATTTTAAACTTTAAAAATTCATAACTTTTAAAATACTTTTCAAAAATTCACCAAATTGGTTTTGGAGCCTCTCTGATATCAGGGGAACCTAAGAAAATTAAAATTTCAATTTTCTAAAAAAGTTAATTTTTAATAATATTTTAATATTTTTAATAATTAAAAATAATAAAAATCACAAAAATAATAAAATTCACCAAAATGTCACATTTTGAATTTTAATCACTTAGGAACAAATCCCACATTTTTCCTAGGTCTATTTAGTGAGATATTGAATTTTAAAGCCCTAGGGTAATTTTAAAATAAAAAAAAAATGTATTTTCTAGCATTTTCACTAAAATAATTATTATAAATCATAGAAAAATCAGAAAATTGCAAAACTTGATTCTCTGGTTTCCTTGATATCAGAGAGATTTTTGAAAAATATAAAATTCATTTTTCAACATTTATTTTATTTTTAAATTAATTAACACTCCAAAACTCAAAATAATTATAATAAAAATAATATAATTCAAAAAATCACCAAAATTGGTCCAAGTGCTTCTCTGGTCATTAGGAATGTCCCCTAATTTTCTTAAGGACAGAAACTTTCCTTTGGTCATGTTATCAAATTTTCCTTGAAAATCTCTATTTTCCACTAAAAATAATTATATAAATAAATTAAATACAGAAAAATCACATTTTCTCCTCTCATGTCTTTATCGACATATGAGTGAAGTCACATAAAAATTTCAAGTTCATTTGAGTTCAATTTAGTGAGTTATGAAATTATTAAGCTTAAGGGGTAAAATGGTAATTAAACTTTCAACCCTTAATTAAAACTTTAGGTTTAAAAAAAATCAACAAGTAAAATATTTGATCTTAATCTGGTTTGGATGATTGAAATTTAAATAATTAAAGGGTAGAAACTCATTAAACATTTTTTAAAAAAATGATTAAACTTTAATTAAATAATAGATTAAATTTGGAAGAATAATAAAATCGGAATTATTAAAATAAGGGATATTTATTAGGAAGAGATTTATTCTTTAATTTAAAAATCCCTAAAATAATTATATCATTAATACTCAATTTTTAATTAAAATGATAACTCAAATTCAAAATATTAAAAGACTTAATCATTAAACTAAAATTAAATTATTAAACTCTTTCAAAAATTTCAATTAAAATTAAAGATAAAACTTAATTAAAAATTAAATTAAAATTAAATTAAATAATTGAATTAAATCAAATTAAAACAAATTAAATTAAATTAAATTAAATTAAAATTAAATTAAATTAATTAAATTAAATTAAATTAAATTAAATTGAATTTAAATTAAATTAAATTAAATTAAACAATTAAATTAAATTAAATTAAATAATTAAAATTAAATTAAATTAAATTAAACAATTAAATTAAATTAAATTAAATTAAAACTCAAATAAATTAAATTGAATTAAATATAACATCACCTAAGACATAAAAGAAATTAAATATAAAGCAACTTCAACACTATTCCAAATTTAAACTTTTTAACTTAAACCAAATCATTTCAATACTAATTTACCCTCGAAAGCTTTGATTATTATAACTCCTAAATGAAACATTAAATGAAGTGTTACTTCACTCATAGTGATATTCAAATGTCCTAGTTCACTGAGCAAATTAATAAAACTCGAAAACCTCGGACGATTGATTCATTTACATAATTAAATTTATTTGGACTTAAAATAATCCCGTAAATATCGAAAAGATGTTTAAGATTCTTCTTAAGCACTTCCTCAATATGATAGGATATTTATAAGAACAATTGGATTTAATTGTTCTTCGATGAAGAAAATCGTCTTCAAACAAAAACACAAAGAACCTAGACGTCATAGGAAATGACTAGCCATAGTGATTAGGAATTTGGTAGAAAACCATAACCTTTCCCTTAGCTTTACCTAGGAACTTGCTTAAATATGCTAATTGTGTTTTAAGTGCAGTTTGGGATGACGGGAAGACCCTCCGGTACGCTTTTATTTTATTTTATCGCAATTTACTTTCTTGCAATTTACTTTATTGCAAATGCATTTATTTTTCTTGCATGATAAACAACCGTTGCATGAAAACCCACACCTTTAGGATAGACCCTAAAACCGAAACCAAAACTAAGTTAAAAGTCATTGCAAGATAAAATTCACCGCCACAACATTTCAAAATATAAAACAACTCAAAATTTAATCACAAACGTAACACAAAACTACAATTGCAACTAAACTAAAACGTCCCGTTGGATGATCGGGAATACCTCGGATGATGTAACCTACGTGTTGCTAACGGGATTTCCCACTGGTCTAAATGAAAGTGTGGAACTCATTCAGTTGAGTTTAGCAAATTCATCCGGACTAAGTGAATCCGATAAAAATAATGATGCCGGAAGGATGGAACCGTGGGATCTTAACCGGTGTCGTTATAATCAACTTTAAGATTTGTTTTAAATAAAACATAAAAAACACCTGGAAATTAAGATTTTCTCTAAACCAAAACACTTTTCTCAACTCCCGATTTATGATTTCTAAAACTAAACCTCTCGCAACGACAAGGAGCTCGGAGCATGGTGGGCAAAGCACGACCATCGTCATCGCAGAAACCCGAGTCTACTTCAAGAAAACTTTCCTAGAATTAAAACAACCAAGCCATAGGACTTCGAGGTAGCTTGCCTAGTGCAACATAAATCCTCAACTCTTCGTTAGGCATTTGCATTGCAAATTAAGCCCTAACCGGTCTTAGGATTCCGAGGTAGTCGTCCGATACGACAATAAACCCTCACATCTTCTAGGCTATTTGTTTGATTTTATCATACAAATATAAGCCCTAATTAATTGAAATCGGCAAGATCGAAATATCAAATAAACATTAGGACTTTCCTAAATTCAAGACAAACAATAGGATAGTCGGAAATTATCGAAGTTCACTTCGAATCGTTGATTTCTCCTACCTCTCTTCCTTTGGATTCACAAAACAAAATGTTCCAAAATTTGATCCATTCCCTATCGAAATTCCAAAATTCAATCTTCGAAAACCTTAAACTTTGAAATTCTCGAGAGCAGAATTATTGGTTATTATCTAGAGTTTTCTTAGGTGATTCCCGTCACTTAAGATGTAATTAACTATAGGGGCTTGCCCTTATAAGGGAATTTTAAAGAACCCGGGTAATATAAACCCTGTTTAATGTTTTCATATTAAGCAGTGGAAACTTGTCGGCTTATAAAATTGGTTCGCAGACCAAACGGATGTCACTAATCTTCTAGTTTATTTAATCAAGCCCCACCATCAAGCAGTGTGTCTATCCTTAGGGATAGATACACGGTTTGTGGTGCGGTGCTCGTTTATATAAACTATTTGGGATGTGAGATCGGTTTAATCTCATATCTTAAAACCTTCAAATTTAAAATTATTTTCAAAATCAAATACTACTTTTCAAATTATTTATTTTAATTAAATTAAAAATTCGCCGACGATTTCGTTAGGCGACCCCTCTTCAAAATAAAACACGACCTAAAAATATGCCGACAGGATTTCGGCGACTCCGCTGGGAAAATTCCTCTCTCCATTATAATCAAATAATTCTCGTTTTCAAAAATCGGTAGTGTATCCATGTCCCTAATGGATCAAACTACCCTTCTTTCCGTTGGAATACTATGTTCATTTCTATCTTGAACAAGTATAGCCAACATTCTCTCGGATTTAGGAGCCACCGTTGTAGACACCCCTAAACGGAGAGGTTCCGAGATCCTTTTACCTCATTTCCGAGGTGGGGTGGACCCCCAATAGGTGTTAGTTTAGGAGTGATCCTTCGAGTCGGGAAGTCTTGCTTAAGACTTTCTTTTCCTTTCGAATCGGATTCCTTACCTTCTCTACACCTTTCGAACATTCCGTTCTAAATAAACAAACCCTCTAATAAGTGATTCTTTTAACAAATGATTCTTTTTTATAAATACATGAACAAAGAATGAGTTCGGACTCTTTTCAATTTCTTTTCGTCCTGAAGAAAAGAAGCATAACTTGGGACTGACAACCAGAATCTACCTTGCAGAAATGGAAGCCCCGAAACTGATTTTCTCCTTCACCAACTGGACCGGACTTCGCCGTCTATAAGGATGAACTCGCCCGACAATGGGGTCATCCGATTCGGACAGTGGATTCGAAAACACAAACGTCAAGGTCACCGACGTCTCCCTCTTTGCACCGACGAACAAGGTATCCGAAGCCGAGGAACCACTCGCTCGAGTTCAACCTCAGGTCGACCCAAGAGTTTCCTCCCCCGCAAAGGGTCCCGACTAGGAGGAGTACCGCCGTCCGCAGGAGGACCGTTCTCACTACCCCCACCGGTCTAGTTGTTTCCGCACCTACCCCGACTTCGCCAAATCAAAGGGGAAAGGAATCCGTAACTATGATAAACCCGTTACCGTGGAGGGTACGGATCTTCCCGTAAGACCTTCCGTCTTCGAAATCGGGTCCAGCTCGAAGATTCCTTCGCCGACAAAGACCCAAAGAAGAAATAGAAATAGAAGGATCGCCAGTGGAAGCCGGAGCCGCCGAGATCGCCTTCCCGAGGAAATTCCGCAGTTACCGAATATACACCGCTACCGTAATATACACCACCGCCTCGACTACATACCACTTTTGGGAGGAAGCGAGTTCCATCCCCTCTCCGCCGCGGAGGATGAGGAGAATGTTCGCAAGATTGCCGCCATATTACCACGACCCGCATACTACAACGATAGCCGCAAGAAAAGAATCGAACTACGCCGTTTCGCTCGACCGCAAACTTTGGTAGAAAAGCTAGCGAAGAAGGAAAACTCGTCCCGTGTCGGAAATTCTACGAAGGATAGGGCGGGTGCCGGCCAAATCCCGTCTCGGGCCCCGAGTAGAACCCGCCATCATGATAGAAAAGCCAAGCAAGAGAATGAAGGCTAGCCCGCCCGTCGTAGTATCGGGATTACGGATTAGGGAGGATACCACCTTCCAAGCATTCGGCCGATAGACCATCCGGTCATAGACCTTCCGCTCGCTAGAAGGATGGTGTGGCGTCCCACTACGGGGCAGCTGAGACCGAAACAGCAGCTCGAGAGAGAAAGTCTCGCCGGAGGCCGGAATCGAAGAAAGTGCTACCGCGATGAAGGGGACTCGTGAAAAAGGACCCGGCAACCATCGCATGACAACCACAAAGATACACGAAAGCTCCGCTAGAAGATGCCATGGAAAAGCCGAGAACCGACATCCGACGGTTGGCAAAAGAAAGAGAAGAAAAGTTCGGAGATGAGATCGACTCATCGGAATTCATGGACAACGAATATGCGGAAATCAACATGGTTGAGACACGAGCTTCATCATCTTCTCAAGGTGCTCCCGCAGCTGCGCAAAGAGAGGAGCCGGAACCGATGAAGAGACAGCCTTCAGAAAAGGACGACACGATCGCTCAAATGGCGAAGAGGATGGAAGAGATGGCCGTAGCTCTAGCCACTCTCCAAAGTCAAGTACAACCACATGGAGAGACACCCCCGTAAGTCATTCACATCGTAGACGGAGGAAAGGAGATTACATCCGTCAATGGGGATGACCAACTGAAAAAGGATACAACACAAAGTATGATCCCCGAAAAGGATATCAAGAACTTGGTAGAACAACGAAATGCGAGAAGCCCTAGCACAATCGAAGAACGGGACATCTATTCCGACGGTAGACCTTACCCGGAAGAATTCGACGCCGTCCAATACCCAAAGGGCTTCGTACCACCTCCGTTTAAGACCTTCGACGGAACCGGAACCCCCGACAAGCATGTTGCACACTTTCGTGCCGCTTGTTGCAATGCCGGCGGGAGCGATGCGCTACTCTTCCGACGGCTCGTTAGCGTCCGTCGAGAATCGCCTTCGACCGGTATGCGAATTACCCAACGGATCCGTAAAGACATTCTCGTAGCTAGAGAGCCTCTTCATTAAGCGATTTGCCGGAGCTCGACACCACATCACTATAGGTGATTTAGTGGTAGAGAAACAAAGGCCGAATGAAACTCTAGTGGATTACATACTTCGATGGAGAAATTTAAGTATGAAGTGTGAGCCACAACTCGCAAGAACAACATGCAATCGGCATCTTGCTTAAAAGCATTCACGGCCCGATAGCACTTCTCCTCAAGGGATTCACTATTAAGACTTTTGAGAAGTTGTTAAGCAAGGCCGGAAGCTTGCAAGAAGAGGCGAAGCAATTAAGTTTTGCCGACAAGACGGACAAGCGTAAGCCGGTGAAGACTTTCGAAAAGAAATCCGGGTCGTTGCAGCAGCTGACAAAGGCAAACAACCGATGCAAATACCACCGTAACGGCCGCAACAACCACAACAAAATTACCAAAGAACCCCGGTCCAGACTATCGGTCGTCTCCGCAAGATGAACAACCGTCTCGTCCGCAACGTACATCGAGGGAGCTTCGAGCAGAGAATATCCGTTCAAAAATGAAGCAAGACTCAAAGATGTTCCGTAGCTTAATAAAAACTCCAGATTTCCACTGCCGGAGCCCAAAAGACCGGAGGAAGTCAACAAGAAAGGTGATCCCAACTTTCGCCCCTACCATCGGATGCTTGGGCACAAGATGAAGACCGCATTACCTTCAAAAGTCGGCTCAACGACAACCTTCGGAAAGGAAATATAACAATCCCGAAGGAGTACATGAAGGAACCCCGTAAAGGAGGTTCCGTCAATGTTATCTCAACCGATCCCGTCATTCCGATAGATCCCTATGCAACCGACGATGGATGGACTACCGCTCGGACGAGATCTTCGAAGAAGATTTTAGACAACATCCGAACCGCTTCGGTGCGAGCTTCAATTCGTAGTTCGAGACTCGTTAAGCTCGGTACTATCACTTGCGATAGAAGAACCACCTCGACAGGAGACAATCGAAGAGAAGAAGAAAATTGACGAAGAAGAGGGACCGAGACTCCTAAGGCTAGGACTAGGGGCCGCTTATCCTAGGATAGTTGTTTCCGATTCGGGGAGAAATCCCTCGAACCTCTGATTTTGTATGATTATCTGCTCACTTCGGTGACATCATATAATGATAAGGGTGATGGCGTTGGCTACGTTTTGACTGTTTCTAACGATTACGTAACTAGCGACAATCCGAGCGTCGATTTCGATACCAACAACAATTCTCAAATCATACATGATCTCGACGATCACAATGACGAAGAAGGCATCCATCAAGGAGGCTACGAGAGCTCAACAAGCAACGGCTCTATCTGTGAGTTTCGAGGAGCTCCAGTTACGATAGAGTTAGAGCCTTCAGATTTTGAAGATAATCCAGAAGAGCCGCTCATTCCGATTCGGAGGAAACACCAACAAACTCAACACTAGATTCGAAGAAATTACGAAGTCAACTCGAGAAGTGGAAGAGTTCTACCTCCGAGAATGGGTCCAAAAGACAAAGGAAAGCGTGTGGTTGTTCAAGAAGAACCAACCCCAGCGAAGAAATACCCATTCGAGAAGAAGCCGAGACGCAGGAGAACAAAGTGGACTACAACGTGCTAGCCCATCTTAGGAAACTACCGCACAACCGAGCATCTACGATGCTCTCATCTTATCAAAGGAGATGAGAGAAGCTCCGATCAAGGCCTTACTTCGATCCGGAAATTTGCTTAGCTCAAATGGCCGGAGATTCCTTGGATGAGGTTTGCTCGTTAAAGGAACAACGAGGTGTTACCTTCACAAACAATGACCTACTACTCGGGACGACAGCATCACAACCGACCGTTGTACATTTCGCTCATAATCGGGAAGTTTACGCTCTCCGCAGTTTTGGTGGATCCAGGAGCATCAATCAATATAATGAGTCTTCGAACACTAAGCATACTTGGAAATTGATGCTCGCGAGCTCGAGGCGTACAAAATGTTATTAAGAGGATTCAACCGTAAAGGAGAAAGAGCCCTCGGGTCAATAACGCTACCGATGAAGACCGGTGACTTAGCAAAGACAACCGCAAAATTTCATATAATCGATTCGAAACGTCGTTCAACGCTCTACTTAGGCCGACCATGGATACATGAAAACAGGATGATACCATCATCTCGCATCGATGCATCAAATATTACGATGGAGGGGAACAGATGCATCAAAGGAGACTTACAACCATTCTCCGTACATGAAATTGGAATCCATGAAGATGCAACTTATTATGCACCGCCAAAGAAAACAATCTTCTCCGTAGATACCATAACAAATGAAGCAAAGAAAGTTCGTGACAACGAAGAACCCGAAGTTCTAGTCCAACAATCACTCACCACTCCCTTCCGGCGAGATGGTGAAGGTTTCTCCACAACTCGCATCCGAGGTCGAGGCCGGGGACGAGGCCGTGGTAGAGACACTAGGACAATCGGACGAAGAAACCAACCATCAATGTTGATCGGGATGATAGCTCAAGAAGAAAAAGAAATCAAGCAAGAAGCAACAACAATAAGTCGAAAGAAGCCGCAATACAAGATCTCCCTCGAAGATGAAAAGAACGAAGAATACAAATCAATGTACGAGAAGATTAACCACTACGTACATACTATGACCCTAACTCCGATCCATTCTAATAAGATCGAGGGTATGGAGGTCAAAGAGGTACGTAGTGACGGTGCAAAGCCGATCAAATTCCACCGTGGTGCTTCTTCCTCCAAAACTGAAAATAATGTACAATTCGAAGATGTCACTTCATCAGAATTAATGGAATTACCTTTTGAGTGGTACTCTCCCGTGTTCAAAATTTAATTCAACGTGGTTTCTTACCTCGACAATGGACAAAAGGCCAATCACAACATTTTGAAAAGTTATGGAATAACTCCGCCGTCCTCCCAATTCAAAGTATGGACTCGGATCTCGACACGTAGGGTCGGCTGACGATACCGAATTTTGCTTGGTTGTCACTTGCAAATCCAATGAAAACTCGCATGGAAACTACGTACAAACTCGAAGATTTACAAATCGGAGACGCTCCACCGTAATTCGAAGAAGAAATCAAATCTACAATAGATGAGTTAACGGAAGTTAACTCGGGTACTAGCGAAGAGCCTAGACCTACCTTTGTTAGCTCCTTACTCAATAAAGAAGACTCCGAAGAAATAATCAAGTTATTAATGGAATTTAAAGACCGTTTTGCTTGGAGCTACGATGAAATGCCGGATTAGCTCCGCAGGTCGCAAGTCCATAAGCTAGGAGTAGATCCTACTCCCGTCCCGACCGTACAAGGTCCCGAAGAATGCGTCTAGAAATCGAACAACAAGTCATAGCCGAAGTTAAAAAACTAATAGACGCTAAATTTGTCCGCGAAGAACAATACCCGACCCGGTTAGCCAATGTGGTGCCGACGGAAAGAAGAATGGTCGGATCGAATTTGTGTAGACTTCGGAGATTTAAACAAGGCATGTCCAAAAGATGAATTCCTCTACCGATCCCGTAATCAATGATCGACATTGCTTCGACACATGAAATATTCTCGTTCATGGATGGATCTTCGGGATACAACCGGATAAAAATGGCTCCGTAAGATGAAAAGCTTACAAAGCATTCGTAACGCCGATCGGAGTATTTTGCTACACGTTGATGCCATTCGGACTGAAGAACGCAGGAGCAACTTACCAAAGAGCAATGACAAGAATTTTTGATGATCTCATCCACAATCAAGTCGAGTGCTACGTGGACGATGACGTCATCAAAAGCAAAGTAAAGGAAAACCACTCGTATGATTTGAGAATTGTTTTCGAACGATTAAGACAATTTAACCTTAAGATGAATCCCTTAAAATGCGCCTTCGGTGTCACCTCCGGGAAATTCTTAGGATTCGTTGTCCGACATCGTGGAATTGAAATCGACCCGAGAAGATTAAAGTCATCTTAGAAATGCCGCCTCCCAAAACCTTAAAACAACTACGATCTTTTCAAGGAAGTCGGCATATCTTCGACGCTTTATCTCAAACCCGTCGGTAGGTGTCACCTTTCTCGCACTAGTTAAAAAGGACGCCAAATTTATTTGGGAAGAGAAATGCCGAAGGCCTTCGAAGACATTAAACAATATTTAATGACACCTCCCGTCTTAGCAGACCCTGAGCCTCGTGTAGACCGTCGATACTTTACACCGCGGCTTTAGACGACTCTCTCGGAGCCCCGTTAGCCTGTGTCAATGATGAGGGTAAAGAAAATGCTCTTTACTACTTAAGCCGTCGTTTACTCCCGACGGAAGTAAGGTATCCCGCAATTGAAAAGCATTGTTTGGCCCCGATCTTCGCCGCTCAAAAGCTCGTGCACTACATGCTTTCTCATAAGGTCAACTTGATTTCGAAGTTTAATCCATTGCAATACTTCGATGACTCGTCCAACACTTTCCTGCAGACTTGCCGGATGGTCAATGATATTATTGCAATTCGATATAACTTTCGTGCCTCGCGTGCCGTAGAAGGGACAAGTCTTAGCAGACTTCCTCGCAAAGACACCCTTTGCCGGCCGAATCTCCTCTTAATGACGATCCGCCGGATGAACAAATAATGAGCCTAGAAGACCCCGATGATCGACGTTGGGAATTGTATTTCGACGGAGCATCTTCAAGACACAAAGACGAAGAATCGCAAGTGATAGTGCCCGGTAAGGCAGGAATCGGGCTAATCTTTATAACACCGGAGCGGGGATGTTAAGATACTCCTACCACTTGATAGAACCGTGTACAAACAACGAAGCAGAATACGAGGCCCTCATAACGGGACTGGAATTAACCATTCAAATGGGGATAACAGACATCAACATCTACGGGGATTCACAGTTAATCATTCAACAGATCGCCGGACAATACAGGATTTTTAAACCAAGACTCGAACAATACTTCCAGTATGCCATACAGCTGTTGGAATGCATTCCAAATGTGACAATCTACAAAATTCCTAGAAAAGAGAATGCTTTAGCAGATGCTTTAGTCCGTCTCGCAAAAGAATTTGCTCGTTTGCAAGATGAATCAGTGGAAGTGTTAGTTCACGGACGTCGAGTCCTATCACAACTCGACATAGACACAATACACAAATCAAGCAAAAGAAAAAGAATCAGTATGCAAGTAGTGACGTAAAAACACGGAAGATCTGGCGACGACCATCGATGGACTACCCGCAAACAGAAAGCTACCGGACGATAGGTCGCTAGCCCATCGGATCAAGAAAAGAACTCGTCTTACGCATTAATAAACAACACATTGTACGAAGGTCTTTTGATCAAATGCGGCTAAGGTGCCTAAGCGGGTCCGAGGCCCGTGAAATTGTTAAAGAGGTGCATTCAGACTCCGTGGCGCTCACCGCCGGGTCCAAAGATGAAAATGAAAATTAAAAGACTAGGGTACTACCGGCCCTCGATGATGACCGACCGCATGAAAATCGCCAAGAGCCGTCATCAATGCCAAGTGCACGGAGTGGTTCTACACCAACCTCCAAATGTGCTACACCCGACAATTGCGTCGTGGC
This sequence comes from Papilionanthe hookeriana x Papilionanthe teres, assembly GCA_022702705.1. Taxonomy (NCBI): domain Eukaryota; kingdom Viridiplantae; phylum Streptophyta; class Magnoliopsida; order Asparagales; family Orchidaceae; genus Papilionanthe; species Papilionanthe hookeriana x Papilionanthe teres. The sequence goes on along the minus strand of JAKZJZ010001093.1, from coordinate 16,654 downwards.
CATTCGAATGTTGGGGCACAGTATATAGTGGGTCCGATAGAACCACCATCTTCAAAAGGACATCGTTTCATTCTTGCAGCTACAGATTACTTTTCCAAGTGGGCGGCAGCTCCACTTAGAGAAGTGAAAGCACACCACGTGCTACGCTTTTCAAGAACCAAGTTGTCTACCGTTTCGGAGTGCCGCGCAGATCATCTCGTATAATGGGTCGCATTCGAAGCACACAAATCAACAATTTTGTCGAAGACACGGAATCGACCGGCGATACTCGACAATTTACTACCCAAGAGCAAACGGCCTCGCCGAGGCTTTTAATAAAACTCTCGTTCAAATCTTAAAGAAAACCTTGGACGATAATAAGAGAAATTGGCACGAGAAATTGTTAGAAGCCTTATGAGCCTACCGGACAACCTTCGAACCCCTACTCAAGCTACACCTTACGCTCCGGTGTATGGGTCCGAGGCAGATGTTACCTTTAGAGGTTCGGCCTTCCTTCACTCGGAATTGCAATTGCAAACAAGATCACGACGAAGAAAACGCCGTACTACGACTCGAAGAATTAGAAAGCTTGGAAGGGAAAAGACTTGCAAGCACAACGGAATTTAGAACTATACCAAGCTAAGATGGTTCAAGCCCATGACAAACCGGTCCGCCCAAGAACCTTCAAAGTTGGTGACTTAGTTCTCGTTCTCAAGAGACCTATTCTCGCACACCGCAAGATAGGAGGAAAATTTGAACCCACTCGGGAAGGACCGTTCGTGGTTGAAGCAAGATACTCGTGGAGGCTCCTACCGCCTAGTGAATCGCCGTGGAGAACGACATATGCTTCCAATCAACGGACGATACTTGAAAAAATATTACGCTACCCGATGTTTCGAAGGAATGAATTCTTCATCCCTAAGAAACACGGGTGAAGTAATTACTCGTGGTCGGGTCCGAACCCAAAAATAATAAAATGTGCTAAGATAAATAAAATCATGATAATTAAGTTTTCCTCGTTTTCCTTTTCAAATCAAAATCTCTTCCCTCATCTTATCCTACTTCATTCCTGTTAAATTTCAAAATATAGGAGAAATAAAAAATGTATCTTTAATAAACATTTTCTTAATGTTCTTGTTCTTAGTACAGCCCCTGATCCTTTTCCTTGTCTTTTCGCAGGGAAATGTCGAACGGCGGTTGGTTTTGAACTTTAAGAATGGCGTAAGCCTTGCACTCGATGAAAAGAGGGTGAAAGATGGAGCGATAATCGAGATTGACTCGCATTTCGCACCAGCGAGCCTACAAGACGAGGAAAGTGACCGGGTCCCGACTGACCGAGAAGAACTCGCCTGACGTACAAGTGATGAAAGTGGGTGGCCCAAGCCACCAATCCAACAACAAGAAAAGAAAAGCAAACACCGAAGAAGACAAGAAAATGAAGTCCGTAGTCACTACAGACGGAGGGCAGGCTTGCCGCCGCCGCGCCCGCAGAGATTCAAGAAGTTCGGAGGGCTACTCTCACGCCCACGCAACGAAGAAATAAGAATCGCCGCATCCGTAAAATGTTAACAAAACTCGCCGCGGACCGCGCGACGAGACAATTGCTAATGCCGCACATACACTTCAAGGACGCCGGTTCACCGGAACCCGAAGAAAGGAGGCCAGCTCCTAGAATAACGTAAAGAACCGGAGAAATCTCCGTAAGATCGAAGGAAGAAGGCTACCACGCCACCGGATAGAACCACCAAGAAGTGCATGACCTTGTTGCAGTAAGCAACCCCGGGGATGTCCCGACAGTACATCATCCCCGAGGAGCCGAGGTATGCGGGGAACGTGAAGGGATTGAACCATATATCCCACAATATGTCACAAGGCCTCGCCATCCGCAGATCATTCCGGAATACGAGCCGGAGAGGATGCGAATGTTGAAAAGAAAACTTTCGAATACTTCGAGAGAATTAAAGGAAGAAGAATCAACATACTAGAAGGCCTCGAGCTACACACCGACGTATTCTCGCAGTATGAACAACAAGCAAATCGTGGATCGTATCCGGATCTGAAAAGAATGAGCCGAGCAGGCCGCCCGAGGGAAAACACATACTCGGAACCCCGGAGATGGATGCCGTGGAAAGGAAGAATCACAATACAATGCGGATGCTGCTACAACTTTGTCGAAGACGAAAAGGAAACCCACCGGAATACTTCGTCATGGGCAAGTAGATCCGATGCCATTAGTTATCAAGAGAATGGTAAAAAGATTGATAACATGGAGGGTACCGCCAGCGGATTGCATACCCAATAGCCGCATTATCAACATCTACAAACAGGTGACCGCATACCCCCACATATTGATCACCACGACTTCGTCGACCTTTCGCACGGTCTCTTTCTTGAATGAGTGCAACATCATGTTCGGATCCGACCTCCGGATAGCAGGCCCGGGTGAGTTCCGAGGGCCGAGAAAGATACCTTTACCGGTGGGTTCCGTCATGATATTGCAAGGTAACGGAGCGTGATATCGCAAAGCATCGCATACCGGGGGTGCCAGTGGAGCGAATCTCGGCTACTTTCAGGAGGATGGACGACAAGCAAAATACCTTACCATTTCCAACCGTATCCGTAGCTAGAGAACCTCGGCCTTACGAGTTGTGAGTTACATGGGAAATATCACACCTCCAATGTACATCCAGCCGGCATCCTTGCCAAGGATGGCTTGGAAGGTGATGTTATTGACCATGTACCTCACTATTCAGATATGGATTTTTGACAGATGATTCTTTTGATGGATCAACAAAGATCATACACGATCCGTTTTGAGTCTACATGGATTGTATGAAATATATTCCGCATCGAGTTGTACGACGTATTTTCAACATGATTGGAATGAAAGTGACCATGTCACGTTTTTGGCCTTCACCTCTTTCAGTGCAAATTGATTGGGAAACGCCATTAAAGTTAAATGAACTTTGAACAAAGAACAGAAAAGAAAAAAAGAGAATAAAAGAAAACTTTCTAAAAAAATCCGAAAAATGACAAACACCAAGTTCACATGAACATTAAATAAACAACAAAATAAAATTTGAACCATTAAAAGATAAACGAAATCAACACAAATCTCAAATTCAATCTTTCCAAATTCCGAATCAAATTTCAATCTTTTCAAACTTCAAAATCAAATTCCATCCTTCCAAACTTCAAAATCAAATTCTCAATCAAATTCCAAATCCACTCTCGATCAAATTTCAAATTTGATCTTCCCAAATCTCAAATCAAATTCTCAATCAAAATCCAAATCCAATCTCGATCAAGTTTCAAACTCGATCTTTCAAATTTCAAATCAAATCTTAAATCAAGTTTCAATCGAGTTCAAACTCATCCTTCCAAATTTCCAAATTTCCAAATTCAATCTTTCCAGCATTTCAAGTCTCAATCAAATCAAATTCAAAACTTTTGGGTCGAGGATTTTACATCCAAGACCGCATCGCTTTAGGATTCTCTTCCTATCGCACTCGAAATACACCAAAATTCAAACTTTTGGGTCGAGGATTTTACATCCAAGACCGCACCGCTTTAGGATTCTCTTCCTATCGCACCGAAATACACCAAAATTCAAACTTTTGGGTCGAGGATTTTACATCCAAGACCGCACCGCTTTAGGATTCTCTTCCTCTTCGCACCGAAATACACCAAAATTCAAATCTTTTGGGTCGAGGATTTTACATCCAAGACCGCACCGCTTTAGGATTCTCTTCCTATTGCACCGAAATACATCAAAATTCAAAACTTTTGGGTCGAGGATTTTACATCCAAGACTGCACCGCTTTAGGATTCTCTTCCTATCGCACCGAAATACACCAAAATTCAAAACTTTTGGGTCGAGGATTTTACATCCAAGACCGCACTCGCTTTAGGATTCTCTTCCTATCGTACCGAAATACATCAAAATTCAAACTTTTGGGTCGAGGATTTTACATCCAAGACTACACTTCTTTAGGATTCTCTTCCTATTGCACTGAAATACACCAAAATTCAAAACTTTTGGGTCGAGGATTTTACATCCAAGACCGCACCGCTTTAGGATTCTCTTCCTATTGCACCGAAATACATCAAAATTCAAACTTTTGGGTCGAGGATTTTACATCCAAGACTCGCACCGCTTTAGGATTCTCTTCCTCTCGCACCGAAATACACCAAAATTCAAATCTTTTGGGTCGAGGATTTTACATCCAAGACCGCACCGCTTTAGGATTCTCTTCCTATCAGCACCGAAATACATCAAAATTCAAAACTTTTGGGTCGAGGATTTTACATCCAAGACCGCATCGCTTTAGGATTCTCTTCCTATCGCACCGAAATACACCAAAATTTAAAACTTTTGGGTCGAGGATTTTACATCCAAGACCGCACCGCTTTAGGATTCTCTTCCTCTCGTACCGAAATACATCAAAATTCAAAACTTTTGGGTCGAGGATTTTACATCCAAGACCGCACCGCTTTAGGATTCTCTTCCTATCGCACCTGAAATACATCAAAATTCAAAACTTTTGGGTCGAGGATTTTACATCCAAGACCGCACCGCTTTAGGATTCTCTTCCTATCGCACCGAAATACATCAAAATTCAAACTTTTGGGTCGAGGATTTTACATCCAAGACTGCACCGCTTTAGGATTCTCTTCCTATTGCACTCGAAATACACCAAAATTCAAAACTTTTGGGTCGAGGATTTTACATCCAAGACCGCATCGCTTTAGGATTCTCTTCCTATCGCACCGAAATACATCAAAATTCAAACTTTCGAGTCGAGGATTTTACATCCAAGACCGCACTCGCTTTAGGATTCTCTTCCTATTGCACCGAAATACATCAAAATTCAACCTTTGGGTCGAGGATTTTACATCCGAGACCGCATTGCTTTAGGATCTTTTCCCTATCGCAATGAAATACATCACATCAAAATCAAACTCTTGAGGTTAAGGATTTTACATCCAACACCACTTTGCTTCGAGATATCTTCTCATCGCAACGATTCAATCTAATCAATTCAATTTTCTTTCGAGGTTGGAGATGTTACATCTAAAACCTCAAAATCCTAATTTTCATTTCAAATCAAATCCCTCAAATTAATTTTGACAAAACCTCAATCTAAATTGAAACTCCAAACTAAAATTTAAACTCACACATCAAAACATAAATTGAAACAAAATAAAATCTAAATCGAAATTCCCTCAGATCATGTGATTTGGGATTCACCTCCTTTTCCTTTCCCAGCCGAGAGTTCAAGAATCTCCGGTTCCGAGAGATATACTCGACACTCCCCGGCCAGAAACTCTTCTACTTCGTCCTAAGTTCGTCACTTGGACATCCGTGTTGGTTTTGTTGATCGCTTCGGTCAACACCAATACGCGCGGTGTGCTCCGCCAGCTCACCACACCTATCGGGGTCCATTTGTTGACCTCATTTTCGATGAGGTCTTCCTTTCTTCTTTTTAGTGCTTAGGATCTAGCCTTAGGCTTTTCCTTTGACTATCTTAGAGGACTAGAATTGGGACCCGCCTTTTAGAAATTCAAACCACTTCTAAACTCCCTGCAAACTCCACAAACTCGACTATAGACCCCTAATCACCTAGAGGGTTGAAATCAAATATGGAAGTTTAAAGGATGAGTTCCTATGGGACTCTTTGGCCTTAGGACCGCCCCAGGTGGCCCTGGTCCAGTGAAGGGGCCGACTTACACTACACTTACACACTACATTTCCACACACTTCCTAAAACCACACCCATACCCAACTTGACCTCCCGACTCATGTAGGTGATTCACATGGATGGTCCTTAACCCCTAAGCCCTCGGCTAAGCAGGGTTAGGAACAACATAAGTGAATGCCTCAAATGAGTCCTTTCATGGCTCATATGGGCTTGAAATGGCTTCATGGCTCAACCAAAATGATTTCACCCCACTCAAATTCACCCAATCTTCAATTTCCCAAATTTTCAATTTTTGACCCCCGGGACCCTACACCTACTAAACCTACCCAAAACCCTTGAAATTACCCAAATTTTGGCAAAATTTCCAAATTACCTAAAATTTTCCAAAATCAATCCCAAACACCTCCACATCACTCAAATTGATCATCCATACCCAAAAATACCAAAAATTCCAAGAAAACCTCCCAATACCCTCCAAATAACCCAAAATACCTTTCTTGGCCTAAAAATCCAAAAATTCAAAAAATTCCCAGAAAATTCCAGAAAATCCCAAATATTCCCAATTTCATTTTGTCCAACTACACCATGGGCCAATTTTGTCAATTTACCCTACTTTTGTCAAAACCCCCAATTTGACCCATTTTAATCCAAAGTGAACCCAATGTCAAACCAAACCTATCCAATTGACCCCAATTTTGGTCCAATTCAATTCTAAACTTCAATTCAACATTCCTAATACTAATTTAGACCAAATCCAAGTCCAATTTGATTGACATTTGGATCCAATTCCACTTTTGACCTTAAGGCCCATTTTTCGACCTAAGCCCAAACCTAACCCAAATGAACCCAAACCCCAAAAATCAAAGCCCAACCAAAGTCAAAACCTCTTTGAAACACTCCCATAAACACTTCTCAACAATAATTCTACATAAATTTCAACCCTAGCCCAACATTGGCCCAACTTGGCCCATTTGGACCTATATTGGCCCATTCACCAAAAGAATCCAAATCCAACCCAATTCAAGCCCAAACTACCCCAAATTTGCTTCAAGTTATTCATGAAACATCCCTAAACCAAAACCAACAACTATTTGGCCCAAACTTCTACAAAAATTCCCATCCATGAACACATCCTTAAACTTAAAAGCCCACTTCCCTTAAACCTTCTTAAAAGCCCATTTCCTTCAAAATTCAAAAGCCCAAATCTACCCTAAAGCCCACATGACATCTCCATTTGTCATCCATTTAATTAAATCCATTACCTAAGTCCTAAAATCATCATTGAATTATCCCAAATGAAGCTTCATCCAAATTCCCATCAAATTACCAAAAAATTTCTTAAAACCCTTTTCATGAAACAAATCAACCTTTTCCCAAGCCAAATGAAGCCATGAACAAGCCATTCTCAAGCCACATGAAGCCATGAGGGCTTTGACTTGTCATTAGTCCATTTATGGCAAGAAGAGGGGGTTCTTTCTTAAACCTCCTTTAACCCTTTTTCACCTTAATCATGTCACACACTAAACCATGTTTAGCCACCTCATCATGGATGGAGACTTCACCACTCCTTCTAAGCCGACCTAAATGATTCCCTCAGCTCAAAATCGAGCTTGGAAGGGTGCACCAAGCCCAAAATGGTGGGTTGACCCAAACCAAGCCAAAGTGAGTCTTCTCCCATTCCATTTAAATCAAACTCCTTTACACATGTCAAACCTCAATTGCCTACACTAAACCCCAGCCCCGACCCACTCGACCAAGATGGTGACCATTGCCGGCCGGCCGGCCACCGAGGCCGCCGGAAAACACCATGGCCGAGAGCTCACATGTGAGCCAACATTGAAATTCTCACTTGCCGAGCCGCCCCATGCCTAGTGGTCACCATGGCCGATCTTCTCCTCACCGCAGCAGCTCGATCCCAAGCCCTAACTCCCTCCGAGAGGCCTTCCACCCTCTCCTATTTAAACTCCACCCCTCTCGGCCATGAGGGGGGTCGAAACAAAAACCTTAAGGAAACTCTGCCAAAATCACTCCGCATCACTCTCTACACATAGAGCACCCGATCCTCACCGAATTCCAGCCCCAATTCCTTCTAGTCGAGCCCGATTTCGAGCTCAAACTTTAGCCCAAAAACCAGGACACTTCTCCACGGTGAGCCAATTCCCAAATTGATTGGCTCTACACCTTCACCGGACCGAGGGAAGGTGTCCACCACCAAAAGCCCCATCTCCAGGCCACCCAGGTTGCTCCAGCCTCCAAGCTTTGTGATCGGGCTTGGTCGAAATCATATCCGGACAATTCACTGGACCGGGAGACTTCATCCGGAGCTTGCGGGACCCAATCGAAGGTGCAACAACTCTCGATTGAAGCCACACTTCTCCGAGCCAAGGTATGAGCTAACTCTTCATCCCGAGCTTCGAAGATTCTCTATTTCAAATGCCTTAGTTCCAATGCATGTTAGCCGTATAGATGTGTTCGTCTCTTCAAGACGAATCCATAGAGCATAAGAACATGAAAATCCATTGAGTATCGAGTGAGATATTAGGGATTTAGTGTGGACGGCTATCGGGTGAGGACACTTGGGGACGATGAACGGATGCCGTCCATTCAATACACGCGCGGACGAACGGCTCAGATGGCGTCGGACCGAGAAACGGTGCGAGAACCGCGGGGCCCGGGCTGCTGACTCGAGTGGCGGCGTCGAATGGGAGCGCGCCGCGTGGCCTTTCGGAGCTGCCGAGGATGCGCTGGCGCCGCGTGGATAAATAGAAAATTAGGGTATTTTTTTATTTATTTAATTCCCTAAACTTCAAAAATCCATATCTTTGTGTAGAAAAATCACAAAAATAAAATAAAAATACCCTCTTGCTCAGTGAACAGAGGAGAATAATGTGAAAAAGAAATCACTTAATTTCATTAAGTATTTTATTTTTTATGATTTATTTACTCTCTGCATACATTTAATTCTCCATGCATGTATACAATTCACCATGGCATGAGACCATAGGGCTTTGAAGCCTCCGAACTTGGGAACATTCCCTGAATTTTCCAAGGTCGGAGGCCATCTCTGTGAAAAGTTATTTATTTTTCAAATGCATGTTGTTGTTTTGAGTATTTTAATTCCAAAAATTAGCATGTTGTGAAATAAATTCTAGAAATATTTGGTGATGTTCCTTATGACCAGAGAACTCTAGGAAAAATAGGACTTGAGTTAATTCACTCGGATTAACCCTAATCGGCTTAAACACCCAAAATAGGTCTTTAATTAATTAGAGTTAACCAGGCATCAAATTGACTTGAAATCAATTCTCCACTGACCTTTAGGATCAGAGGAATCTACCATAAAAATTTGAGATCAATTGGACTTGGTTAGCCCCACTAATTGGGTTGATTAAGTCACTTAGCCATTTTAAACTTTAAAAATTCATAACTTTTAAAATACTTTTCAAAAATTCACCAAATTGGTTTTGGAGCCTCTCTGATATCAGGGGAACCTAAGAAAATTAAAATTTCAATTTTCTAAAAAAGTTAATTTTTAATAATATTTTAATATTTTTAATAATTAAAAATAATAAAAATCACAAAAATAATAAAATTCACCAAAATGTCACATTTTGAATTTTAATCACTTAGGAACAAATCCCACATTTTTCCTAGGTCTATTTAGTGAGATATTGAATTTTAAAGCCCTAGGGTAATTTTAAAATAAAAAAAAAATGTATTTTCTAGCATTTTCACTAAAATAATTATTATAAATCATAGAAAAATCAGAAAATTGCAAAACTTGATTCTCTGGTTTCCTTGATATCAGAGAGATTTTTGAAAAATATAAAATTCATTTTTCAACATTTATTTTATTTTTAAATTAATTAACACTCCAAAACTCAAAATAATTATAATAAAAATAATATAATTCAAAAAATCACCAAAATTGGTCCAAGTGCTTCTTTGGTCATTAGGAATGTCCCCTAATTTTCTTAAGGACAGAAACTTTCTTTTGGTCATGTTATCAAATTTTCCTTGAAAATCTCTATTTTCCACAAAAATAATTATATAAATAAATTAAATACAGAAAAATCACATTTTCTCCTCTCATGTCTTTATTGACATATGAGTGAAGTCACATAAAAATTTCAAGTTCATTTGAGTTCAATTTAGTGAGTTATGAAATTATTAAGCTTAAGGGGTAAAATGGTAATTAAACTTTCAACCCTTAATTAAAACTTTAGGTTTAAAAAAAATCAACAAGTAAAATATTTGATCTTAATCTGGTTTGGATGATTGAAATTTAAATAATTAAAGGGTAGAAACTCATTAAACATTTTTTAAAAAAAATGATTAAACTTTAATTAAATAATAGATTAAATTTGGAAGAATAATAAAATTGGAATTATTAAAATAAGGGATATTTATTAGGAAGAGATTTATTCTTTAATTTAAAAATCCCTAAAATAATTATATCATTAATACTCAATTTTTAATTAAAATGATAACTCAAATTCAAAATATTAAAAGACTTAATCATTAAACTAAAATTAAATTATTAAACTCTTTCAAAAATTTCAATTAAAATTAAAGATAAAACTTAATTAAAAATTAAATTAAAATTAAATTAAATAATTGAATTAAATCAAATTAAAACAAATTAAATTAAATTAAATTAAATTAAAATTAAATTAAATTAATTAAATTAAATTAAATTAAATTAAATTGAATTTAAATTAAATTAAATTAAATTAAACAATTAAATTAAATTAAATTAAATAATTAAAATTAAATTAAATTAAATTAAACAATTAAATTAAATTAAATTAAATTAAAACTCAAATAAATTAAATTGAATTAAATATAACATCACCTAAGACATAAAAGAAATTAAATATAAAGCAACTTGAACACTTATTCCAAATTTAAACTTTTTAACTTAAACCAAATCATTTGAATACTAATTTACCCTTGAAAGCTTTGATTATTATAACTCCTAAATGAAACATTAAATGAAGTGTTACTTCACTCATAGGATATTCAAATGTCCTAGTTCATCGAGCAAATTAATAAAACTTGAAAACCTCGGACGATTGATTCATTTACATAATTAAATTTATTTGGACTTAAAATAATCCAGAAATATTGAAAAGATGTTTAAGATTCTTCTTAAGCACTTCCTCAATATGATAGGATATTTATAAGAACAATTGGATTTAATTGTTCTTTGATGAAGAAAATCGTCTTCAAACAAAAACACAAAGAACCTAGACGTCATAGGAAATGACTAGCTATAGGATTAGGAATTTGGTAGAAAACCATAACCTTTCCCTTAGCTTTACCTAGGAACTTGCTTAAATATGCTAATTGTGTTTTAAGTGCGGTTTGGGATGACGGGAAGACCCTCCGAGTACGCTTTTATTTTATTTTATTGCAATTTACTTTCTTGCAATTTACTTTATTGCAAATGCATTTATTTTTCTTGCATGATAAACAACCGTTGCATGAAAACCCACACCTTTAGGATAGACCCTAAAACTGAAACCAAAACTAAGTTAAAAGTCATTGCAAGATAAAATTCACCGCCACAACATTTCAAAATATAAAACAACTCAAAATTTAATCACAAACGGAACACAAAACTACAATTGCAACTAAACTAAAACGTCCTCGTTGGATGATCGGGAATACCTCGGATGATGTAACCTACGTGTTGCTAACGGGATTTCCCACGGTCTAAATGAAAGTGTTGAACTCATTCGGTTGAGTTTAGCAAATTCATCCGGACTAAGTGAATCCGATAAAAATAATGATGCCGAAGGATGGAACCGTGGGATCTTAACCGGTGTCGTTATAATCAACTTTAAGATTTGTTTTAAATAAAACATAAAAAACACCTGGAAATTAAGATTTTCTCTAAACCAAAACACTTTTCTCAACTCCCGATTTATGATTTCTAAAACTAAACCTCTGCAACGACAAGGAGCTCGGAGCATGGTGGGCGAGCACGACCATCGTCATCGTGAAAACCCGAGTCTACTTCAACAGAAACTTTCCTAGAATTAAAACAACCAAGCCATAGGACTTCGAGGTAGCTTGCACTAGTGCAACATAAATCCTCAACTCTTCGTTAGGCATTTGCATTGCAAATTAAGCCCTAACCGGTCTTAGGATTCCGAGGTAGTCGTCCGATACGACAATAAACCCTCACATCTTCTAAAGTTATTTGTTTGATTTTATCATACAAATATAAGCCCTAATTAATTGAAATTGGCGAGATTGAAATATCAAATAAACATTAGGACTTTCCTAAATTCAAGACAAACAATAGGATAGTCGGGAAATTATCGAAGTTCACTTCGAATCAGTGATTTCTCCTACCTCTCTTCCTTTGGATTCACAAAACAAAATGTTCCAAAATTTGATCCATTCCCTATTGAAATTCCAAAATTCAATCTTTGAAAACCTTAAACTTTGAAATTCTTGAGAGCAGAATTATTGGTTATTATCGAGAGTTTTCTTAGGTGATTCCGTCACTTAAGATGTAATTAACTATAGGGGCTTGCCCTTATAGGGAATTTTAAAGAACCCGAGTAATATAAACCCTGTTTAATGTTTTCATATTAAGCAGGGGAAACTTGTCGGCTTATAAAATTGGTTCGCGGACCAAACGGATGTCACTAATCTTCTAGTTTATTTAATCAAGCCCCACCATCAAGCGAGTGTGTACTATCCTTAGGGATAGATACACGGTTTGTGGTGCGGTGCTCGTTTATATAAACTATTTGGGATGTGAGATCGGTTTAATCTCATATCTTAAAACCTTCAAATTTAAAATTATTTTCAAAATCAAATACTACTTTTCAAATTATTTATTTTAATTAAATTAAAAATTCGCCGACAGATTTCTGTTAGGCGACCCCTCTTCAAAATAAAACACGACCTAAAAATATGCCGACACTACCCTTTAATTATTTAAATTTCAATCATCCAAATCAGATTAGGATCAAATATTTTACTCTTTAATTTTATTAAGCCTAAAGTTTTAATTAAAGGTTAAAATTTTAATTACCATTTTGCCCTTCAAGCTTAATAATTTCATAACTCACTAAATTAAGCTTAAATGAACTTGAAATTTTTATGTGACTTCACTCATATGTCAATAAAGACATGAGAGGAGAAAATGTGATTTTTCTATATTTAATTTATTTATGCAATTATTTTTGGTGGAAAATAGGGATTTCCAAGGAAAATTTAATAATATGACCAAGGGAAAGTTTCTGTCCTTAAGAAAATTATGGGACATTCCTAATGACCAGAGGATCACTTGGACCAATTTTGGTGATTTTTTGAATTATATTCTTTTTATTATAATTATTTTGAGTTTTGGGGTATTAATTAATTTAAAAATAAAATAAATGAAAAATAAATTTTATATTTTTCAAAAATCTCTCTGATATCAAGGAAATCAGAGAATCAATTTTTACAATTTTTTGATTTTTCTTTGATTTATTAGAATTATTTTAGTGGAAATGCTAAAAAAATACATTTTTTTTAATTTTAAAATTACCCTAGTGCTTTAAAATTTAATATCTCATTATAGATACTTAAGAAAAATATGGGGTTTGTTCCTAAGTGATTAAAATTCAAAATGTGGCTTTTTGGTGAATTTTATTATTTTTGTGATTTTTATTATTTTTTAATTATTAAAAAATTAAAATAATGCAAAAAATCAACTTTTTTAGAAAATTGAAATTTTAATTTTCTTAAATTCCCCTAATATCGGAGAGGCTCCAAAACCAATTTGGTGAATTTTTGAAAAGTATTTTGAAAGTTATGAATTTTTAAATTTTAAATTGGCTAAATGGCTTAATCAACCCATTTAGTAGGGTTAACTAAGTCCAATTGACTTCAAATTTTTATGGTGGGTTCCTTTGATCCTAAAGGTCAGTGGAGAATTGATTTCAAGTCAATTTGATGTATGATTAGCTCTAATTAATTAGAGACCTATTTTGGGTGTTTAAGCCAATTTGGATTATTCCAAGTGGATTAATTCAAAACCTATTTTTCCTAGAGTCCTCTGGTCATAAGAAACATCACAAAAATTTTCCTAGAATTTATTTCACAACATGCTAATTATTGGATTTAAAATACTCAAAATAGCAACAAGAATTTGAAAAATCAATAACTTCTCATAGGGATGGCCTCTGACCTTGGAAAATTCATGGAATATTCCCAAGTTCAGAGGCTTCAAAAGCCCTATGGTCTCATGCCATGGTGAATTTCCTATATGCATGGAGAATAAAACAATGCAGAGAGTAAATAAATCATTAAAAATAAAGTACTTGATGAAATTAAATGATTTCTTTTCCACATTATTCTCCTCTGTTCACTGAGCAAGAGGGTATTTTTATTTTATTTTTCTGATTTTCCTACACAAAGTTATGCATTTTTGAAGTTTAGGGAATTAAATAAATAAGAAAATAACCTATTTTTCTACTTATCCACGCGGCGCCAACTCAACCTAAGCATCTCTGAAGCGCCGCGTGTCGTCTTCTGATTCGACGCCTCCATCCGACTCAGCGCTCCAGGGGCCCGCTGTATCGTTCCATCTCCTCATCCGACGCGATCCTGGCCATCTGTCCGCGCGTGTATTAAATGAACGACATCCATTCATCGTCCCCAGGCCTCCTAGCCCGAGAACCGTCCACACTAAATCCTTAATATCTCACTCAATACTTAATAGATTTTCGTGTTCTTGTGCTCTATGGATTCATCTTGAAGAGACGAATACATCTATATTGTGATCATGCATTGAAATTAAGGCATTTGAAATGGAGAATCTCCAGAAGCTCGGGATAAAGAGTTAGCTCATACCTTTGCTCAGAGAAGTGTGGCTTCAATCTGAGGGTTGTGTCACCTTCGATTGGGTCCCGAGCAAGCTCCGGATGAAGTCTCCTAGTCCGGTGAATTGTCTAAGTAGGATTTCGACCACAGTCGATTACAAAGCTTGGAGTCCGGAACGGATGGGTGGCCCGGAGAGGGGGCTTTCTGTCGGTGAACTTCTTCCCTTGGTCCGGTGAAGGTGTAGGACCAATCGATTTGGGGATTGGTCCACTGTGAAGAAGTGTCCTGGTTTTGTCTTTGAAATTTGAACTCAAAATTGAGCTCGACTAGAGGGAATTGGGCTGGAATCCGGTGGGAATCAAGTGCTCTATGTGTAGAGAGTGGTCCGGAATGATTTTGGCGAGTTTCCTTAAGGTTGGTTCGACACCTCCTCCATGGCCGAGAGATGGGGTGTTTAAATAGGAGAGGGTGGAGGGCCTCCTGGGGGGCTTAAGGCTTGGGATTAGCTGCTTAGGTCAAGGGAAGAACAGCCATGGTGGCCATTGGGCATGGGGCAACTCAGCAAGGTGGAATTTCAATGCTTGGCTCCTGCCCATGTCTCGGCCATCGTGTTTTCCGGCGAATCAGGTGGCTGGCCGGCAGGCAAGGGTCACCCTCAAGGTCAAGGAGGTCAGGGGTTGAAGTTGGTGAATTCAATTGAAGCCTTACATGTGTAAAGTGGTTGGATCAAAATGGCATGGGGAGGTGGCTTCTTTTGCACTTGGTTTGGTCAACCCATGGAAATGGGCTTGGTTCACCTCCCCATGGCTGACTTGGGCTGAGGGAGGATCAGATGAATCAGCTAGGAAAGGGTAGAGAAGTCACCATCCATGAATATTTTGATTAATCATGGATTGAGGTGAAGCATCAAAAGGGTTAAAACCTTTTTAAGGGGGCTTAAAAAAGGCTCCTCCTTTTGCCATTAATGGCTTGGTCACATGTCAAACCTTCCATGGCTTCATGTGGCTTGTCCATGGCTTGCATGTGGCTTCATTTGGCTCATCCTTGACTTAGGAAAAGTGGATCCATTTATATGAAAAAGGAATTTGGAGATTTTGGCAATTTAGTGAAAAATTTAGATGGTGCTTGATTTAGGTTGATTTGATGATTGATTTGGGACTTAGGAATTGATTTTAATTGAATGCATGATGAAGAAGAGTGTCATATGGACTTTGAATGAATTTTGGGCCTTTGAAATTTAGTGAAGATGGGCTTTTAAAATGGTTTAGAGAAGTGGGCTTTTAGATTTCAAAACAAATTTTAGGATGAGAATTTTGCAAATGATTGGGTCCAATAAGTGTTGAATTTAGTTTAGGAATGTTTCATGAATGATTTGGAACAAATTTGAAGTGTTTTGGGCTTGAATTGGGTTGGATTTGGACCTCTTTGGTAAATGGGCCAATGTAGGTCAAATTGGGCTAACTTGGGCCAATGTTGGGCTAGGGTTCAAATTGATGTAAAATTAATGTTGGGAAATGTTTATAGGAATGTTTCAAAGAGGTTTTGACTTTTGTTGGGTTTTGATTTTGGGGTTTGGGCTTATTTGGGTTAGGTTTGGGTTTAGGTCAAAATTGAGCTTTTTGGCTTTGGGATGAATTTGAGTGGGGTTTGAGTCTAAATTTTGGGTAAATCATGTTAGTGTTTTGTTTGTGGGGATGTTAGGGAAGGTTTAGAAAAGGTTTGGGGTTAATTGGAGTTGAATTGTGTTAGTTGGTAGGTTTGGCTTGACATTGGGTTCACTTAGGGTTAAAATGGGTCAAATTGGGGGTTTTGACAAAGTGGGGTAAATTGACAAAATTGGCTCATGGTGTAGTTGAACAAAATGAAATTGGGAATATTTGGGATTTTTTGGAATTTTCTGGGAATTTGCTGAAATTTTGGATTTTTGGGTCAAGAGGGGTATTTTGGGTATTTGGAGGGTATTGGGAGGTATTTTTGGAATTTTTGATATTTTTGGCTATGGATGATCAACTTGATTGGTGAGGAAATGTTCAAGGTTAATTTTGGGAAATTTTGGGTGATTTGAAAATTTTGAAAAATTCGGGTAATTTCAAGTGCTTTGGGTAGGCTAGGCGGGTGTAGGGTCCTGGGGGTCAAAAATTGAA
>JAKZJZ010001092.1:0-31825 GCA_022702705.1 Papilionanthe hookeriana x Papilionanthe teres | reverse complement strand
TTGTGTAGAAAAATATGAAAAATAAAATAAAAATACCCTCTCGCTCGATGGAACGTAGGAGAATAATGTGGAAAAGAAATCATTTAATTTCATTAAGTATTTTATTTTTAATGATTTATTTACCCTCTACATTATTTTAATTCTCCATGCATATAGGAAATTCACCATGGCATGAGACCATAGGTCTTTGAAGCCTCTCGAATCTGGGAACATTCCATGAATTTTCCAAAGTCGACACCATCCCTACGAGAAGTTATTGATTTTTCAAATTCATGTTAATCGTTTTCGAGTATTTTAAACCTAAAAATTAGCATGTTGTGAAATAAATTTTAGAAAAATTTGGTGATGTTTCTTATGACCGCAGGACCCTAGGAAAAATAGGTTTTGAATTAATCCACTCGGAATAACCCTAATCGGCTTAAACACCCAAAATAGGTCCTTAATTAATTAGAGCTAATCATACATCAAATTAAAATGAAATCAATTCTCCACCGACCTTTAGGATCAGTAGAAACCCACCATAAAAATTTGAACTCAATCGACTCGTTAGCCCTACTAAATGGGTCGATTAAGCCATTTAGTCAATTTGAACTTTAAAAATTCATAACTTTCAAAATGCTTCTAAAAAATTCACCAAATTAGTTTTGGAGCATCTCTGATATCAGGGGAATTTAGGAAAATTAAAATTTCAATTTTCTAAAAAAGTTGATTTTTTGGTTTTATTTTAATATTTTAATAATTAAAAAATAATAAAAATCACAAAAATAATAAAATTCACCAAAATGTCACATTTTGAATTTTAATCACTTAGGAACAAACCCCATATTTTTCTTAGGTCTATTTAATGAGATATTAAATTTTAAAGCCCTAAGGTAATTTTAAAATTAAAAAAATATTTTTTTTAGCATTTCCACTAAAATAATTCTAATAAATCAAACAAAAATCAGAAAATTGTAAAAATTAATTCTCTGATTTTCTTGATATCAGAGAGATTTTTGAAAAATTTAAAATTTATTTTTCAACCTTTATTTTATTTTTAAATTAATTAATACTCCAAAACTTAAAATAATTATAATAAAAATAATATATTTCAAAAAATCACCAAAATTGGTCCAAGTGGTCGTCTGGTCATTAGGAATGTCCCCTAATTTTCTTAAGGACAGAAACTTTCCCTTGGGCATATTGTTAAATTTTTCTTGGAAATCCCTATTTTCCACCAAAAATAATTACATAATTAAATTAAATACAGAAAAATCACATTTTCTCCTCTCATGTCTTTATTGGCATATGAGTGAAGTCACATAAAAATTTTAAGTTCATTTAAGTTCAATTTAGTGAGTTATGAAATTATCAAGCTTGAAGGGCAAAATGGTAATTAAAATTTTAACCCTTAATTAAAATTTAGGTTTAATAAAATTAAAGAGTAAAATATTTGATCTTAATCTGATTTGGATGGGTAGAACCTACTAAACAATTTGAAAATAATTGAAATAAACCTTAATTAAATAATTAATTAAATTCTGAAGAATAATAAAGTTGGGATTATTAAAATAAGGATATTATTAGGAAGAGATTTGTTCTTTAATCTAAGGGTCCCTAAATTAATCATCTCAATAATATTTAATTCCTAATTAAAATGATAATTCAAATTTAAGTTTTAAAATGTTAAAGGACTTAATCATTAAAATTAAATTAAAAATCGAATTATTAAACTCTTTTTAAATTTTCAATTAAATTAAAATAAAAAATAAAATTAAATTAAAGATTAAATTAAATTAAGTCAAACAAATTAAATTAATTTAAATTAAATTAAATCAAATAAATTAAATTAAATTAAATTGAACAAATTAAATTAAATTGAATTAAATTTAATTAAAATTAAATGAAATTAATTAAATAAAAAATTAAATTAATTAAAAAATAAATAATTAAATTAAATTAAATTAAATTAAAATAAAAATAATAATAAAATCAAGTTAAAATTAAAATTAATTTAAATTAAATAAATTAAATTAAAATTGAAACCAAACCAAATCAAATTAAATTAAAGTTAAATTAAATTGAATTAAAAATAACATCACCTATGACATAAAGAAATTAAAAATAAAGCAACTTCAACACTATTCCAAATTTAAATTCGATGATCGAAATTAAACTAAATCACAAACCATTTCAACACCAATTTGCCCTCGAGAACTTTTATTTGTCATAACTCCTAAACGAAACATTAAATGAAATGTTACTTCACCTATGGATATTCAAATGTCCTAAGCTCACCGAGCAAGATAACAAAACTCGAATTCCTGGACAATTAATTCATTTTTATGATTAAATCCATTTGGACTTAAAACAATCCTATCAGTATTGAAAAGATGTTTAAGATTCTTCTTAAGCACTTCCTCAATATGATAGGATACTTATAAGAACAATCGAACTTAATTATTCTTTCGATGAAGAAAATCGTCCTCAAACCAAAACACAAGAACCTAGACGTCATAGGAAATGACTAGCTATAGGATTAGAAATTTGGTAGAAAACCATAACCCTTCCCTTAGCTTTACCTAGAACTCGCTTAAAAATTCTAATCGTGTTTTAAGTGTAACTTGGGATGACGGGAAGACCCTTCGGTACGCTTTTATTTAATTGCAATTTACCTTATTACAATTTATTTAATCGCATCACACTTACTTTTCTTGCATGATAAACAACTCGTTTCATGAAAAACCCACACCTTTAGGATAGTCCCTAAAACTCGAAACCAAAACTAAATTAAAAGTCATTGCAAGATAAAATTCACCGCCACAACATTTCAAAATATAAAACAACTCAAAATTTAATCACAAACGTAACACAAAACTCGCAATTACAACTAAATTAAAACGTCCTCGTTGGATGATCGGGAATACCTCTGATGATGTAACCTACGTGTTGCTAACAGGATTTCCAACTGCCTAAATGAAAGTATGGAACTCATTCAGTCGACTTTAGCAAATTCATCTCGGACTAAGTGAATCCGATAAAAATAACGATGCCGGAAGGATGGAACCGTGGATCTTAACCGTGTTGTTATAATCAACTTTTAAGATTTGTTTTAAATAAAACATAAAAAATACTTGGAAATTAAGAAATTTCTCTAAACCAAAACACTTTTCTCATCTCCTGATTTATGATTTCTAAAACTAAACCTCTGCAACAACAAGGTGCTTGGAGCACGGTGGGCAGCACGACCATCTTCGTCAGCGAAACAACTCTACATCGCCTAAACATTCCTAGAATTAAACAACAAAGCCATAGGATTTCGAGGTAGTTTGCTCTAGTGCAACATAAATCCTCAACCTCTTCGTTAGCATTCGTACGATCATGTCATGTAAATTAAGCCCTAACCGGTTTTAGGATTCTGAGGTAGTCGTCCGATACGACATAAACCCTCACATCTTCAAGGCTACTTGTATGATTTTACCATACAAATATAAGTCCTAATTAATTAAAATTGGCAAGATCAAAACATTAAATAAACATTAGGACTTTCCTAAATTCTATCCAAACAATAGGATAGTCGGGAAATTACTAAAGTTCGCTTCGAATCTGTAATTCCTCCTACCTTTCTTCCTTTGAATTCCCAAAATAAACTGTTCCAAAATTTGATCCATTCCTTATTGAAATTCCAAAATTCAATCATTTGAAAACTTAAACTTCGAAATTCTCGAGAGCGTAACTATCGATTATTATCGAGAGTTTTCTTAGGTGATTCCCGTCACTTAAGATGTAATTAACTATAGGGGCTTGCCCTTATAGGGAATTTTAAAGAACCTGTGTAATATAAACCATGTTTAATGCTTTCATATTAAGCAGTGGAATTTGTTCGGCTTATAAAACTCGGTTCGCAGTACCAAACGAATGTCGCAGTACCTTTCTAGTTTATCTAATCGAGCCCCACCATCAAGCGCCGTGTCTATCCTTCGTGATCGATACACGGCTCGTGGTGCGGGGCTCGTTTATATAAACTATTCGGGATGCGAGATCAGCTTGATTTCATATCTTAAAATCTTCAAATTCAAAATTATTTTCAAAATCAAATACTACTTTTCAAATTATTTATTTAAATTAAAAATTCGCCGACAATTTCGTTAAAGCGACCCCTTTTCAAAATATACACACATAACCTAAAAAATAAGCCGTACAATTTCCGGCGACTCCACCTGGGAGAATTCTCTCTCCATTTTTTAATCGATAATTCTCGCTTTCAAAAATCGTTAGTGTATCCATGTCCCTTGTGGATCAAGCTATCCTTGCTTTCCGTTGGAATACTATGTTCATTTCTACCTTGAACGAGTATAGCCAACATTCTCTTGGATTTAGGAGCCACCGTTTAGACACCCCTAACAGAGAGGTTCCGAGATCCTTTTACCTCATTTCGAGGTGGGGCGGACCCCCAATAGGTGTTAGTCTAGGAGTGATCCTTCGAGTCGAGAAGTCTTGCATAAGACTTTCTTTTCCTTTCCAACTCTGAATCGGATTCATTACCTTCTTTACACCTTTGAACATTTCGTTCTAAATAAACAAACCCTCTAATAAATGACCCTTTTAACAAATAACTCCTTCTTATAAATACATGAACAAGAATGTTTTCGGACTCTTTTCGTCCTGATGAGAAGAAGCATAACTTGGGACTGACAATCAGAATCTGCCCCGCAAAATGGAAGCCCCAAAGCCGATTTTCTCCTTCACCAATGGACTCGACTTCGCCGTTTACAAGGATGAGCCGCCCCGACAATGGGATCATCCCGTTCGGACAAGGATTCGAGAACACAAATGTCAAGATCACCGATGTTGCCCTTTTCGCGCCGACAACAAAGTATCCGAAACTGAGAAGCCGCCGATCGAGTTCAACCTCAGTCAACTCAAGAGTTTCCTCCCCCGCAAAAGATTCCAACCGAAAGGAGCACCGCCGTCCACGTAAGGACCGTTGTTGCTACCCCCATCGGTCTAGTTGTCTCCGCACCTACCCCGGCTCCCGCCAAATTAAAGGGGAAAGAAATCCGTAACTATGGTGAACTCCGTTACCGTGGAGGGTACGACTTCCCGTGAGACCTTCGTTTTTGAAATCGGGTCTAGCTCGAGAATTCCATCACTAACACGGACCCAAAGAAGAAACGTAAGTAGGAAGATCGCCAGAAGGCCGCGAGCCGCCGAAGTCGCGTTCTTAGAAGAAATCCCTGAGTACACACCATTACCTGAATACATACCATTGCTTGAAGATACACCCCTTTTGGAAGGAAGTAGATTCCATCCCCTTTCCGCCACAGCTAACGAGGAAAATGTCCTCAGGATTATTTCTACATTACCTCGACCCGCATACTACAGTGACAACAGAAAGAAAAGGGCTAGGATTACACCATTCGCCCGACTACGGATCGTGATCGAGAAGTTAAGAAAGAAGGAAAAGTGCCCCGTATCGAAATTCTAAGAAGGATAGGACGGGTGCCGCCAAATCTCATCTCGGCCGCGAGTGTAACCCGCCATCGTTACGTAAAATCCAAATAAAAGGATGAAGGCTAGTCCGCCCGTCGTTGCTTCGTGATTACAGACAGGGAGGATACCACCTTCCAAAGCATTTGGTCGACTGCACCATCCGGTCCTAGACCTTCCGCCGCTAGAAGGATGGTATGGCGTCCCACTACCGGACAATTAAGATCGAAACAATAACTCGAGAAGGAAAGTCTCGTCGGAGACTCGAATCCGAAGAAAGCGCTACCGCGATGAAGGGTGACTCATGAGAAGGGAACCCGACAGCCATCACACGACAACTACAAGGATGCGCAGAAAGGACCGCTAGAGGATGCTATGGAAAAGTTGAGGACCGATATTCGACGATTAGCAAAGGAAAGAGAAGAGAAATTCGGAGATGAGATCGATTCGTCAGAATTCACGGACGATGAGTATGCAAAAATTAACATGGTCGAAACGCAAGCTTCGTCGCCTTCACAAGGTGCTCCCCGCAACTGCGTAGAAGAGAGGAGCCGAAAGTAATGAGGAGGCAGCTTCAAGAGAAAGATGATACGATCGCCCAAATGGCAAAGAGGATGGAAGAGATGGCCATAGCCCTAGCCACTCTCAAGAGTCAAGTGCAACCCCAAAGAGAGACACCCCCAGAGGTCATTCACATTGTAGATGGAGGAAAGGAGATTACGTCCGTCAACGGGGATGATCAGCTAAAGAAGGATGTGACACAGAGCATGATTCCGTAAAAGGATATCAAGAGCTTCGTGAACACAGGTGCGAGAAGCCTTAGCACAATCAAAGAGCGGGACATCTCTTCGGACGGGTAGACCTTACCCTGATGAATTCGATGCTGTCCAATACCCTAAAGGCTTCGTACCACCTCTACTCAAGACCTTTGATGGAACCGGGAACCCCCGACAGCATGTTGAACACTTTCGTGCAAGTTGTTGCAATGCCGGCGGAAGTGATGCATTACTCTTCCGACAATTTGTCGACACTCGTCGAGGATCGCCTTTGATCGGTATGCGAATTACCGAATGGTTCGGGGAAGACATTCTCGAACTAGAAAACCTCTTCATCAAGCGATTTGTCGGAGCTCGCACCACATCACTATAAGTGATTTAGTGGTAGAGAAGTAGAGCCGAACAAAACTTTGGTGGATTACATACTTCGATGGAGGAACCTAAGTATGAAGTGTGAACCACAACTACAAGAACAGCATGCAGTCGGCATCTTACTTAAAAGCATTCACGGCCCAATAGCACTTCTCCTCAAGGGATTTACTATTAAGACTTTCGAGAAGTTGTTAAGCAAGGCCGGAAGCTTGCAAGAGGAGGCGAAGCAATTAAGCTTCGCCGACAAGACAGACAAGCAAAAGCCCGTGAAGACTTTCGAAAAGAAGTCCGGATCGTTGCAGCAGCCGACAAAGGCAAGCAACCGATACAAATATCGTCCGAACGGCCGCAAGAATCCTCAACAGAATTACCGAAGCAACCCCGATCCAACGTATCACTCATCTCCACAATATGAACAACCGCCTCGTCCGCAACGTACATTAAGGGAGCTTCGAGCATGGAGTATCCATTCAAGAATGAGGCAGATGCCGAAAATGTTCCGCAGTCCGATGAAGACTCCGCATTTCCAACCGCCGTAGCCTAAGAGACCGAAGAAGTCAACAAAAATGGTGATCCCAACTTTTGCCCTTACCACCGGATGCTCGGACACAAGATAGAAGATTGTATTACCTTCAAAAGTTGGCTCAACGACAACCTTCGAAAAGGGAATATAACAATCCCAAAGGAGTACATGAAGGAACCCCAGAAAGGAGGTTCCGTCAATGTTGTCTCGACTGATCTCATTGTTCCGATAGATCCCTATGCGACTGACGATGGATGGACTACCGCTTGGACGAGGTCTTCGACAAAGATTTTGGATCACATCCAAACCACTTCGGTGCGAGCCTCAATTCAGAGTTCGAAACCTATTAAGCCGGTGCTATCACTTGCAATAAAAGAACCACCTCAACAAGAGACAACTGAAGAGAAGAAGAAAATTGACGAAGAAGAGAAGACCGAGGCTTCTAAAGCTAGGCTAGGGGCTGCTTATCCTAGGATAGTTGTTTCCGATTCAGGGGAGAAATCCCTCGAACCTCCGACTCGTATGATTATCTTCGCTCACTTCGTGAGATCTTATAATGATAAGGGTTATGGCGTTGGCTACATTTTGACTGTTTCTAACGATTACGTAACTAGCGACAATCCGGACATCGATTTCGATACCAATGACAATTCTCAAATCATACACAATCTCGACGAACACGATGACGAAGAAGACATCCATCAAGGAGGCTATGAGAGTTCAACGAGCAACGAATCTGTTTGCGAGTTTCGAGGAGCTCTAATCACAATAGAGTTAGAGCCTTCGTACTCCGAAGCTAATCCGTAAGAACCCGTTATTCCGATTCGGAAGAGACATCAACAAACTCAAAACTAGATTCAGAAGAAATTACAGAAGTCAACTTAAGAAGTGGAAGAGTTCTACCTCCGAGAATGGGTCCAAAGGACAAAGGAAAACAGGTGGTTGTTCAGGAAGAACCAACCCCGACAAAAGAAGTACCCATTCAAGAAGAAATCGAGACACATGGAAATAAAGTGGACTACAACGTGCTAGCCCATCTTAGGAAACTACCAGCCAAACTGAGCATCTACGAAGCTCTCATCTTATCAAAGGAGATGAGAGAAGCTCGATCAAGGCCTTACTTCGATCTAGAATTTTGCTTAGCTCAAATGACCGGAGATTCCTTAGATGAGGTTTGCTCGTTAAAGGAACAACGAGGTGTTACCTTCACGTGACAATGGCCTATTACTCGGGACAACAGACCACAACCGACCATCGTACATTTCAGCTTACAATCGGGAAGTTTACACTCTCCGCAGTATCGGTGGATCCAGGAGCATCAATTAATATAATGAGTCTTCGAACACTAAGCATACTTGGAAATCGATGCTCGCGAGCTTGAAGCCGTACAAAATGTTACTAAGAGGATTCAACCGTAAAGGAGAAAGAGCCCTCGGATCGATAACACTACTAATGAAGACCGGTGACTTAGCAAAGACAACCGCAAAATTTCACATAATCGATTCGAAACGTCGTTCAACGCTCTATCGGGCCGACCATGGATACATGAAAACGGATGGTACCATCATCTCTACATCGTTGCATCAAGTACTACGATGGAGGGAACAAGTGCATCAAAGGTGACTTACAACCATTCCCCGTACATGAAATTGGAATCCATGAAGATGCAGCTTATTATGCACCTCTGAAGAAAACAATCTTCTCCAGAGATACCATAACGAATGAAGCAAAGAGAGTTCGGGACAACGAAGAACCTGAAGTTCAAGTCCAACAGTCACTCACCACTCCCTTACGGCGAGATGGTGAAGGTTTCTCGACAACTCGCATCCGAGGTCGAGGCCGGGGACGAGGTCGTGGTAGAGACTTTAGGACAACTGGATGTAAGAAACCAACCATCACTGTTGATCGGGAAGACAGCTTCGAAGAAGAAAAAGAGATCAAACAAGAAGTAGCGAAAATAAGTCGGAAGAAGCCGCAATTCAAGATCTCTCTCGAAGATGAGAAGAACGAAGAATATAAGTCGATGTACGAGAAGATTAACCACTATGTACATACTATGACCCTGACTCCGATCCATTCCAATAAGATCGAGGGTATGGCGGTCAAAGAGGTACATAGCAGCGGTGCAAAGCCCATCAAATTCTACCGTGGTGCTCCTTCCTCCAAAACTGAAAATAATGTACAATTTGAAGATGTCACTTCATCGAATTAATGGAATTACCTTTCGAGTGGTACTCTCCCATGTGTTCAAAATTTAATTCAGCCGTGGTTTCTTACCTCGACAATGGACAAAAGGTCAATCACAACATTTTGAAAAATTATGGAATAACTCCTGTCATCCACCCAATTCAAAACATGGTCTCGGATTCGGCATAAGTAGGATCGACTGACGATACCGAATTTTACTTGGTTGTCACTTGCGAGTCTAATGAAAACCGCATAGAAACTACGAAGAATTCAAGATTTACAAATCGAGACGCTCCACCGAATTCGAAGAAGAGATTAAATCTACAATAAATGAGTTAACTGAAGTTAACTTAGGTACTAGCGAATAGCCTAGACCTACCTTTGTTAGCTCCTTACTCAATAAAGAAGACTCCGAAGAAATAATCAAGTTATTGATGGAATTTAAAGACTCGTTTTGCTTGGAGCTACAATGAGATGCCGTGATTAGCTCCGCAGGTCGCAATCCATAAGCTAGAGTGGATCCAACTTCGCTCCAGCCGTACAAGGTCCCGTAAGAATGCGTCTAGAAATTGAACAACAAGTCATAGTCGTGTTGACCTCATTTTCGATGAGGTCTTCTCTTCTTCTCTTTAGTACTTTAGATCTAGCCTTAGGCTTTTCCCTTCGACTATCTTAGAGAATTAGAATCGGGACCCACCACCTAGAAATTCAAACCACTTCTTAACTCCCCGCAAACTCCACAAACTCGATCGTAGACCCCTAATCACCGAGAGTGTTGAAATCAAATGTGGAAGTTTAAAGGATGAGTTCCTATGTGACTCTTCTGGCCTTAGGACCGCCCCGCGGCCCGGTCCGTCGAAGGGGCCGACTTACACACACACTACACTTATACACTACACTTTCACACACTTCTTAAAAACACACCCATACCCAACTTGACCTCCCCGACTCATGTAGGTGATTCACATGGATGGTCCTTAACCCCTAAGCCCTCAGCAAGAGGTTAGTGAACAACATAATGAATGCCTCAAATGAGTCCCTTCATGGCTCATGTGGGCTTGATATGGCTTCATGGCTCAGCCAAAATGATTCCATTCCACTTCAATTTACCCAATCTTCAATTTTCTAAATTTTCAATTTTTGACCCCCGGGACCCCGTACCCGCTTAGTCTACCTAAAACTCTTAAAATTACCCAAATTTTTGCAAAATTTCCAAATTACCCAAAATTCTCCAAAATCATTCCCAAACATTTCCACATCACTCAAATTGATCATCCATACCCAAAAATATCAAAAATTCCAAAAATACCTTCCAATACCCTCCAAATACCCAAAATACCCCTCTTGGCCAAAAAATCCAAAAATTCAGAAAATTCCCAAAAAATTTCAAAAAATCCCAAATATTCCCAATTTAATTTTGTCCAACTACACCATGGGCAAATTTTGTCAATTTATGCTACTTTTGTCAAAACCCCCAATTTGACCTATTTTAACCCTAAGTGAACCCAATGTCAAACCAAACCTACCCAATTGACCCAAATTCTGGTCCAATTCAGTTCTAAACTTCAATTCAACATTCCCAATACCAATCTAGACCAAATCCAAGTTCAATTTGATTGACATTTGGATCCAATCTCACTTTTGGCCTTAAAGCCCAATTTGACCCATGACCCAAACCTAACCCAAACTCACCCAATTCAACTCCAAGTAACCCCAAATCTTTTCTAAATCTTCCTTGACATTCTCACAAACAAAACACTAACATTATTTGCCCAAAATTTAGACCCAAACACCACTCAAATTCAACCCAAAGCTAAAAAGCCCATTTTGACCTAAACCCAAACCTAACCCAAATGAGCCCAAACCCCAAAATCAAAGCCCAACCAAAGTCAAAACCTCTTTGAAACACTCCCATAAATATTTCTCAACATTAATTTTACATCAATTTCAACCCTAGCCCAACATTGGCCCAAGTTAGCCCAATTTGACCCACATTGGCCCACTTACCAAATAAACCCAAATTCAAACCAATTCAACTCCAAATCACACCAAATTGACTCCAAACCCTTCATAGAACATCCCTAAACCAATTATAACATCTATTTGACAAGGTCCTTCACAAAATCTTTACCCAAATGCCCATCCTAAAATCAAAAAGCCCATTTTCCTTAAACTTTCCTAAAAGCCCACTTCCTTCAAATTCAAAAGCCCAAATTCATCCAAAGCCCACATGGCACTTCCCCTAATCATCCATTTAATCAAAATTGCCCCTAAGTTTCAAAGTCATCAATTAAACAATTCCAAATCAAGCCCCATATAAATTCCCATCAAAATATCAAAATTTTCTTAAATCCCTTTTTATGAAATCGACCCAAACTTTTCCCTAAGCCAAATGGATCCATGGATGAGCCATTCACAAGCCATATGAAGCCATGAAAGTTTGGCATGCGACCATGCCATTAATGGTAAAAGGAGGGGCTCCTTTCCTAATCTTTCATTAAGCCTTTTTAACCTTATCCATGACACACTCTAAACCATGTTTAGCCACCTCATCATGGATAGAGACCACACCATTCTCTCTCGGCCGACCCAACCGATCCTCTCAGCCCAAAATCAGAGCCATGGGGAGGTGCACCCAACCCAAACCAATGGGCCGACCAAATTGAAGCCAAAATGACCCCTTCCTCATTCCATTTTAATTCAAAGCCTTTACACATGTCAAAGCTCCACCGACTTCACCAACTTCAAGCCCCGGACTCCCCGACCCCGAGGGTGACCCATGCCCGCCGCGGCCACCGCCCGGGTCGCCGGAAAACTCCATGGCCGAGACATCGGGAGGAGTCAAACTTTGGAATTCCACCTCGCCGAGCCGCCCCATGCCCAATGGCCACCATGGCTGTTCTTCCCATGACTCGCAGCAAACTGATCCCAACCCTCGGTCATCCCCGTGAGGCTCTCCAGCCACCTCTATTTAAACCCGACTCCCTCACGGCCATGAGAGGAGAGTTGCACAAACCTTGCCGAAACTCGCCAAAATTGTTCCAAAGCCTTCTCCACCCTCAGAGCAAGCTTGATCCCTCAAGGTCAATTTGCCCTAATCCCCACCGACAAAATCCAATTTCTCAACCGAAATTCCACCCAAAACCGGACACTTCTCCATAGTGAGCCAATCCCCAAATTGATTGGTTCTACACCTTCACTGCACCAAGGGAAGGTGTCCACCAAGAAAAGCCCCATCTCCAAGCCACCCAATTGCTCCAACCTCCAAGCTATGTGATCGGCCGTGGTCGAAATCGAACCTAGTACAATTCACTGCATCAGAGACCGCATCCGGAGCTCGCTAGACCCAATCGAAGGTGCAACAACTCTCGCATCGAAGCCACACTTCTCTCGAGCAAAGGTATGAGCTAATTCTTCATCCCGAGCTTCGGAGATTCTCCATTTCAAATGCTTTAATTTCAATGCATGATAACCATATAGATGTGTTCGTCTCTTCAAGACGAATCCATAGAGCATAAGAACATGAAAATCCATCGAGTATCGAGTGAGATATTTGGGATTTAGTGTGGACGCGCTCTCGGCGAGGACACTTCGAGACGATGAACGGATGTCGTCCATGTAAAACACGCGCGGACGGACGGCCAGGATCGCGTCGGATCAGAAGACGGAACGATACAACGGGCCCCGGGAGCGCTGAGTCAGATGGTGGCGTCGAATGGGAGCGCGCCACGCGGCGTTTCGGAGCTGCCGAGGTTGACGCGGCGCCGCGTGGATAAATAGAAAATTAGGGATTTTTTTGATTTATTTAATTCCCTAAACTTTAAAAATTCATAACTTTGTGTAGAAAAATCGAAAAATAAAATAAAAATACCCTCTCGCTCAGTGAACATGAGGAGAATAATGTGGAAAAGAAATCATTTAATTTCATAAAGTATTTTATTTTTTATAATTTATTTACTCTCTGCATACTTTTAATTCTCCATGCATTTATACAATTCACCATGGCATGAGACCATAGGGCTTTTGAAGCCTCTGAATTTGGGAACATTCCCTGAATTTTCTAAATTTAGAGGCCATCCCTATGAAGAGTTATTGATTTTTCAAATTCATGTTACTGTTTTGAGTATTTTAATTCCAATAAATAGCATGTTGTGAGATAAATTCTAGGAAAATTTGGTGATGTTCCTTATGATCAGAGAACCCTAGGAAAATAAGGTTTTGAGTCAGTTCATTTAAAACAACCCTAATTAGCTTAAACACTCAAAATAGGTCTCTAATTAATTAGAGCTAACCATACATCAAATTGACTTGAAATCAATTCTCCAGTGACCTTTAGGATCAGAGGAACCTACCATAAAAATTTGAGGTCAATCGGACTCTAGTTAGCCCTACTAATTGGGTCGATTAAGCCATTTAGTCAATTTAAACTTTAAAAATTCATAACTTTCAAAATATTTTTCAAAAGTTCACCAAATTGGTTTTGGAGCCTCTCTGATATTAGGGGAATTTAAGAAAATTAAAATTTCAATTTTCTAAAAAAGTTGATTTTTAATATTATTTTAATATTTTTAATAATTAAAAAATAATAAAAATCACAAAAATAATAAAATTCACCAAAATGTCACATTTTAAATTTTAATCACTTAGGAACAAACCCTATATTTTTTTAGGTCTATTTAGTGAGATATTAAATTTTAAAGCTCTAGGGTAATTTTAAAATTAAAAAAATGTATTTTCTAGCATTTTCATTAAAATAATTATAATAAATCATAGAAAAATCAGAAAATTGCAAAATTTGATTCTCTGATTTCCTTGATATCAGAGAGATTTTTGAACATAAAATTCATTTTTCAACATTTATCTTATTTTTAAATTAATTAACACTCCAAAACTTAAAATAATTATAATAAAAATAATATAATTCAAAAAATCACCAAAATTAGTCCAAGTGGTCCTCTGGTCATTAGGAATGTCCCCTAATTTTCTTAAGGATGTAAACTTTCCCTTGGTCATGTTATTAAATTTTCCTTGGAAATCTCTATTTTCTACCAAAAATAATTATATAAATAAATTAAATACAGAAAAATCACATTTTCTCCTCTCATGTCTTTATTGACATATGAGTGAAGTCACATAAAAATTTCAAGTTCATTTGAGTTCAATTTAGTGAGTTATGAAATTATTAAGCTTAAGGGGTAAAGTGGTAATTAAAATTTTTAATCCTTAATTAAAACTTTAGGTTTAATAAAAAATTAACAAGTAAAATATTTGATCCTAATTTGATTTGGATGATTGAAATTTAAATAATTAAAGGGTAGAAACCCATTAAGCAATTTAAAATGATTAAACTTTAATTAAATAATTGATTAAATTTGGAAGAATAATAAAATTGGAATTATTAAAATAGGGATATTATTAGGAAGAGATTTATTCTTTAATTTAAAATCCCTAAATTAATTATTTCATTAATATTTAATTCTTAATTAAAATGATAACTCAAATTTAAAACATTAAAAGACTTAATCATTAAACTAAAATTAAATTATTAAACTCTTTTAAAATTTTAATTAAAATTAAAATAAATAAAATTAAATTAAAAATTAAATTAAATTAAGTAAATTAAACTGAATTAAATTAAATTAAATTAAATTAAATTAAATTAAATTAAATTAAATTAAAATTAAAAGTTGAATTAAATTAAAGATTAAATTAAATTAAATTAAATAAACAAATTAAATTAAATTAAATAAACAAATTAAATTAAATTAAATGAATTAAATTAAATTAAATTAAATTAAATTAAATTAAATTAAACTAAATAAATAAATAAAATCAAATTAAATTAAATTAAATTAAATCAAAAATTAAATTAAATTAAATTAAATCAAATCAAATTAAATTAAAATTAAATCAAATCAAATTAATTTAATGTAACATCAAATCAAACTAAATCGAATTAAATTGAATTAAATTAAATTAAAACTCAATTAAATTAAATTAAATTAAATTAAATTGAATTAAATAACATCACCAAAGACATAAAGAATTCAAAATAAATCTAAAATAACTTGAACACTATTCCAAATTTAAACCCATTAATGGAAATTAAACTAAATCACCAATTTACCCTCAAAAGCTTTAGTTATCATAACTCCTAAACAAAATATTAAATGAAATGTTACTTCACTTATAGGACATTCAAATATCCTAGTTCACTGAGCAAGAAAACAAAACTTGAGATTCTTGGACGATTAATTCATTTGGACTTAAAACAATCCTATCAGTATTGAAAAGATGTTTAAGATTCTTCTTAAGCACTTCCTCAATATGATAGGATATTTATAAGAACAATTGAATTTAATTGTTCTTTGATGAAGAAAATCGTCTTCAAACAAAAATACAAGGAACCTAGACGTCATAGGAAATGATTAGCTATAGGATTAGGAATTTGGTAGAAAACTATAACCCTTCCCTTAGCTTTACCTAGGAACTTGCTTAAATATTCTAATTGTGTTTTAAGTGCAGCTTGGGATGACGGGAAGACCCTCCAGGTATGCTTTTATTTTATTGCAATTTACTTTCTTGCAATTTACTTTATTGTAAATGCACTTTACTTTTCTTGCATGATAAACAACTGTTGTATGAAAACCCACACCTTTAGGATAGTCCCTAAAACTGAAACCAAAACTAAGTTAAAAGTCATTGCAAGATAAAATTCACCGCCACAACATTTCAAAATATAAAACAACTCAAAATTTAATCACAAACAGTAACACAAAACTACAATTACAACTAAATTAAAATGTCCGGTTGGATGATCGAGAATACCTCGGATGATGTAACCTACGTGTTGCTAACGGGATTTCCCACGGTCAAAATGAAAGTGTGGAACTCATTCAATTGAGTTTAGCAAATTCATCTGGACTAAGTGAATCCGATAAAAATAATGATGCCGGATGGATGGAACCGTGGGATCTTAACCGGTGTCGTTATAATCAACTTTAAGATTTGTTTTTAATTAAAACACAAAAAAACACTTGGAAATTAAGACTTCTCTAAACCAAAACACTTTTCTCATCCCCTGATTTATGACTTCTAAAACTAAACCTCTGCAACAACAAGGAGCTAGGAGCATGGTGGGCAGCACGGCCATCGTCATCAGGAAACCCGAGTCTACTTCAAGCAAAACTTTCCTAGAACTAAATAACAAAGCCATAGGATTTCGAGGTAGTTTGCCTAGTGCAACATAAATCCTCAACTCTTCGTTAGGCACTTGCATTGCGAATTAAGCCCTAACAGGTCTTAGGATTTCGAGGTAGTCGTCTGATACGACATAAACCCTCATATCTTCGAGGCTATTTGTATGATTCTATCATACAAATATAAGCCCTAATTAATTGAAATTGGCAAGATCAAAACATTTAAATAAACACTAGGACTTTCCTAAATCCAAGCCAAACAATAGGATAGTCGGGAAATTACCGAAGTTCACTTCGAATCCGTAATTTCTCCTACTTTTCTTCCTTTGAATTTCCAAAACAAAATGTTCCAAATTCGATCCACTCCCTATTGAAATTCCAAAATTCAATCCTTCGAAAACTTAAACTTCGAAATTCTCGAGAGCAGAATTATCGATTATTATCGAGAGTTTTCTTAGGTGACTCCCGTCACTTAAGATGTAATTAACTATGTGGGCTTGCCCTTATAGGGAATTTTAAAGAACCTGTGTAATATAAACCCCGTTTAATTCTTTCATATTAAACGAGGGAATTTGTTCGGCTTATAAAATTGGTTCGCAGACCAAATGGATGTCATAAATCTTTTAGTTTATATAATCGAGCCCCACCATCATAGCAAGGTGTCTATCCTTAGTGATAGTATACATGGTTTGTGGTGTGGTGCTCGTTTATATAAACTATTTGGGATGTGAGATCGGTTTGATTTCATATCTTAAAATCTTCAAATTTAAAATTATTTTCAAAATCAAATACTGCTTTTCAAATTATTTATTTAAATTAAATTAAAAATTCGCCGACAATTTCTGTAGGCGACCCCTTTTCAAAATAAAACACACAACCTAAAAATATGCCGACAACTTCTGGCGACTCCGCTGAGGAAAATTCCTCTCTCCATTTTAATCAAATAATTCTGCTTTCAAAAATCGGTAGTGTATCCATGTCCTTAATGGGTCAAACTACCCTTCTTTCCGTTGGAATACTATGTTCATTTCTACCATGAACAAGTATAGCCAACATTCTCTCGGATTTAGGAGCCACTGTTTAGACACCCCTAAACAGAGAGGTTCCGAGATCCTTTTACCTCATTTTTGAGGTGGGGTGGACCCCCAATAAGTGTTAGTTTAGGAGTGATCCTTCGAGTCGAGAAGTCTTGCATAAGACCTTCTTTTCCTTTCCAACTCTGAATTAGATTCCTTACCTCCTCTACACCTTTGAACATTCCGTTCTAAATAAACAAACCCTCTAATGAATGACTCTTTTAACAAATAACTCATTCTTATAAATACATGAACAAGAATGTGTTAGGACTCTTTTCAATTCCTTTCTTTTCGTCCTAAAGAAAAGAAGCATAACTTGGGACTGACAACCAGAATCTACCCTGCAGAAATGGAAGCTCCAAAGCTGATTTTCTCCTTCACCAATGGACTGGACTTCGCTATCTATAAGGATGGGCTGCCCGACAATGGGATCATCCGATTTGGACAAGGATTTGAAAACACGAATGTCAAGATCACCGACGTCTCCCTCTTTGCACTGACGAACAAGGTATCTAAAGCTGAGGAGCCGTCGCTCGAGTTCAACCTCAGGTCGACCCAAGAGTTTCCTCCCCGCAAAGGATCCCGACTAAGAGGAGTACCGCTGTCCGCAGGAGGATCGTTCTTACTAGCCCCACCGGTCTAGTTATTTCGCACCTACCCCGACTTCGCCAAATCAAAGGGGAAAGAAATCCGAATTATGGTAAACCCGTTACCGTGGAGGGTACGGATCTTCCCGTAAGACCTTCTGTTTTCGAAATCGGGTCCAGCCTCAAGGATTCCATCACCGACAAGGACCCAAAGAAGAAACAAGTAGAAGGATCGCTAGGGAAGCCGTAGCCGCCGAAATTGCTTTCCTAGAGGAAATTCCAGAATCGCTCGAATATACACCGTCGCTCGAATATACACCGCTGCTCGAATACGTACCACTTTTGGGAGGAAGCGTGTTCCATCCCCTCTCCGCCGCAGAAGATGAAGAAAATGTTCGCAAGATTGCCGCCACGTTACCTCGCCCCGCATATTACAACGATAGCCGCAAGAAAAGGACTAGAACTACGCCGTTTGCTCGACCGCAAACTTTGGCAGAAAAGCTAGCAAAGAAGGAAAACTCGCCCCGTATCGGAGATTCTATGAAGGATAGGGCGGGTGCCGCCAAATCCCGTCTTGGGCCCCGAGTAGAACCCGCCGTCATGACGGAAAAGCCAAGTAAAAGAATGAAGGCTAGTCCGCCCGTTGTCGTCTCAGGATTACTAGACAGGGAGGATACCACCTTCCAAGCATTTGGCCGACTGCACCATCCGGTCCTGGACCTTCCGTCGCTAGAAGGATGGTATGGCGTCCCACAACTCGGGCGATTAAGATCGAAACAAAGAACTCCGAGAAAGAAAGTCTCGCCGGAGACCGGAATCAAGAAAGCGCTATCGCGATAAAGGGGACTCGTGAAAAGGGGACTCGGCAGCCTATCGCACGACAACCGCAAGGACGCACGTGAAAGCCCCGCTAGAGGATGCCATGGAAAAGTCGAGAACCGATATCCGACGATCGGCAAAAGAAAGAGAAGAAAAGTTCGGAGACGAGATTGATTCATCGGAATTCATGGACGATGAATATGCGAAATCAACATGGTCGAGACACGAGCTTCATCGCCTTCACAAGGTGCTCCCGCAGCCGCAGAAGAGAGGAGCCGAACCGATGAGAAGGCAACTTCGGAGAAAGACGACACGATCGCTCAAATGGCGAAAAGGATGGAAGAGATGGTCGTAGCTCCGGCCACTCTCCGCAGTCAAGTGCAACCACAAAGAGAGACACCCCGCAGGTCATTCACATTGTAGACGGAGGAAAGGAGAATACATCCGTCAATGGGGATGATCACCGAAAAAGGATACAACACAAAGTATGATCCCCGAAAAGGATATCAAGAACTTGGTGGAACAGACAGAGTGCGAGAAGCCTTAGCACAATCGAAGAGCGGGACATCCATTTGGACGGGTAGACCTTACCTGTAAGAATTCGACGCCGTCCAATACCCGAAAGGCTTCGTACCACCTCTCGTTCAAGACCTTCGACGGAACCGGAACCCCCGACAAGATGTTGCACACTTTCGTGCCGCTTGTTGCAATGCCGGCGGGAGCGATGCATTACTCTTCCGACAGCTCGTCGCCAGTCCGTCGAGAATCGCCTTCGACCGGTATGCGAATTACCAAATGGTTCAGCTGAAGACGTTCTCGAACTAGAGAACCTCTTCATCAAGCGATTCGCCGGAGCTCGGCACCACATCACTATAGGTGATTTAGTGGTAGAGAAACAAAGGCCGAATGAAACTTTGGTGGATTACATACTTCGATGGAGGAACTTAAGCATGAAGTGTGAACCACAACTGCAAGAACAACATGCAGTCGGCATATTACTTAAAAGCATTCACGGCCCGATAGCACTTCTCCTCAAGGGATTCACTATTAAGACTTTCGAGAAGTTGTTAAGCAAGGCCGGAAGCTTGCAAGAAGAGGCGAAGCAATTAAGTTTCACCGACAAGACGGACAAGCGAAAGCCCGTGAAGACTTTCGAAAAGAAATCCGGATCGTTGCGGCAGCCGACAAAGGCAAGCAACCGATGCAAATACCACCAGAACGGCCGCAGCAACCACAACAGAATTACCAGCAACCCCGGTCCAGCTATCAGTCATCTTCACAGTATGAACAACCGTCTTGTCCGCAACGTACATTAAGGGAGCTTCTGAGCAGAGAATATCCGTTCAAGAATGAAGCAAGACTCGAAAATGTTCCGTAGTCGGATGAAGACTCCGGATTTCCGACTGCCGGAGCCTAAAAGACCGGAGAAGTCAACAAGAAAGGTGATCCCAACTTTTGCCCCTACCACCGGATGCTTGGGCACAAGATAGAAGATTGCATTACCTTTAAAAGTTGGCTCAACGACAACCTTCTGAAAGGGAATATAACAATCCCGAAGGAGTACATGAAGGAACCCCAGAAAGGAGGTTCCGTCAATGTTATCTCAACTGATCCCGTCATTCCGATAGATCCCTATACGACCGACGATGGATGGACTACCGCCCGGACGAGGTCTTCGAAGAAGATTTTAGACGACATCCGAACTCGCCTCGTGCGAGCTTCAATTCGTAGTTCGAGACCCGTTAAGCCGGTACTATCACTTGCGATGAAGAACCATCTCAAAAGGAGACGATTGAAGAGAAGAAGAAAATCGACGAAGAAGAGAGGACCGAGGCTCCTAAGGCTAGACTAGGGCCGCTTATCCTAGGATAGTTGTTTCCGATTCTGGGGAGAAATCCCTCGAACCTCTGATTTTGTATGATTATCTCGCTCACTTCGGTGGGATCATATAATGATAAGGGTGATGGCGTTGGCTACGTTTGATCAGTTTCGACGATTACGTAACTAGCGACAATCCGGACATCGATTTCAATACCAACGACAATTCTCAAATCATACACAATCTCGACGAGCAGAATAACAAAGAAGACATCCATCAAGGAGGCTACGAGAGCTCAACAAGCAACGAATCTATCTGCGAGTTTCGAGGAGCCCCAGTCACAATAGAGTTAGAGCCTTCAGATTCTGAAGCTAATCCGGAAGAGCCTGTCATTCCGATTCAAGAAGAGACACCGGCAAGCTCAACAATAGATTCAGAGGAAATTACAGAAGTCAACTTAAGAAGTGGAAAAGTTCTACCTCCGAGAATGGGTCCAAAAGACAAAGGAAAGCAGGTGGTTGTTCAAGAAGAACCAACCCCAGCAGAAGAAATACCCATTCGAGAAGAAGCCGAGACACATGGAAATAAAGTGGACTACAACGTGCTAGCCCATCTTAGGAAACTACCGGCCAAACTGAGCATCTACGATGCTCTCATCTTATCAAAGGAGATGAGAGAAGCTCTGATTAAGGCCTTACTTGATCCAGAAATTTGCTTAGCTCAAATGGCCGTGAGATTCCTTAGATGAGGTTTGCTCGTTAAAGGAACAACGAGGTGTTACCTTCACGGACAATGACCTACTACTTGGGACGCCAGACCACAACCGACCGTTGTACATTTCAGCTTACAATCGGGAAGTTTAAGCTCTCCGCAGTATTGGTGGATCCAGGAGCATCAATCAATATAATGAGTCTTCGAACGCTAGCATACATGGAAATTGATGCTCGTGAGCTCGAGGCCGACAAAATGTTATTAAGAGGATTCAACCAGAAAGGAGAAAGAGCCCTCGGGTCAATAACGCTACTAATGAAGACCGGTGATTTAGCAAAGACAACCACAAAATTTCACATAATTGATTCAGAAACATCGTTCAACGCTCTGCTGGACCGACCGTGGATACATGAAAACAGGATGGTACCATCATCTCTGTATCAGTGCATCAAATATTACGATGGAGGGGAACAGTGCATCAAAGGTGACTTGCAACCATTCTCCGTACATGAAATTGGAATCCATGAAGATGCGGCTTATTATGCACCACCGAAGAAAACAATCTTCTCCAGAGATACCGTAACAAATGAAGCGAAGAAAGTTCAGGACAACGAAGAACCCGAAGTTCTAGTCCAACAGATCACTCACCACTCCCTTCCGGCGAGATGGTGAAGGTTTCTCCACAACTCGCATCCGAGGTCGAGGCCGGGGACGAGGTCGTGGTAGAGACGTTAGGACAGTTTGACTGAGGAAACCAGCCATCAATGTTGATTGGGATGATAGTTACGAAGAAGAAAAAGAAATCAAACAAGAAGCAGCGACAATAAGTCGAAGAAGCCGCAATTCAAAATCTCCTCGAAGATGAAAAGAACGAAGAATACAAATCAATGTACGAGAAGATTAACCACTACGTACATACTATGACCCTAACCCCGATCCATTCTAATAAGATCGAGGGTATGGTGGTCAAAGAGGTATGTAACGACGGTGCAAGGCCAATCAAATTCTACCGTGGTGCTACTTCCTCCAAAACTGAAAATAATGTACAATTCGAAGATGTCACTTCATCAGAATTAATGGAATTACCTTTTGAGTGGTACTCTCCCCTGTGTTCAAAATTTAATTCAACGTGGTTTCTTACCTCGACAATGGACAAAAGGTCAATCTCAACATTTTGAAAAATTATGGAATAATTCCGGTCGTCCACCCAATTCAAAGCATGGTCTCGGATTCGGCACGGTAGGGTCGCTGACGATACCGAATTTTGCTTGGTTGTCACTTGCGAGCCTAATGAAAGCTGCATGGAAACTACAGTACGAACTCGAAGATTTACAAATCGGAGACGCTCCACCGAATTCGAAGAAGAAATCAAATCTACAATAGATGAGTTAACTGGAAGTTAACTTAGGTACTAGCGAAGAGCCTAGACCTAACCTTTGTTAGCTCCTTACTCAATAAAGAAGACTCCGAAGAAATATTCAAATTATTAATGGAATTTAAAGACTGTTTTGCTTGGAACTATGACGAGATGCCAGGATTAGCTCCAGAGGTTGCAGTCCATAAGTTAGGAGTGGATCCTACTTCTGTCCCGGTCAGACAAGGTCCCAGAAGAATGCGTCTAGAAATCGAACAACAAGTCATAGCCGAAGTTAAAAAGCTAATAGACGCTAAATTTGTCCTTGAAGAACAATACCCGACTTGGTTAGCCAATGTGGTGCCGATCGTAAAGAAGAATGGTCAGATCAGAATTTATGTAGACTTCAGAGATTTAAACAAGGCATGTCCAAAAGATGAATTCCCTCTACTGATCCCATAACTAATGATCGACATTGCTTCGACACATGAGATATTCTCATTCATGGATGGATCTTCAAGATACAACTAGATAAAAATGGCTCCGGAAGATGAAAAGCTTACGCATTCGTAACGCCGATCGGAGTATTTTGCTACACGATGATGCCATTCGGACTTAAGAACGCAGGAGCAACCTACCAGAGAGCAATGACAAGAATTTTTGATGATCTCATCCACAATCAAGTCGAATGCTGCGTGGACGATGTGGTCATCAAAAGCAAAATAAAGGAAAACCACCTGTATGATTTGAGAATTGTTTTTGAACGATTAAGGCAATTTAACCTTAAGATGAATCCCTTAAAATGCGCCTTCGGCATCACCTCCGGGAAATTCTTAGGATTCGTTGTCCGACATCGTGGAATTGAAATCGACCCAGAAATGATTAAAGCTATCTTAGAAATGCCGCCTCACAAAACCTTAAAACAACTACGATCTTTTCAAGGAAGCCGGCATATCTTCGACGCTTTATCTCAAACTTGTCGAGTAGGTGTCAGCCTTTCTCGGCACTAGTTAAAAAGGACGCCAAATTTATTTGGGAAGAGAAATGCCGTAAAGCCTTCGAGGACATTAAACAATATTTAATGACACCTCCCGTCTTAGCAGCCCTGGCCTCGGTAGACCGCTGATACTTTACACCGCGGCTTTAGACGACTCTCTCGAGCCCCGTTAGCCTGTGTCAATGATGAGGGTAAAGAAAACGCTCTTTACTACTTAAGCCGTCCTTTACTTCCGTCAGAAGTAAGGTATCCCGCAATTGAAATGCATTGTTTGGCCCTGATCTTCGCCGCTCAAAAGCTCAGGCACTACATGCTTTCTCATAAAGTCAACCTAATCTCGAAGTTTAATCCATTGCAATACTTGATGACTCGTCCAACACTTTCCGGCGGACTTGCCGGATGGTCAATGATATTATTGCAATTCGATATAACTTTCGTGCCTCTTCGTGCCGTAAAGGGACAAGTCTTAGCAGACTTCCTCGCAAGACACCCTTTGCCGGCAGAATCTCCTCTCAATGACGATTTGCCGTATGAACAAATAATGAATCTAGAAGACCCCGATGATCGACGTTGGGAATTGTATTTCGACGGAGCATCTTCGACACACAAAGACGAAGAATCGCAAGTGATAGTGCTCGGTAAGGCAGAATCGGATTAATCTTTATAACACCGGAGCGGGGGATGTTAAGATACTCCTACCACTCGACGGAACCATGTACAAACAATGAAGCAGAATATGAAGCCCTTATAACGGGACTCGGAATTAACTATTCAAATGGGGATAACGAGACATCAACATCTACGGGGATTCGCAGTTAATCATTCAACGATCGCCGGACAAGATAGAATTTTAAAGCCAAGACTCGAGCAATACTTCCGAGATGCCATACAAACTGTCGGAACGATTCCAAATGTGACAATCTACAAAATTCCCGTAAAAGAAAATGCTTTAAGCAGATGCTTTAGCCCGTCTCACAAAAGAATTTGCTCGTTTGCAAGATGAATCGATGGAAGTGTCGGTTCACGGACGTCAGGTCCTATCACAACTCGACATAGACACAATACACAAATCAGAAAAAGAAAAAGAATCGACTATGGCAAGATGACAAAAAACACAGAAGATTGGCGACAGCCATTAGTGGACTACCTACAAACAGGAAAGCTACCAGACGATAGATCGCTAGCCCATCAGATCAAGAAAAGAACTCTGTCTTACGCGTTAATAAACAACACATTGTACAGAAGGTCTTTCGATCAAATGTGGCTAAGGTGCTTAAGCGGGTCCGAGGCCCGTGAAATTGTTAAGGAGGTGCATTCAGGACTCTGTGGCGCTCACCAGTCAGGTCCGAAGATGAAAATGAAAATTAAAAGACTAGGGTACTACTGGCCCTCGATGATGACCGACTGCATGAAAATCGCCAAGAGCCGTCACCAATGCCAAGTGCACGGAGTAGTTCCGCACCAACCTCCAAATGTGCTACATCCGACAATTGCGTCGTGGCCATTCGAATGTTGGGGCACGGATATAGTGGGTCCGATAGAACCACCATCTTCGAAAGGACATCGTTTCATTCTTGCGGCTACATATTACTTTTCCAAGTGGGCAGAGGCGGTCCACTTAGAGAAGTGAAAGCACACCACGTGCTGCGCTTTTCAAGAACCAAGTCGTCTACCGTTTCGGAGTGCCGCGCGAGATCATCTCGTATAATGGGTCGGCATTCGAAGCACACAAATCAACAATTTTGTCGGAGACACGGAATCGACCGGCGATATTCAACAATTTACTACCCAAGAGCAAACGGCCCGTCGAGGCTTTTAATAAAACTCTCGTTCAAATCTTAAAGAAAACTTTGGACGATAATAAGAGGAATTGGCACGAGAAGTTGTTAGAAGCCTTGTGGGCCTACCGGACAATCTTCGAACTCCTACTCAAGCTACACCTTACGCTCCGGTGTATGGGTCCGAGGCAAGATGTTACCTTTAGAGGTGCAGCTTCCTTCACTCGTAATCGCAGTTGCAAACAAGATCACGACGAAGAGAACGCCAAATTACGACTAGAAGAATTAGAAAGCCCGGAAGGGAAAAGACTTGCAGCGCAACGAGAATTTAGAACTATACCAAGCTAAAATGGTTCAAGCCCATGAC
Source organism: Papilionanthe hookeriana x Papilionanthe teres (assembly GCA_022702705.1). Lineage (NCBI taxonomy): Eukaryota > Viridiplantae > Streptophyta > Magnoliopsida > Asparagales > Orchidaceae > Papilionanthe > Papilionanthe hookeriana x Papilionanthe teres. Next base: position 5,791 of record JAKZJZ010001092.1, on the reverse strand, counting down.
AAACCGGTCCGCCCAAGAACCTTCAAAGTTGGTGACTTAGTTCTCGTTCTCAAGAGACCTATTCTCGCACACCGCAAGATAGGAGGAAAATTCGAACCCACTTGGGAAGGACCGTTTGTGGTTGAAGCAAGATACTCGGGAGGTTCCCGCCGCCTAGTGAATCGCAGGGAGAACGACATATGCTTCCGATCAACGGACGATACTTGAAAAAGTATTACGCTACCTGATGTTTCGAAGGAATGAATTCTTCATCCCTAAGAAACACGGGCAAAGTAATTACTTATGATTGGGTCCGAACCCAAAAAAATAATAAAATGTGCTAAAATAAATAAAATCATGATAATAAAGTTTTCCTTGTTTTCATTTCCAAATCAAAATCTCTTCCCTGATCTTATCCTACTTCGTTCCTGTTAAATTTAAAAATAAAAAAAAAGAAAAACTCTGTCTCTAATAAACATTTTCTTAATGTTCTTGTTCTTAGTACAGCCCCTGATCCTTTTCCTTGTCTTTTCGCAGGGAAATGTCGAACGGGCGGTTGGTCCTCAACTTTAAGAATGGTGTAAGCCTTGCACTCGATGAAAAGAGGGTGAAAGATGGAGCGATAATCGAGATTGACTCGGATTTCGCACCGACGGAGCCTACGAAGACGAGGAAAGTGATCTGGGTCCCGCTGACCGAGAAGAAATGCCCGGCGTACAGAGGATGAAAGTGTGTGGCCCAAGCCACCAATCCAACGAAGAAGAAAAGAAAGACAAACATCGAAGAAGATAAGAAAATGAAATCCGTAGTCGCTACAGCAGCAGGGCGATGCTTGTCGATGCCGCGCCCACGTAAATTCAAGAAGTTCGAAGAGCTACTCTCACAAAGAACGCAACGAAGAAATAAGAATCGCCTTATCCGTAAGATGTTAACAAAACTAGCCGCGGACCAGCGCGACGAGACGAGCCTGCCGATGCCGCACGTACACTTCAAGGACACCGGTTCACCAGAACTCCGAAGAAAGGAGGCCAGCTCCTAGGATAACGAAAGGACCGGAGAAATCTCCGTAAGATCGAAGAAAGAAGGCTACCACACTACCGGATAGAACCACCCGTAATGCATGACCTTGTTGCAGAAGCAACCCCGGGGGATGTCCCGACAGACATCATCCCCGAGGAGCCGAGGTATGCAGGAGAGCGTGAGGGGATTGAACCATATATCCCACAATATGTCACCAGGCCTCGCCATCTGTAGATCATTCCGGAATACGAGCTGGAGAGAATGCAGAATGTTGAAAAGCAAACCTTTGAATACTTCGAGAGAATTAGAGGCAGAAGGATCAATATACTAGAAGGCCTCGAGCTACATACAGACGTATTCTCAGAGTATGAACAACAGCAAATCGTGGATTGCATCTGGGATTTGAAAAGAATGGGCCGAGCAGGCCGCCTAAGGGAAAACACATACTCGTAACCCCGGAGATGGATGCCGTGGAAAGGAAGAATCACAATACAATGTTGATGCTCGTTATAACTTTGCGGAAGACGAGAAGGGAAACCCTCCGGAATACTCCGTCATGGCCAAGTGGATCCGTTGCCACTAGTCATCAAGAGAATGGTAAAGAGATTGATAACATGGAGGGTATCGCCAGCAGATTGCATACCCAATAGCCGCATTATCAACATCTACAAACAGAGGTGACCGCATACCTCCACACATAGATCACCACGACTTTGTCGGACCTTTCGCACGCGTCTCTTTCCGAACGAGTGTAACATCATGTTCGGATCCGACCTCCGGATAGCAGGCCCGTGTGAGTTCCGAGGGCCGGTGAAGATACCTTTACCAATAGGTTCCGTCATGATACCGAAGGGCAACGGAGCGAGATATCGCTAAGCATTGCATACCAGGAGTACCAGTAAAGCGGATCTCAGTTACTTTCAGGAGAATGGACGACAGGAAGACACCTTACCATTTCCAGCCAGACCCAGAGCTAGAGAACCTCCGGCCTTACGAGCTGTGAGTTACATGGAAAATATCACACCTCCAATGTACATCTATACGGCATCCTTGCCAAGGATGGCTTGGAAGGTGATGTTATTGACCATGTACCCCACTATTCAGACATGGATTTTTGACGGATGCTTCTTTGGATGGATCGACAAAGATCATATACGATCCGTTTTGAGTTACATGGATTGTATGAAATATATTCCAGATCAAGATGTATGATGTATCTTCGACATGATTGGAATGAAAGTGACCATGTCACATTTTTGGCCTTCACCTCTTTTGTGCAAATTGATTGGGAAACGCCATTAAAGTTAAATGAACTTAGAACAAAGAACAGAAAAGAAATAAAAAGAGAATAAAAGAAAACTTTCTTTAAAAAAAAAAATCTAAAAAATGACGAACACCAAATTCACATGAACATTAAATAAACGATAAGATAAAATTTGAATCATTAAAAGATAAACGAAATCAACATAAATGTTAAATCAAATTCTCAATCAAATTTCAAATCCAATGTCGATCAAATTTCAAATGTGATCTTCCAAATTTCAAATCAAATCTTAAATCGAAATTTCAACCGAGTTCAAACTCATCCTTCCAAATTTCAAATTCAATCTTTCCAGACTCCAAATCTCAATCAATTTCAAATTCAATCTTTCCAGATTCCAAATCTCAATCAATTTCAAATTCAATCTTTCCAGATTTCAAATCTCAATCAAATTCAAATTCAATTTCTTCCAGATCTCGAATCAAATCTCAATCAAATTCAAACTTTTGGGTCGAGGATTTTACATCCAAGACTGCACTGCTTTAGGATTCTTTCCCTATTGCACTGAAATACATCAAAGTCAAACTTTTGGGTCGAGGATTTTACATCCAAGACTCGCATCGCTTTAGGATTCTTTCCTATTGCACCGAAATACATCAAAGTCAAATTTTTGGGTCGAGGATTTTACATCCAAGACCGCACCGCTTTAGGATTCTTTCCTATTGCACTCGAAATACATCAAAGTCAAACTTTTGGGTCGAGGATTTTACATCCAAGACCGCACTCGCTTTAGGATTCTTTCCCTATTGCACTCGAAATACATCAAAGTCAAACTTTTGGGTCGAGGATTTTACATCCAAGACCGCATCGCTTTAGGATTCTTTCCCTATTGCACTCGAAATACATCAAAGTCAAATTTTTGGGTCGAGGATTTTACATCCAAGACCGCACTCGCTTTAGGATTCTTTCCCTATTGCACTAAAATACATCAAAGTCAAACTTTTGGGTCGAGGATTTTACATCCAAGACCGCATCGCTTTAGGATTCTTTCCCTATTGCACTCGAAATACACTAAATTCAAACTTTTGGGTCGAGGATTTTACATCCAAGACCGCACTCGCTTTAGGATTCTTTCCCTATCGCACCGAAATACATCAAATTCAAATTTTTTGGGTCGAGGATTTTACATCCAAGACTGCACTGCTTTAGGATTCTTTCCCTATTGCACTGAAATACATCGAATTCAAACTTTTGGGTCGAGGATTTTACATCCGAGACTGCATTGCTTTAGGATTCTTTCCCTATCGCAATGAAGTACATCTAAATTCAAACTTTTGGGTCGAGGATTTTACATCCGAGACTGCATTGCTTTAGGAATCTTTCCCTACAGCAATGAAATACATCAAAATCAAACTCTTGAGGTTAAGGATATTACATCCAATACCGCATTGCTCTGAGATCTCTCCTCATTGCAATGATTCAATCTGATCAATTCAATTTTCTTTCGAGGTTAAAGATGTTACATCTAAAACCTCAAAATTCAAATTTTCATTTCAAATCAAATCCCTCAAATTAATTTTGACAAAACTTCAATCTAAATTAAAACTCCAAACTAAAATCTAAGCTCACACATCAAACTTAAACCGAAACAAAATAAAATCTAAATCGAAATTCTCCCAGGTCAAGTGATTTGGAATTCACCTCCTTTTCTTTTCCCCAGCGAGAGTTCAGGTATCTCCAGTTTTGGGAACATACCCGATACTCCCCAGCGGAAATTCTTTTGCTTTGTCCTAAGTTTGTCACTTGGACATCTGTGTTGGTTTTGTTGATCGCTTCGGTCAACACCAATACGCGCGGTGTGCTCCGTCAGCTCACCACACCTATTGGGGGTCCATTTGTCGACCTCATTTTCGATGAGGTCTTCTCTTCTTCTCTTTAGTACTTAGGATCTAGCCTTAGGCTTTTCCCTCGACTATCTTAGAGGATTAGAATTGGGACCCACCACCTAGAAATTCAAACCACTTCTTAACTCCCTGCAAACTCCACAAACTTGATCGTAGACCCCTAATCACCTAGAGTGTTGAAATCAAATGTGGAACTTTAAAGGATGAGTTCCCATAGGACTCTTTCGGCCTTAGGATTGCCCCAGGTGGCCCGGTTCGGTGAAGGGGCTGACTTACACACACACTACACTTATACACTACACTTTCACACACTTCTTAAAAACACACCCATACCCAACTTGACCTCCAGACTCATGTAGGTGATTCACATGGATGGTCCTTAACCCCTAAGCCCTTGGCTAAGAGGGTTAGGAACAACATAGTGAATGCCTCAAATGAGTCACTTCATGGCTCATGTGGGCTTGATATGGCTTCATGGCTCAGCCAAAATGATTCCATTCCACTTACATTTACCCAATCTTCAATTTCTAAATTTTCAATTTTTGACCCCCGGGACCCCGAACCCGCTTAGCGTACCCAAAACTCTTGAAATTACCCAAATTTTTGCAAAATTTCCAAATTACCCAAAATTCTCAAAAATCATTCCGAAACATTTCCACATCACTGAAATTGATCATCCATACCCAAAAATATCAAAAATTCCAAAAATACCATCCAATACCCTCCAAATACCCAAAATACCCCTCTTGGCCAAAAAATCCAAAAATTCAGAAAATTCTCAGAAAATTCCAGAAAATCCCAAATATTCCCAATTTCATTTTGTCCAACTACACCATGGGCCAATTTTGTCAATTTACCCTACTTTTGTCAAAACCCCCAATTTGACCTATTTTAACCCTAAGTGAACCCAATGTCAAACCAAACCTACCCAATTGACCCAAATTCTGGTCTAATTCAATTCTAAACTTCAATTAAACATTCCCAATACCAATCTAGACCAAATCCAAGTTCAATTTGATTGACATTTGGATCCAATCTCACTTTTGGCCTTAAAGCCCAATTTGGACCCATGACCCAAACCTAACCCAAACTCACCCAATTCAACTCCAAGTAACCCCAAATCTTTTCTAAATTTTCCTTGACATTCCCACAAACAAAAAACTAACATGATTTGCCCAAAATTTAGACCCAAACCCCACTCAAATTCAACCCAAAGCTAAAAAGCCCATTTTGACCTAAACCCAAACCTAACCCAAATGAGCCCAAACCCCAAAATCAAAGCCCAACCAAAGTCAAAACCTCTTTGAAACACTCCCATAAATATTTATCAACATTAATTTTACATCAATTTCAACCCTAGCCCAACATTGGCCCAAGTTAGCCCAATTTGACCCACATTGGCCTACTTACCAAATAAACCCAAATTCAAATCAATTCAACTCCAAATCACACCAAATTGACTCCAAACCCTCCATAGAACATCCCTAAACCAATTATAACATTTATTTGACAAGGTCCTTCACAAAATCTTTACCCAAATGCCCATCCTAAAATCAAAAAGCCCATTTCCCTTAAACTTTCCTAAAAGCCCACTTCCTTCAAATTCAAAAGCCCAAATTCATCCAAA